>WBMV01001915.1:140124-227626 GCA_013396655.1 Campylorhamphus procurvoides
TCTTTTTTTTTTTTTTTTTCTTGTGTGTGTGAGGACAATCAAACAGTGGCACAGGTTGCCCAAAGAGATTGTGGATTTCCATCTTTGGAGACACTTAAAACTCGATTTAACACGGCCCTGAAAAACCTACTTTGGCTGGCTCTGATCAGAGTAGGGGGCTTGGAATAGATGATCTCCAGAGATGCTTTCCAACCTCAGTGACTCTGGTTCTGTGAACTGTAACAAGATAAGCCTCTCTGCGAGTGCATGATGTACGTTTCCCTAGTAACTTGCTGTCTTCAAAATGTCAGTTGTTCTCTTTAGAAAACTGAAGCTTGGAAATGTTACCAAAAAAATTAAATCTTTCTTATATTTTCCTAATATAATTCTGATTTTTTTTCTCCCTGGTATTCAAGATCTTCTTTAGTCATTGAATAGGCTAATTTGTGGTTTCCCTTCTGTGTATGCTTTTCTGCAAGCTTAATTTCTCAGTACTGTTTCTCTCCTGCCCCCAGCTTGACAGTTTTTACTTCCATCCTATATCAGCTTGGAGTGATTGATAGGACCAGACTGATAATATTCTTGGCAAATGAGTTACTTACCATAAAAAAAAATAAAATTGTTACCATTCTCTAACTCCCTTAAACAGTGAATTTTAGGAGAAATGATTGCGTGAAATAAAGATCCCATTCCTCAGATAAGTCACTTTGACTTGACGCTCCCAAACATGAACTTTTTGCCTTTTCTTGTGTCTCTTGTTTTATTCACAAATCTCCTCAATTCATGTAGCTACTGAAAAGCAGTGTTTATTGAAGATTTTTTTTTAAGAAGCTAGAAGTACAACTTTATGAATAGTTTCCTGCCTTTATTTGTATGTGCAGTTCTTGCATTTCCTTAATATAAAGTAGGCAATGAGGTTTTCTATCCACATTATAGGCTTATAACTAGCACTTTTGCACACAGATTTTAAGAATTTCTTCTTTTTTCTGCCTTCTTTTTTGTTTTTTTGCCCCCTGTTCTTTGCCTTTCTTTTTAATAGCACTTAATTATCATTATAAATGAGGGGTGACTCAGCACAGGAAAGTGAAAGATATGTTTATTTTTTCCAGATTCTGGAAAAGCAGGTTAACAGGATGGAGAGTTCAAAGGCATCTGAAAATGGTGTGAAAAGACAACTTGCAAAGACTGATACCACCCTCAGCAAACCTCTCTTTCTAACCTACCCCCAGCTCTGAAAAGCTTAGAGATACTGCACTGTGAGCATTGAGAGAAGTTGCTTACAGCTCACATACTCACTCTTGCATAAGGCAATTTTCTATGGCAGCTGTTAAAAAAGAAGTTGTTTTCGGTAATGGACTCAGGTCACTTTAGCTGACTTTATTGCTATGTTTTAAATTAAGTAGTTAGTTAGTTATAAAATGTATGTCTTCCCTTTACTGAGATGTTGAGCAGTTATTCTTCCCTAAGGGTTATCATCTACAGTTTTTCTTTATGTCCGAGTGCCAGAGATTTTTAAAGAAACCTGGGTGAATATGTATGTATCCAGTTCCTATTGAAAGTAATTAAAATCTTCATTTGCTTATGCCACCTTGAAAATTAAAGAGATTATCCTCATTGGCAAAGTTTTGGTTCTAGCTTCATATCCTATGCATTATGAAAGGTAAAAGATCTCTCCAATGTCTAATGATTTCCCTTCATCCAGGTCCCTCTCTTGCCTGACTGTAACTCACTATTTAGAGTTTCAGTCTCTGACTGGGGCATGGATATGTTTGTTGAGATGAAAACTGGTACCTCTTACTCCTTAACAAATCTTTAGGTCATGACTTTTGAACTGACTACCTATAGAGTCTTGAATTTCACCCTGTATGTTGCTGCATTAATCGAATATGCTGCTCTTTTCTAAATTTCAAGCTGCAGTTTTTAGTTTATTTAGTTATAATATTCTAAGAGTGGCTGTAAAGGCCTTTCTCGTGTAAAGTACAAATAAATACAGTATTACTAGCAACTGAATACTCACACAGAGAAAATCTTGTAATTCCTTTCTCTCTGATTACGCTGAGTAATCCCTTATCCACGGCATCATTTAGGATGATGGAGGCAGCTGTTAAGTTCTACTCAACTATGGTAGCAGTCTTAGTTTCTTGGATTCTTAGTAGGTTACAACTCGTCTTGCCAGTAGCTGAGAGCAAACTTTAGAATTTTGCTTAGCTGCCTGCCACTGAAATTGGTGATACAGCAGTGTGTTCTATTGCATAACGTTGCTGAGTTGTGAGTTTCAGACCCAAGCACACCATTTAGTTCTGTTTTATTTGATTGCTCACTTGCTACCTGAAACTTTCATTGCCACTGATAATGTCAGAGTTAAATCACAGACGAATTCTGGTGATCTCCATCAGTGAGAATGCACTTCACCTCCAGAAAGGGAAGCATGATCTAAGGTTTGTTTCAACGGAAGAGTTATAAATGAGTTCTCTACAATTTTGTTGTTGCGACAAGCTCTGGAAATGTATTTTGTCATATTGTAAAGTTTACCTGTACAAATGGATATTACTTTTAAATGTGCCATATTCCATCCATTTTGTATCTTTAAATGAAGGACATAGTTACCTCTGAGGTGTGTTTACCTCTAGTGATCCTGCTGTAGCACATTTAAACAGCTCCCATGTTGAGCTGAAGGATCTTGCTTATTTTTATGTTTGTTTGTTCAAATTACCTTTTTTTCGTTTTTCTTTTTCATGTCCCAGTGCTATTACGCAAATAGATATTATATATACCTGGAGCATGATAGTTATATTCCAGCAGTTCTTGCTAACTGTTCTAGCAATGGGACCCATAAGTGTAATGCAATAGGCTAGAGGAATATGTTCGCATATAATAACCTTGCAGGGCTATTATAACATCCATGGATAAAGTTGTTTGACAGTATTCATAGGACCAGTGAAAACAAGAGATGTTTGACTCTTTCCACTATCTACAAGATGATGCTGATACTGGTGAGTAGGCATGTGTAAGTTTTCTGCCCAAGGTGTGCTGAATAAAGTTTTTATTCCTATGGGCAGATTGGTCATAGAGAATATTTTCACATACACAGCCTTTGAAAAGTCAGTTGCCACCAAGATTTAAATTTATCCTTTAGCAGAACCAATTTCTCTTAGTTCAACAGAATGATATGAAAGGCAAACTAAGTATCCTTCCACAAATTCTTTTTTTATCTCTGTATAAATAATAATTTAAAATATTTAATGTGTGATAACTTTTGAAAATGGCTATACTTCAAGTAAGATTCAGAATTATTTTGTGGTTTTATCATTTTAATAAGGATGTTAACAGAAGTTTTAGAAAATTCTTCTCCAAATAGATCAATATTTTAATCTACTAATATTTCAAATTGCTTTTGACTTGATAATTCCTTTGCAAAAGATGTAGTCTCTGAAATAATATGAATGCATGTATGTGCATTATAATATAGGCATGAGAAGTTTTGGATTATGTGAGCACCCATACTGAAAAAAGTGTGACTGGTAGCCAAAAGCATGAAGCTTTGTTCTTTTCAGAGATTACAAATGACAATAAAAATATAAACTCTCCAAATTATATAGGTATGTTGAAGTGTGATGCCATTATTATTTCGGAGCATTTAGATATTTGAGCTGTCACTTATTGAATCAATCCAACTCACACTCAAAGTTATCAAAAAAAAATCATTAACATCTACTGACTTTCTAGTGAAATGGTCTTTGTGTTATTTGTGAGCCTCAATCTTTGAAATATTGCAGCCGTGCTTTTCAAATTTGAAATTGCAAGTCATTTCAGCTAAAAGGTCAGATTGACTGAATTGTGCACACATATTTGCTTGACAAGGCAGAATGAAATCATGTTACCCAAAGAAAATATTGCAATCTGATTTTTTTCCACTAATCTCTTTTCTAGTGGAAAATTTTGGATTTCAAGGCTGCAAAGTTCTTTCCTTTTGACTCCCTCTTCATTCTTTTGAAATGCAATTACTGTTCAATGAAATGGTATTTCTCTATCCTATTTTTGCAGCTGTTCCATGATGTAGTGTGCAGTGTCGTAGCTTAATAATGTAGCTAAATTTTCTTCCTGTATCAATTTATCAAAAGTTTATAATGAAGTGAAATGAAAGGATCATAGTAATTTTGGGTGTTGTTTTGTTAACACAGGACAATATCTGCAAAGACACATCACCAGGCAAATAACTTCAATATATTTGAAGGAATGGTCTGCCATGGAGTCCCAATTGTGACAGTTTCGAGAGGCAAAGTGGTTTATGAAGGTGGAGTTTTCAATGTCACAGCAGGAGAAGGCAAATATGTCTCCCGTCCACCATTCCCTCCATATGTCTACAACCGAGTGAGGCAGCGGGAGCAGGTTAATTAAACTAATAAATCACCCTAATGCCTTGTACAACATGAGGATAACTAGCTCTTAGGAAGAGAGGTTTGGGGATTCAATGGTAATTTTCCTTACTAATCAAAATATGCCAAGGTGGGAGGAATGAAACTAAGAATTCTATGTTTATTGCTCTTTATCTAACAGAAAAAATCATAGCCTTGTTCCTGCTCTTAGGGTAGTCTGGACAGCTCGCAAACTAAGCCTCAGCACTTTTGGAAATAAGCATCCCACTTGTAACAAAAGTGGACAAAGTTTTGCTCCTGAGCAATCCAACCAGCTGCTACATTTCATCGCTGATTTCACTGAAAATCAGAGAACCTCAATCTCAAATGTGGAAAGAAATCTTGCACCAAGGAAGAAATCAACAATTTGCTAAGTCTTTCATGGATCAGATATTTGGAGCTAAACCCTGTAGAATACTGAACCCTTTGCTGTGTTACACCAAGAATGTGTTAAAAGCTGAACATGTGCAAAGCACACTGCTGGACTAAGCACAATAGCTCTCTTCAAGCTCCTGTTCTTTTTTATTTTCTGAAGAGAAATATTGCAAATACATGAAGATTGAATTTTTAGTACCTACTTACTGTGCAAGCATTCATGATGTTTTTGTGCCCTTAGTGTTACTTACAGTGAATAGGATTTTCAAAAGCACCCAGAGCAAGTACATTTTAAAATATACCTGAATCAGTGGAATACACTGAAGGATCTAAAATTGAATCAGACTATCATGCATGTGAGATATGTCCCAGTGAAAAGCTTCTGAGAGAATTCTGCATATTTCTTTTTGCTATTGTCTTTATGGACGGAAAAGGGCATGCAAAAGTGGATGAATGGGGCCTTCCTCTAAAGCCACAATTTCACAGGAGGTGGTGAGTCGCCTGCAAGTTCATACACTCAATTCAGTATCAAAACTAAACCAAAATTTTTAAGAAATGTGATGCTTACACATTTCCGAAAGACTTCATGGACATACTGGTTTCCATTTCCTATCAAAGCTAGAGGAAACTTTCCCTCAACTCAAACATCTGCTGCAACATGTCTTTAGAAGTGATTTTTTAACCAGCTCAGCCTCCTGTGGCCAGCAGCTGGAATAGTGGATGATAGGTGCTCCACACAAGGCAGACTTTGCTTTGTTTCATTGATATTTATTAACATCTCTTACCAGTATTGAAAACATAACCGGAAAATGTGCATAACAAAAAGAAGCATTTGTAAAATGAGGTGGAACATGGTCAGTTGCTTCTTTAAAAGAATGGATTTAGAATTACGTTGTTACATTGTTGAACCCACTCCTGATGCTGCCCAGCTCCTGATGAAAGCTGAGAACTAAACAGTTTAATCCCTGTGCAAGGGATCATTTTCAGAGAAAAGTTTGATGAAGTATTGGGATACATTACATAGAAAGCTAGGTTATCATAGGACTGCTATTGCTAATTTGCAATTGCAAGGGGAAGACAAAGTAGTGAAAAATTTAAAATATTTTATTGCAGGTCTGTCAGCCTGTTCCTGTCAAGAGAGCCCCATATACAGGCGTGGTCTCAGGAATATCCAACAAACAAAGAAAATAGGCTCATTTTCCAGTTCTGGCTCTTGCAGGTAACCATCTCTTTTGATTAGTGAAAACTACTTAATGCTTCTCTGAAACTTCAGGAGAGCAAAAGTGTAACAGCCTGTCTAGCTGGCAACAGGCTTGTCTGAAATAGCCCTCTCAGAAGCTCAGTTGTCTTGGTATCTATAAATTTGATGAAAAAGTGTGGCAGCTCAGGTATGGAGAACATATTTCTGATTGGAGCATCATTAAAAAAGTTCAGCTGAAAGAAATAGGTGGAGTTTAACTGCTAGACTGAGACATGGGTATGAAGTACCATAGAAAACTTGAGTTCAGTTAGCAAAAGGAGTACAAACAAAGCATGAACGTTTGGCTAGCAGGTTGACAGAAAAAAAAGCAGAACCACCAACAAAAACACCTTGATGTGAAAAACTAAATTTGTTAGCATCCCTGTTACAAACAATAACTGTCCAACAAATGTGCTGTTTGGGTTAAGCTGATAGATTTGTTTTTGAAGGAAAAAAGCTGTCTTCATGAAAAGAGAAAGCTCCAAAGAGACCTTTCAGTACCTCAAGGGAGCTTATGAGAGAGCTGGAGAGGGATTTTTTACAAGGGCATGTAATAGTACGGCAAGGGGGAAGGCTTTACACTGAAAGAGAGAGCTGGTTTAGGTTAGATATTAGGAAGAAATTCTTTACTGTGAGGTTGGTGAGACACTGGCTGGTGTCCCAGAAAGTTCTGGATGCCCCATCCCTGGAAGCATCCGAGGCCAAGTCGGATGGGGCTCTGACCAATGTGATCTAGTGGACAGTGTCCCTGCCCATGTAAGGGGGTTGGAACAAGATGATCTTTTAGTTTCCTTCCCACCCAAGCCATTCAGTGATTCCATGAATAGAGGTGCTGCAGTCAATGACAGCAGTGGGCTGATGGATGGCTGAGTTAGTGTAAGCTCATCACTGCTAGCAGGGGAATAACACCTGGCACGTTCCCTTCCCTCCTCTCCAGTGTTCACAGTGTGTAGCTTGGTTATGGACAGTCCCTCACCTGTATATGCCTTGCTGCTTGGCAGATCTTTCTGTGAGCTGATTTCATTGCTAAGCCAGCAGAAACCAATTACCTTCCCTTTTCTGAGTTAGTTTTTGGTTGCCTTGATGAGCTGAAGTATCTCTCAAAAGAACCTAGCAAAGATCAGCATAGTGCAGCATATGGATGGGATAAGGCAGCTGGGAACAAGGACTAGGCAACAGCGCTTCACTTTTAAATGTTGAACAAGTAGAAGAAATGCTTTAGGAAGAGGTAAAAGAAGTAGGTAAGATCTTCAGCAAGCACAGTTGAGCCATGATACTGTTGTATGCCAACTGCAGCTTTAATGTTGCCTGCTACAGCAGGGGAGTTGATTAATATGGGTTGGGGGAACAGTGCGTGGCACTAAGCATGACAAAGTCCAGGCTGAGGTTTTGAGTACCAACACTGAGACAAGAGAGTTTGAGAAATTATTTCTGAACAGATGAATATAAAGCCCCAGTCTGCACCTCACATAAAATGGGTCTGTTCTTAGTGTTAATTAATATGGGCACAGGAAAAAATCTGCAAAAGTGAGAGGGTAAAGTTATCTTTTCCACATTTCATTGTAAAATTTCTTTAAAGCTACCTTACAGTGAACTTCACCCAGGGCATCAGTAGCAGCAACAGAACACAGCATCCTATTTGTTTTTCTCTGTCATAGAGGAGAAAGCTTCTAATAGAGAGGACTAAAGGCTAAAGCTTTAATAGAGTGAGACAGCAATAATCGTTCTTTCTAGCTCCTAGCACTGTTTCTCCATTATTACCTCTCTGAGTGACAAATTGCAAAGAAGATATTTTCTTTTGAAAGATTATATCATATTGTCTTTTTCTTCTCTGTAGATAAAAGCAAATGAAAATGACCCTGCTGTCCCCACCAAAGCAGTGCCTTCTGGGTCCAACAATCAATCCACAATCCACTTCTCAAGAGCCAGCATGAAACAACACTAACCAATAAGCATTATACTTGGCTTCCTACATAAACGTTGTCATTACAGTTTCTCTGTAAAAGGAATTTTGTTATAAGAACTGGAAAATTCTTTTTAGGAAATGGAGTAATAATGAAACAGTAACTATAATTATAAAGTGGCAACAGCTCCGTACATTCTTAAAAGTGTGTAAGTTTGGGGATGGTATTTCTTAGGGGATTGTTTATCCTTAGAAAGTATCAGCTACCCAGTAAAGTAAAAACAATGAACAATGGTCTTTAAGCATTTTCTTCATTCTTGCTCTGTTGGGTCACAGGAGATGAATCCTAACTCTCTAATTTCATATGTTAGGAAGATCTCTGTTGTGCTTGGCAATGCGGAGAATTCTGATAGCAGATGCTGAACTTTATTTTTTAATTTTCCCTTCCTGGAAGGAGTCAGCTAGAGAGAAATGCTGATTCAGGACAACACTCACTATTATAGAGCTGCTGCCACAGCTCCATGTCACTGTCTTTAAAGAACTTTATATATTTTGTCCCTGCCAACTGCACTACCAAGAATTTCTTGGTGTGTTCAAGTATTTCCTTTGTTGCACCCTTGTCAAACTGGTGCTAACCATACTTGTGAACCCACCTACAATACTGTTGTGTGTTCTGGCTTTATGGAGAGACACACATACATCACTTGAAAGCTTATGAAGTGGAACCTCCAGAGCAAAAACATAATGCATTAATGTCAAAGATCTTTTTTTTATTGAAATGTGAGGTTTTTCCCAATGTAACTAATACTTTGGGGTTTTGTAGGTTAGAATTACTAATTAAAAAAAAATCTCATTTGCTTAATTTATTTGATTTACCGTTTCATTTAGAAGCATGATTCTGTTACCATGTCTAGGCAAGTTTTGCCTTGGAGAAATTGAATATTGTTTAAAGTGGCATTTTCATATGTGATAGCTCTTTTAAGCAGCTGACACTGGAAAATATTTAAGTGTCATGGTTTAATCCCAGCTGGCAGCTAAATACCGCAGCACAACCCCCTTGGTGAGATGGTGAACGGAATCAGAAGAGTAAAAGTGAGAAAACTCATGATTTGAGATAAAGCCAATTTAAGAGGTAAATCAAAAGCTGTGCAGACAAATAAAGTAAAACAAGGAATTAATTCTCCACTCCCAATTGTCAGGTAGGTATTCAGTTATCCCCAGGGAAGCACTCTGAATGTCCCCCCTTCCTTCTTCCCCCACCTTTGTGTGCTGAGCATGACACCATATGCTGTGGGTTATTCCTGAGGTCAGTTGGGATCAGCTGTCCCAGCTGTGTCCCTTCACAGGTTCTTGTACCTCCCTGGCCCCCTTGCTGGTGGGGCAGTACAAAAAGAAGAAAAGGCCTCAAAGCAGTGTAAGCACTGCTCAGCAAAAACAAAAACACCCTTGAATTATCAACACTGTTTCCAGCACAAATACAAAGCACAGCGCCATTCCATCCACCATGAAGAATACTCAGCCAAAACCTGAGAGAAATGAGGCAAACACAAAATCACCTGTACAGTGAGTTTATTGTCCTATGTGTAGAACCAGTATGACCTGTACTTCCATGCAAGCCTTGGACCAAACAGGCACAGAAAATGTTGCATGTTTTAAGACAGAAACATTAAACATATTGTTGGGAACCAGCTGGCCCTGTAAGTTTCTCGTGAGAGAGAGAAAGGGAGTTTTGGCCTTGTGGGAACCTACTATCTCTGTAGATTTCTCATGCGGGAGTTGGCCTTGGCTGAGGCCTTGTGTGCTCGCTAGGATGAACACCTGCAGGAGCTATGAGAACCGACAGTTTCAGTACAGAGAACGCAGCCTGTAATATGTAGCCAATGAGTGATTGTTATGTGTGTGCTGCACCAACAGATTTAATGCACGTACTGTCAGAAAGACTATAATTATAGAAGTTTCTTTAATAAAGTGGAGTTTTGCTGTAATCCATATTGGACCGTCTGCATTCTTCCTAAAGCCCGCTAACCTTCTACAACATATGATAATTTCTATTACTTTTAATTTGACAGTGGAAAGCAGACTTGCAGTTCTTGCTATATTCACACGCATACAATGATGGATGAGCTTGTATGAGAAACAAACTCCTACTAAGTCAGTAATTCTCACGTCTCTAAATAGCAAAGCGGATTTTCTTTCTAAGATAACAGAGAATAGTCATGGGGATGGTCAAAAGATCTAGCACAGGTTCCCATTTTTGGGGTTGCAGAATGGCAGAACCAGGAATCCAGCACTATTACAATGGCTATTACAATGAAATGGAATTCACTGCTCAGTATAGACTTCTGTACTGCCATGCTCTTTATCTCAGTTCATTGTTCAGTGTCCCTCAGCAATCAACAGAGAAAGAGGTGCTTCTGGAACTTCTCATCTCTGCATTGAGATCTGTCATAGGTTAGATGAATCTGTCTGGAGCTGTCCTCCTGTGGGATAAGATGGGTAGTTTTCTTGCAATGCCAGTTTGTCTCCTTTGACTACAATGAGTATACAGAGTTTCTAACTATGGTGCAGGTCTCTGCTCTGCAGCTGCCTTCCACCTGGCCCACCTTTGCCTCTCAAGACTGTAACTTTCTTGTATGAAGAATCTTGTCTTTTCTTATGTTTTGTCTCGTCAAGAGTGCAGGTCAACCATGGGTCCATTCTTTCTAATTAACCTTTTGCTACCTTGGAAGAAGAGCAGAAATTTGGTAAGAGTAAGGGAAAAAGCAGGGAGAAGAAAGGATCCATTCCTACCTCTAGCAATAACTTAAATTGGTGTGGAGTATTTTATCTGAGACTTGAGGTTTTATTAATTATCAGATACTTGCAACTGCATGATATACCTGTGACACAAGTAAATACAAATATAAATATAAATATCAATATCAATGTTTAGAGTTGTGAGAACTATGGAGGCTCAAGGACCTGAAATCACTCAAGTGATTGAATATGTGTAGTTATCTTATGTTCAATATCCAGTGTTGGCTTAAGTGAGTTGCTCAAGGCCAAAATGACTCAGTTATGACAATGATACCCAGGAGTAATGGCTGACAGTCCTTTGGATCCTGTGGACATGCCCAGGGCTTTCAAGTGTCCTTTGGGCTCTTGGGACACTTACTGATATCAAAGTGATTCAAAAGACTGCAAATCATGAAGGGAACAAAGTGTTTTTTCTACAAACACGTATTTTCACAGTGTGCTAACAGCAAATAGTTCTATCAGTTATATAAACTCCCATTTTGTAAACAGAAATCTCCAAACCACAAATGTGTATTATCTACACATATATGATCTTTTTAGGTTTCCTACTGATTTTTATTAGATTAGAAATGAGGAAGCATCTTCCTGTATAATTAGCAAAGGATTCCTGATCCTTAAGTTGGTACTCACTGCTCTGTATTGTGGGCTATTCTTCCTGTAGAGGTTATCCTTTGGTTAACAAATGCCAATGTTTTTAATTCCAATGTCTCTTTAACTATTGTGCAGATGTCATGAAAGAAATTACCTGTCTACTGTGAACTGGGATTTACACAAAATCATCTGCTGTATTTTTACATCCTTGAATGCAACAAGTTATTGAACCTGTCAGGTTTGTGATATTTATGAATATTTGCTTTGCCATGACACATGCAGGCCCTAGTACCTGCCCCTAGCCACACGGTGCCAAGGAATAGTCATTGAGGAAGTGTGTGACATCAAAAGTATTTCAACTGTGTTATTCAGGCACTCCTACTAAATTGAGACTGTCAGACTGCAAGCCTCTGTTGTCCTTGTTCTTTTTCACTTACATGAGATATGCTATGGTAGAATCTTCACGCAGATGTAATTTTGGGACTGCCCAGGTCCCTATTCCAGAACACCAGTAATGAATGACAGCAGACCCAAATACAGTAGAATGCATTTGTTTTTTGGGTTTTTGTGGGGATTTTTTAGTAGGCATATAGTTTGGGATGCAATGGGATTACAATTACATCAGCACAGGTCCTGAACGGGAGCACTAGAAGGAGCACTGAGTGGTCTGTCAGTCCTACCTCAGTCTAGAATCTGACGAGACTTCTGAATTCATTCTGCAGCCTCTTCCCAGATATCACTTGCTCATTACATTCTGTCTCAGATTGCCATGTGAACAGGTACTGCTGCATTAAAATCCCTTTTGCTCTGGAGCACTGCATGTCCATACAGAGAAGCCAAGGATTTGTTTTGTCAGGGATTAATCACAGAACAGCCTTTACTTGCTTAGCACGTCTCTGGAATTCTACTGGTTTCCTCCTCTTTCTTGTATGAAAAGGTTGAGGCTTCAGACACATTGTTAAAGTAAGGAAAAAACTCTATTAACCATATTTTCATCACTCTTCCCAGGACCAGACAGAAATTTGGGATCTTTAGTAGTCCATTCTCTCTGGTGATGTGGATTCCAAGGGCAGGAGCAGAAAAGGAATTTGGGAGATCTGATCCCTGCATGCATAACACTGCTTTCATCCTCATCATTTGCCAGAGAGAGCCTTATAGACAGTATTTGCAGTATGTGTTTATTGCCCGATGGTTGGCTATCAGTTCAGTGCCTGTGAAAGCTCTTGGCTGTGCTGCACCTGCACCTGCAGTGCTTCTTTCTTCAGCCTAAAGTACAGGGGATGGATCTCTGCAGAGCAGCGATTCTCGGGGTTGTGGCTGTACCGGGCCACTGGAGGGCAGGGCAGGTATAATGTATCAGGAATGAAACGAGAAGGAAGGTACTCTCATGCAGAACGGCACCCGAGAAAACATTCACATGGTTTGAAATCTGTGCCCCTGAAGTCGACAAAAACCTCCATAATTTAAGGCTTTATTTCATCATCATCAGACAGTGATTCTTTGATCCTTTATTTTCCACTTTTGCAATGTAAAACAGAACTAGAGGAAAGGTTTTCTTGTTCATTTCTTTTTTAATTGCATCTCTGGGCTATTTAAACTGCGATAAAAACACAGTGAGTCAGTGTGATAATATTGACAGAGCAGGATTCAGGGTGAAAGCAGTTGTAAACCCAGCAGCTCTGACTTTGCACACCCAGATGCTTGCATGAAATGCTGCAACAAAACTAGCACAGAGAGAAGCCTTTAGCTTGGCTGTGAAGCCAGCCAGGTCTGGGGGTATGCAGTGGTGATAAGGAGAGTTCCATAAACATAGTTGCTGAAAGGAAATGTCCTTGTTTGTATTGTGCTCCAGGATGGTCAAGGGCACCAGCATGTCTCTCTGAATTATCTTCACAAGACAATTAGGTCAGCCTTTCATTAATTTTACAAACCACATTTGATCCAATTGGAGGATTTTTCACAGTAAATCAAACATCTTCTACACTAGTGAAGGACGTTTAAAAAGGAAGTTGAGCTCTGCTGTGAACTGAGGGAAGGAGAGGGATGAATGAGTCAAAAGCAAAATCCAGACTTCTCCTCAGACTCTTCTGAGTGCTGAGTGCATTTCTGACAAGCCACATAGAGTCATTTGGAAACATTGCCCAGTAGCATGAAATTTATTAAAAATGTCTATTAAACCAACAAATGAATAGATAAAATCCTTAATTTCAACTGCACCTATAGTTCACCTGTGCTCAGCAGAAAGAAAAAAAATACATGCTTTTATGTATGAGGAAGAAAACATACCAAAAGAGGAAAGAAGACTATGAATGACAATGAAAAGAGCCAAAATAAAATATTGCAAATCTGAGGAGATGGTAGGCAAAAGGAACAGAAATAATTGTGAATGGAATGCTGGGGTTTTATTGTAGCTTGTAGACTTTTTTTTTTTTTAAGAAACTAGAACAATGTAATCCCGTGGTTGAGGGTTATGGTAAACAGAGAGGCCAAGAAATAGCTGAACAACTTGCAGAGGAGACAGCTGAAGATAAACAAACCCCCAGACTTCCCCTGCTTACAGGACAGAAACAAATGGGAGAAAGCAAAAAGGAAATAAGGCCTGCAGAGAATGAGAAGTATGTCTCTGTGTAATGTCTGGGATGAGACAGACCTGCCTTTTCATCTGTACAACCAAAGAGGATCACTGGGCAGCTGAAGGAATAGGACTAGTACTGTAGGTCAGAGTAAGTACTGTCCTACCACTGAGATAAAACTCAATGTCTTTGAGACATAGAAGGTGAATTTGATATAGAATTTTTTTTTGTTTTGAAGAAGTGAAGAATGTGCCATATGCGATTTTCCCTCATAATTCAGGTTTAGGGAGATGGGGAAGAACAAATTTACCTACTTTGCCTGCCATTCAGGTCATCTTCAACACACAGGTGGTCACAGAAACAAGGAATGCCTCAGTCCACTCAAGTATGTGACTACAGTATGAGCATAATGGTAACAGTATTTGTCAGGTGCCACCCTGGTGCTGGCACAGCATATTCAGCTATTAAAACAAGCTTTTCCTGTGAGTGTCTAATATTTTTTCTGCAATGCTTTTTGTAAAAGTCATCAAATCACAGAGTGGCTGAGGCTGTCAGGGACCTATAGAGGTATCTGCTCCATCCCTGTTCCTCTGAGTTGCTCAGAGCCATGTCTAGTGGGTTTTGAGTATCTTCAGTGATGGAGATTCCATAATCTCTCTGGGCATCCCATTCCAGTGTTTGACCATCCTCACAGTTTTTCTTGTGTGTTCAGTGATATACCAGCCAACTTCCTGGCCTTGTATGTTTGGCAATGGTTTCCAGGGGAAATTGCTCTATCACCTTTCCACAGATTGAGTTGCAGCTGACAAACTTGTTTCTCAGATCCTCCTTCTTTCCCAGCTTGAAGGTGGGAGTGACACTTGCTCTCTTCCAGTCCTTAGTAACCTCTTCTGACACCATGACCTTTTACAGATAATCCAGAGTTGCTTTACAGTGCCATCAACCAGCATCAACACTCACAGGTACCTCCCACCCTGTCCTATGGACTTCAGTATGACCTATGTGTTTAAGTGCACTCTAACCATGTCATCATTCATGAGGGATGTCTTCCTTGCTCCAGTCTTTCCCTCTGGTCTGAGTGGCCTGGTATGGCTGAAAATCAGTATCATATGTAAAGACCAAGACAAGGAAGTACCTTGGGCTTTTCTATGTCTTCTGTCATTGGCAGGGGGGTCAAGAGTGTAGGTAAGGAACTGAACATATTGTACAGAATTACAGTTAGTTTCCCAAGGATTGTTTTCTGTCCCTGTCATGACTCTTGCCAATTTGAAGGGCAAATTGATCAGTACTTAGTTAACTACCCTGCCAGGTGGTAGTGGGAGCCACAGCATGCACACAACATTGTTCTCTGACCATGAAAGACTCTTCTTCATACTAGGCTGAATTTTCTAAAGTAAATTAAAAGTGCAGACATGGCATTGTACTGAAAGTGTACCTCAGAACTCAAGGTCCTAACAGATTTAGGCATCTCTCCTAACTATTGACCCACATCTGAGTCATTTTGATAAACCACTCTCATGGGCCTCAAAGCTTTCACTTGCTCCTTGCAGAACAACAGAGGGGAAAATGTATGCCGGGTGGCAACACCATCAAACAGGAAAGGCAAGAAACTCCAAACCAGATTTTGCCTCCTGTTACCAAATGAAGCAGGTGGTGTTCTGTAGTAGTGCTGTCCATCAGACTTGCCCCAGCTTTTGGGCATAGTAATCAGTAGGAGATTTGGGCTTTTCACCAGCCTGTCCTTTGGGACTGAAAGGAGCACATCCAACTCCTGCCAGCAATGAACTTCTCAGAATCCTTCCCCTAAAGCTCACCTGTTATTGACATTTAACCCGTCCCCTTTCATCTGCAACGATAACAAGAGTGTATCCTCTTGTCAGTAGTACCTGGATAGGTACTATTGACAAGAATCCAAATTTAGAACAACCTTCTAATTGCTTCTGTTTCACCAGAATGCTTCTTACTCCTGGACCTTGACAGCAGTACTTGGGATACAAACTGGCATTCTGCTGCTATCCAGGGCTATCCCACTTTAGCAAAGAAGGACATAGGCCTCTTGGAGACATTCAGCACAACCCCCAGCCATGCATGGCTTTAATTGAGCACCCTTTTCTAGAGACAAATTGTTGTCACATCAGCAACCTGAACCACCTGTGTCCATGGAGAAGTGAGACTTTGGAAGGACCAAAGAAAAAGATACTTGGTGGTTTTCAGTGTTTTATGTGGAAAATAACTTCTAACATTGCTAGAGACTTTTCAGTAAGTCTTTATTCATTCAGATAACAGAGACATTGATCAATGGCTGCGCTGTAACCATGCATATATTATAGAGGAAGAGAGTAGAATTTCCTATTATGCATTCGTGTGTCTTTAGGCTTTTTGCATTTGCTCTTGTGTCATATGAAGATCACATCACCAATTTTAGTTGAACAGATGAAACACTGAGTATCGCACTTCGGTATTGGCTCATTTTTGTCTCACTGAAGGCAATGGTGACTTAGGCAACATAATTAAGCCCATTTTTGCCACTTATGCAATCTTCCTCAGACTACAAGATTTGAAACGTTCACCTCTGCTCATGTCCCCTACACTTCAAAGATAGCTTGTCTGCACCAACACCTGATTCCTCTGTATTCTAGCTCTCATGGGCATTCTCACTTCTGCATATTACATTACCTCTCTCATGATCATTAAAGACATGGTGCAATCTGTATTAGTGATACAGTCTATGGATATGTGGAAGTGGGAGACTAAGACCAAGTGAGGAATTCTGGGTGCGAGACTAGGTAGGAGACTGGGAGGTAGGGACGTCAAAGAACCAGGCTGAAGGATTTGTGGCAGTTGAGGGTTGAGAAATACATAGGAATTACTAGAAACATCTAAGTCCTGGTTCTTGTCCATCCCAGAAGGCAATGGACAGCCTCTGCTGTGTCTTCTATCTTCTTGTCTCTGGCAAATGTGAAGAAGACAAACCTCCTGCTGTCATTTCATCCTCCGTTAGCTCAACCCAAAGAGGTTTGTGCCACAGTCCTAAAAGGTCTAAACTGTTAGATTGCTTCCAGACAGAAGAACAGATCCTCCATGAACTTCCAAAGTATCAGATAATGCAGACCCCAAGCTGAAAAGTGAGTAACCTATGGTTAATTGCACAGTATCTACAATGGCTTCTTTTTCACACTTTTCCAAAATACTGATGTTCAGCTTTCGAGTTTGGTACCTTTACATTTTAAAATTGACATTCCATAGGAAATATGGTGCAAAACACAGGTTGCTGTGGAGCTAAAGCATCTCAGCCATACCCAAAGATTAACTTGGTCTTTTTCACACCATGTTGTCATTTTGCTATGCTTTTTTCTTTCTTCCTCACTGCCTCTGTTGCCTTGAGTATTGGAAACCAAAAGCTGGCCTGAAAAGACAGAAATATGAGCATAGTATTACTGAGTTAGAGATCACCCAGACACTAATGTATGTATAGTTAATATTGAAGGCTCTAAAAAAACTCAAACCTAAACAAACTCTTTGTGTCTGCAGCTATCTGGACTTGCCATATTATATACATGTGTTTGTTATTTCCATTTGTGTATATATACATATATATACGCAGTAGAAAATGTTTTTGCAAACAAAGTTCTGTTTCCTGATGGTATCTGCAATCATATCATGTTTTAAAACAGAAATATATCACCTTCCATTTTTCTAAGCAATAACTGAACATCTTTATCAGTATTTAGAGGCTGTTCTTACTGCCTAAAATTTGCTGTCTAGATTGCAGGAATACTCTGTGCTTTTCATATGTTCATGAAAATGTAGTTTCTTTTCTGGAGAGCTCTGAGTCTGAGAAGTATTTTCTTGCCAGCACATAGTCATTTGGATCTACTGATGTCATGTGTGAGGCATGTGTGTTGAAGGATAGAATAAAACAATTAGATGATCTAATCTGACCATTAGGTAACTTGTGCAGGACAGCACTGGGGAGAAGTCTATTAGCACATAATTGAAGTTAACAAGTGTTTAAGTGTTTCCTGTATCTGGCTACCACACTATGAGAGGGAGATTTATTTTTATCTAGAGCTGATGGCTTACCGTTCTAGCAAACATATTCTTCACAGTTTTCTCTTGTAGCTTTGCTCTTTTCTTGAGTAATTTTGCATGCAAATAATATATCCGTTTCATTGCAGTGTCAGGATAAAAGGAAGTTGACACAAGTATTTTAAGTTGGGTCAAGAAGCCAGAGAATAACCCAAAAATTATTAAGAAGAAGATGATGACTCCAAGCTGGATCCATGTCGTGGAGAAAGCAAGCTCTGGATGAGGGATGCAGTCATGCTTAAATGCAGGGATCTTGAAAGAATCAGTCTTTGCAATAAGTTTTGTCATAGCAATAATAAAGCTGTTCTCATTCTTCTGCACAAGAAAAGGGGGGTGAAAAATGTTGATTATGGTACTGATTCCCTCCTTTCTTAATATTTATCCCATTGGACATTCAGATTTACAAAGGACCATGAATTATCTAGTCCATCTAGTGTCTGTATATGGTGTGCTCATACCAGTATATTTATTGGATATTTAGAAATGTTTCAGACCATATTTTCACCATTTCTCTTGGAAGACTGTACTATATTTTAGACTGTTAAAAACTTATCTTCTCAGTGGCTCTGATACAGAAATATTTAGCTAATACGGTTATAATGGTTTAATATTTTCCCACTGCCATGACTCTGCTCAGATCCTCTGTTGGAGGGTCCTTCCTCCAGGATAAAACTGCATAGCAGAGCGTGTCCGTGCCTTTGGTTGTGTCTCAGCATGTGATCAGCAGTGCTTCCACACCAGCCCAGGCAGGTGCTCTGGCCACAAGGGTATCAGGAAACAAAGCCACCTCTCCTCCTCTAGTAGGCACCTTTGCTTAGAAGAGTTGATGTCTTTCACTGCTTGTGGACTGAAATGCTGAATGAGAGTGAGTAAATTCGACATGCTGCTGGGACCAGTATTTCATACTGGCAGGCAACTTCCTGCTCTGTGTGTAAGAACACAGGTGGGACACTGAATCACCCAGCCCTCTTTTCTGACCATGTCAGGGAGATAATGTAGCTCTACCTTGTACCTCTTCTTAACACACTAAAGAGGCCAGGCACTTCTGTTAGATACTCGTTGGAACAACCAAGTTCCCAAAGCATGCTATTATTTTCAGCCTGTTAGACTTCCCTTGACATTATCCTGTAGGAATCTACCCCAGTACAGCTTATCCCTAAACTGAACCAATGTATAAGCAAGAAAAAACTCTATTAGGAACTAATATTAATATGAAAACAGGGGTACCAGTGCATGAAGAACTTTATTGTTTGTGCTAATTAATGAACATCTCAGGCAGTCACTGAGTCTGTCCTGCTCACCCAGCTTCCTGGACTCCCTGAGATCAGCAGCCCTGAGGCTAGTTATGACAAATCTGTTGAGATTAAATTTTATGTTTCAATGTAACTAGCTTTCCTTGGGGAACTAGAAACAATCTCTGCTTTGGGGGAGTCAACCAGCTTTGCACAAGAATGAACAGTGCATATAAACAGAGTAAATTCATATTACAGGATCCATGAATCAGCCAGATGCAGTCAGGCTCAGGCCTTCTGACTGTGGATAGTGGGACTAAGCTCCTTCTTTGCCCTGACTTGGGTCAGACCCAAGGCAGGTCATGATAAGAGGCTCCCCTCAAGGTACAAAGGATAGAAACAGGCAAAATCACACACAGCAGTACGTAGCAAATAGTGAGGCTACAACAGATTGATTAGGACTGTTTTTAATATCTCCAGGGGTGGAACCTTCACAGCCTCTCTCAGAAACTCGTTCTATTGTTTTATCACCTGAAGAGTAAAAATAAAAAAAAATATTTCCTTTAATTTGTGCCAATTTCCTCTTTTGCATGCACTGTGCACCACTGAGAAGAGTCACAGAATCATTGAGGATGGAAAAAACTGCTAAGATCACCAAGTCCAACTGGTGACCGAACACCACCATATCAACAAAACCATAGCACTAAATGCTACACCGAGTTGTTTCTTGAACACTTCCAGGGATGGTGAGTCCTTACTTTCTTGGGCCTGTTCCAATTTTTGACAACCCTTTCAGTGAAGAAATTCTTCCAGAGACCGGCTTCTCTTTCTTACACCTACCCCCCAATCAGATATTTACATACACTGAAGGGATCCCCCTGAGCAATCTCTCCTTCAGCCTGAGCAGCCCCAGCCTCTTCTCATGTAACAGATGTTTCAGTCCCTTAATAATCTTGGCCCTTTCTTTGACTCCTCACTCCAATATACACCCCTCATGTACTGGGTGTCACCAGTGCTAAGCAGAGTGTAAGGATTACTTCCCATAGCTTGCTGGCAATTGTATGTCTAAGATAGCCCAAAAGTAGCACTTTCTTTGCCATAAAGGGCATGTTGCAGGCTTGTGGCCAACTTGGTGTCCATCAGAACTTTCCAGGCCTTTTTCTGGAATTCCATCTCCCAGCCAGTTAGCCCCCAACATGTAGAGTGCATGGAGTTATATCTCTCCATGGACTGCAAGACATGGCAGTTCCTTTATGAGGTTCCTCTTGGCCCAATTCTATAGGCTTTTCAAGTCACTCTAAATGACAGCAGAATCCACTGCTGTTTCGGACACTCTTCCCAGTTTTATATTGTCTGCAGGCTTCTGTGGCTACAGTCTGTTCCTCTGTGCAGACCATTAATGAAGTGGTTAAACAGCTGACTCAGCTTCAGGTGGGCTTTGGGGTTCCTACCCCCATCCCTATACAATCAGCATATTTAAATTCCTCATGGGACAATTGTCCCTTCTCTCACCTTGTCTCTGTTTTTTTTTTTTTCAATATTTGAGCTTTTTTCAAGAGCTCCTTGCCAATCCATGCTGGCCATCTGCTCCCTTTGCTTGTTTTATCTGGGATGAATAAGTCTTGAGCTTGGAACAGGTGACTTTTTTAATCTCATCCAGCTCTCCTGGACCCTTATTCTCTCAAGGACGCCCAGGGGAACAGAACCATATCACATGGTGGACTGCTGATGCTAGAGCACGGCTGGTGTGCAACAGCAGGGTTTATATGAGATATATATCCCCCCTTAGTATGGGTAGCAATCAGTCTCCTCATCATATCTCACATTAGGCAGACTGACCAGATGATAAAATCCTCTTTGCTTTTGCACAAGAATCTGAAATCTGCAGGATGGGTCTGACTTGTTATATATGTGCTAGGTGCACAGTTACAGTGAATCTAATGGCTTTTGCATCTACCTTCCTTAAAGAAGGCTCAGCTAACAATTAGAGAGGCAATAATTAGAAGTTGGTGGCCTCCATCCTCTAGGAAAGGTGTTTTTTCACTGGCACAATCTGTGAATCTTTGGTTTATGACTGCCATACAGATACTGAATTTTCCTATTCTCTCCTAAGGTAAAACTAGCCAATAATTTAATTTCATTTTTATCCCATGGAAGTGTTTGATATTTTGATATATAAGAAAAAATATTAACAGAATTACACCAGTAATTTAATTTCAGCTGGTTTCATTTGCAGGTCACATTTGCTGAAAGTGTTCCCATTCCTCAAAGATGCCATGCACTACACCTCCCTTCCCCTTCATGGTTCAGTCCCAACCAGATGAACACCCCATGACACACTGGGACCACCAATCTGTCAGAACACTGTCTAAGCTGATGGTTTCACAGTGTGCCTGAAGAAACTATGTGTAGAAAAGTGACAATGAGAATCTCTCTGCCAAATATTGTACGTTCTGTTCTATATGCTTGTGATTTCAAGCAAAGTACTCATTTCATTGCTCACCTTAATAATCCTATTCTGTGGAATTGGTTGATTTCTAGGGGATGGAGAGAAATGAATGAATTCTCATTATTATGAGAACTAAGAAGTAACAGAAAATGCTGAGTAAGATAAAACTAACAGAAGAAAAAGCATATACCATATTGTACCAACAGCCAAGCACTTCTTTGAAACTTTTTTATCTTGAAAGTATCAAAAGGCTATATGCTTTCAGGAAATGTTTTAAGACTGATCTTGCAAGTTATCTAACTGGGCAGCTTTCCTTTGCACTAAAAGCATAACACAGGTTACACACTCCAATGGTGAAATCTCTACCTGTAGGAGCACCCAGACAAGACCCTGAGCAACCAGATCTGCCTCTGAAGTAGTCCTTGTTTTGAGTATGAGGTTGGTCTAGATGGCCTCCAGACTTAACCTTCCAACCTAATTATTCTATGGTTCTCTATGCTGCTGTTGCTCCTGCTAGAAGAACCTTGAGATTTCAGTCATGTGTTATAATTTCATGTGCATGCACCATGCACACAACTGGCTAGATTCTCACACTACTCAGCTAAAAAAAGGTGGGCATGTCTTGCATTAGCATCACAGTGATTTTTGACTATAAAAATGGTGCATCACAAATGTTGGCATTGTGACTGTTCAACTTCAAGCTTCCAGTTTTCTTCATATATATAAATGGAAAAAATGAAAGTCCTTCTAATATTTACCAACCTCTAGAAATATGATGATACTCTGGAAAGTGCAGAGAATTCTCTGATTCCATCCAGCATATGTATCTGTAAAGGCAACGTCCCTTTTTGAAATGAATGATATTCCATGAAAGAACTGATGCTCATTGGCTATATGTCCGCTCTTGCAGCTGCTGAAGATGCAGGGAAATTTTCCAACACTAAACTAAGAAATGCACAGTACTGATAAGTACTTACATTCTGAGAGAGGCTGAGTTGAATCTCTAGATCCGGTACTTCTTGGAGATATTTATTCACAGAAATAATTAACCAATAAAACAAATAGTCCACTCCAGCAAGCAGAAGCCAGATGCAAAGATGAATAATTACAGGGAGAAAAAAATACAGCACATTTTTCCTGTCCTTTCTGGTGAAGCAGAAAGATGGGATTGTCACATAATCTTTTCTTTCTTTTCTGTTAAGTGGCAAAAGACAGGGTCTATGCTGTTGCTTTTGGTGCTCATCAAATGCAATGAACTCTTTTGTGATATAAGTGTTTTTAAATGTGGTACTGTGAGAACCCACAAATTTTTTGATAAAGAGGCCAGTTCCAAAAGAAACTAGAAAAATCCCAACTACAGGCAATACTTTCTGGCCTATATAGGGCAGTATAGTCAGAATAAAAGATATCTGGTTAGCAACTTTCTGAATTTCTTGGTTTGTGTCATTTAGCTCTTGTTTTAATGCATCATCTGAAATTGAATAAGTTGGTGTGAATTCGTGCTTTAGAGACACTATATCTTTAGGTAGTTCAGCAGAAAGCTTGGCTGCCTCGTAAATCCATTTCACTGCCTCAACGTAATATTTTATCAAGGCAAATTGCTCATGCTTCAAATGACAGGTTATGCTATCGGCCAGAATCTTTAGGTTGTGAAAAATATTTTGGATGTTGTTGGCCACCATGACACCTGTGCCAGCAGTAATAAGAGCATTCCTACCATTTTTCAGTCCACAGGAAAGAAGGAACAGGACACTAAAACAGCGCAGGTGCTTGAAACAGAAGAGCATGATAGAAAATGACATCCAGATGAATCCAGAAATCAGTAAGGGACCCAGAGTGTGGTGTGCCAGGGACAAGTGCATGCCAAGGAAAAAGAGAAAGCTGGAAAGGAAGCCAACTGCAGAGCAAACTCCAAAAAGCTGCATCTGATATTTCCATCCAGGCTTCCTTTCGGATATAAAAATTTCCCATGCGCTCTGGGCTATTGAGACAATGGTTTGCATTTTCTTCTAATTGTTGCTGACACTGCAATGGCTTGAACTAAAAGGAAAGGAAAAGAAAAATACTGTTAGTTACAGGGTCACATTACTGACAGTAATGTGCTTTTAACTGGCTGTCCAATAGTTCTTCACATTACAAAAATTGCAGGTCTGACTCACATGGGGCTGAACCACAACAGCTACCAATTGGTCAATGAGCCAGCAGTGCCCTTGTGGTCAAGAAGGCCAAGGGTAATCTGGGGTGCATTAGGAAGAGCACTGTGACCAAGTCGAGGGGGGTGACCCTGCCCCTCTACTCAGCCATAGGGAGGCTGCATCTGGAGTGTTATGTTCAGTTCTGGGCTCCCCAGTATGAGAGAGACATGGAGCTCCTGGAGTTGGTCCAGCAGAGGGCTATGAAGACGATGAGGGGACTGAAGCATCTCTCTTTTGAGGAAAGGCTGAGGGATTTGTGCTTGTTCAGCCTCAAGAAGAGATGACTGAGAGGGACCTCATCAATATATAAGGAAGGGTGTCAAGAGGATGAAGCCAACTTTTCACAGTGGTGCTGAGCCACAGAACAAGAGGCAAAGGGCAGAATCTGATGCACAGGAAGTTCCATCTGAATATGAGGAAGAACTTCTTTACTGTGAGTGTGACCGTGCACTGGAACAGATTGCTCAGAGAAGCTCTGGAGTCTCCCTCACTGGAGATAGTTGAGAACTGTTTTGATGCAATCCCGCACAGTGTGCTTTGAGATGACCCTGCTTGAGCAGGGAGGTTGGACCAGATGATGACACACTGGTCTCCTCCAATCTTACCCATTCTGTAATTTTGTGTCATATACACTTTTAACCCTTTTAACCCTAACAGCTTGTGCTTGTCACAATCTCTCACATCTCTCCTTCCTACCAACATGCCCATTATGTAAACTACAGAGTAATTCTGTGATTCAATTCAGTTTGATTGGAGACAGTCCAGTGCTCACATAGTTCCTTCTTCTTTCACAGTATCACATTTATAGTGCAATTTGTCCAAAGATGCAAGGTCAATTCATATGCACATTAGCCTTTTTATATACTAGAATAAGATACTAATTAAATAAACAGTTATAAGTTTATCTTAAATATGAAACAGTTGTCTTTGCAAAATACGTCCTGAAGATACTTGCCAGGAACTAAACTACAATTTTGTGCACATAGAGTATTTTACTAACTTCATGAATTCTGCTAGCATTCACTGCACCATTTCCCACTTCTTCTCACTGTAATTAGTTATTACACGTATTAGTTGTGTCATCAGTGGCATGCAACAGGAGCAGGCATCCATCCCTAAATGGAACCTTCTTGATTTGCTGTGCTGCTTTTCCTTGGCCTCACTTGGGCCTGATCCTTTCTAGTGCTGAGGACTATCCTGAAAAATGCAGAGTGTTTTCTGTGGTTAACCACTTCAGCACAGGTGAATGGTGGGCAGTAGCTCTCAGGGTGGGCTCAGCTCTTGGCACTATCACTCTGCCCGCGAAGGTAGAGAATATTTCTTCCCTCTAGGACCCAAGTGAACTCAGTTGCAATGCAGTATAAAGGCAATCAGCAACTCCCCTCACAGGAGCAAAATTAGGTAATCAGTGTCACCAAACTATGTAGAAAGCACCACATTTGGGTGCTTTCTACATGCTCCAAGTGAAATGGGGAGGAGAGTTAGCACACAAGCCAGCAAGCTCCTTCTTTGCCATGAGCAGAGCTGTCCCCTGCTTATATGGATGGTCTGCTTTGTTCTCTTTCTACTGAAAGACATTTTTAGGAAACATAACCAAGAAGGAGATGTTCATGATCCTGGAGTCAAGCAGAACCAGACCTAACAGCCAGCACACCCTGTCAGCAAATCTTGTACTTCCTATATTGGATCATTAAACAGTATTTGCCACCACAACTTCTTTGTAGATCTAAGAAAAATTGCCTTGTACAGTGAATACATCTGGCATTCTGTTCTTGATTTAAGAAGCCATAAAAAAATAAAATGCAGAAAGGCTAGAATTTCTGTAATATTATGCAAAAACATCCCTGTGAGAAAATCAAACATTTTGAGTTGTCTTGAGCAGCACCAATTTCACAGCTGTTCTCAGGCATAGTTTTTGCATGGTTTTGTGCATTTGTATGTACGGGTATAGTGTATTTGGGTTAATGCTTATAAGCATTCAGTAAATGGCTTCAATACGTGACTGGAATCTAAGATATGTGACTGAATCCAAGAATTGGAGAGAGTCAAGAACAAAGCCTTAAAATTAACTAAAGTCACACTTCTGGACATGGAGGATGGAGACTTGCAAAATATGGACAGAACTTGGAAAAAAAGTCTCCTTTACTGGGCAGATTCAATGCTGTTACATGAGAACTCTGCATTAATCAGAATATATATTCTGATATATGTTTGTCCCTAACCTGCACAAACCCAGAGCTTTAAGGCAGAAAAGGCATTGAAAGGACTCAGTGGATTCTGGAGCATGTGGCATGGATCCTCAGGTGTCTTTGTCACTGAAGGTTGGGAAGGGAGCATTCCCTTCTCCCCAGAGCCAGTCTCTGAGCTCAGACTTTCCCAGGGTAAAAGTCAGGCTCACAGTGTGTATCTTGCTGGCTTATCTGACACCTCATTTTTCCCCCATAAGACATCAGCAATAGGCATAGATATTCAGCATTCAGCAAGGGAGAATCACTCAAAGAATGAAAACTCTAAACCTAAAAAAAATGTGGAGGCTGAAATTTCTTGTATCAGCAGGCACTTAAACAGCTGTGAATGTTGGGAAAGGAAAACAACACTGTGGCTCAGAGGTAGAAATAAATCTTTGGCTCCACTAAAGAGGCTAATTCAGTGCTTAAAGAAATAGTAAACCTTGAGAGCATTCTGGAATGATTCCTCTTAAAAACGTAAATCATAAAAGCTCTTCTGAAGCTGTTAGATGCAGCTATGAATTCTAACAGGAGGCTGACAAGAACAAAATCTTCATTTCAATTGCAGTTTGAAGCAAAGTACTTTTGCTTCTGTCCTGTAACATGAACTAATGTGAGGCCTGCTGCCATTATTTATGTACCATAAGGAAAGAATTATTCTTAGAAAGCAGTTTCTTGCTCTCAAGTGCCCATTTCTTTCCACCATAGCTTCTCATAATGAGAAACTCCCACAGAAGGGTGCTGGAAACTCTTGTGCTCTAGTTCTGCTTCTGGATCTGATTTTTTGTAGGGTCCAAGGGGAACCTCTCTATATCTCAGTTTCCCTCTCTAGGAAATACTTATTCAGCTCTGGAAGCATGAAATTAATCTACCATATGGCATGCTGACAGGAGTAATTATAAAAAAATCTCAAAAGGAGACTCACCAGCAAGGAGGTTGGGCCATAATTCTTAAGGCTTGTGATGTAATGAAATTAATGCAACATAATTAAGAGGTATTTTTCTAGTTTAATTTTAAAATAAAAGAGAACAATTTAAAAGCATTTTTAAGAACCTGCTTGTGATATTTCAGATATGGCTACAGATTTGAGTACGAAGAAGACAAGTACATAGCATTAAGAGTCCCTAGAAAATATCTTTCCAGTTCAGCCATGTGCTAGAGCTCTGTAATTTTTATACAGTATGTGTTCACACGATCTATGATTTCCTTCCTGCCTTCTATGGAGACTTGTCCATATTCATAATTCAAGAAGTTGTGGCTGTTCTCACTACTGATTTCATCATGTCCTAATGCCTTGCTCACCCTGAAGCTGATGATGGCTTGCTATGAATAGAATAGAATAGAATAGAATAGAATAGAATAGAATAGAATAGAATAGAATAGAATAGAATAGAATGGAATAATTAAGTTGGAAGAAGCCAACAGTGATCACCTAGTCCAACTGCAATAGATAGAAACTCCTAATATTTGCAGGGAGTGTGTTCTACCCAGGCTACTGCTTGTTTAGAGGTGATCAGAAGTGTATGTTTCTATTGTATGGATTAGCCACCCCTGCAAACACCTTGCCAATGTTCAAGATAATGGTAGAGTAAGGTGTGTCCTAAAAATGTATATTGAGCAAAAGAATGGGATTTACTAGATGGTTAGCTTTTTTATTAAGAGACACAGCTGACTTGGCAAAGCATGAAAAACAGTCAGATATCTAAGTCTACCTTCTGTGTTGATACAGACCTAACTCAGGTAAAGCCTGGGGACTACAATTGTCCTTGAGTTAGGACTGAGTAGTTGCACTCAGTTTTTGTGCCTTTGCACCAAATCTGACACAACTTTTCTTTGCGCAGCACTGCTGTCTGGGCTGATCTCAGGAGGACTATGGCAGTTAGGCAGGCCCTATGCCCTCCACACTGTGCAGGATCCTTATATATAAAGTCTTATTAAGAGACACATTAGGTTAAATTGGAAACTTATATCCCATTGATGCACAAGCTTCAGCTTGAGCACAGTGATCTTTGCCTTATAAATCCTGTTTGGATTTTATGCAGGAATTAAAGGAGAGAAAGCACACAATAAGAATATAAACCCAAGTATTTCCTTTTTTGGCAGTTTCAGCAGCCCTTGTTTTTCTAGCCTGGATCAGTTACATTGAAATGTGAGAGAATTACTTCCCTATTTTGGATACCGTCAAAAAATCCAATGCTGAACTATGGTTTAGTAAGAGGCAAAAATACAGGAGGCAGTCCCACATTATTTCCTTTGGTCAATGCAGGGCATTCAACAGAGAAAAAAAGCCTAATCAAAAATCTATCAATGTTACTGTAACTATTCCCTCGTCATTTCTCATGTTCATATTATTTGCTTTTAACTGCAGGAGGAAGAAAAGTAAATGGTACTAAACACATTAAACAGAATCAATGACTAAAATGTCTAATCATATATGTGCCCATAGAAACTTGAAATACTAAACAATACAACAATGCAAATAAAACAGCAATTTATACACATGCAAACCCAACCAAACAAGCAAAAATAGCAACAGATTGAGACCTCTTTTTCCTTATGTATTGAAAATAGATGGCTTGGTGAAATTGTAAATATTGTAAGACATTAACAAGTCTTTAGGATGCCACAAATTGATTAAGTGGGATCTAATATCACATGTCTATAGCAGTGGAGATTGGGCTAGATGACTTTCAAAAGGCTCTTTCAACCCAGGCCATTCTGTGATGTCCACATCTGAGCTGTCTGTACGTCAATGAGAAGAAAAGGGCAGTTACCCAGAACTGTAGTTCAGACCTGTTTTACAAGTCCACCCCCACATGAGATGGATTGCATCCTAGAAGGGCTTTTTCTCTTGCTCAGCTATGAAAAATGTCCGGATTACTCAGACAGAGTTATCTAAAGCCTATCTCTCCCTTGTTATCTATCTCTCCCTTGTTTCTTCATTGCCAGCAGGTTATATTTGACTAATCTGGGCACTCAGAGCAAGACAGAAAATGTGTTGTGGGCAGCTATAGAAAATTGATAGTTATAGAAGGGACAGAGGATAAGAAATCAAATCCTCTCATATCGCTATGGGCTATGTTAGGAAGCTGTGATGTAACAAACCCAGAGACGTATTCTTCCCTTAAAGCACAGGCAGGAATGGAGGCACAGTTTGGGAAACCCAAATGGTAGTTCACCTATCGCCAAAAAGAACTCTACAAAACACAGAAAATTCCATTGTGAGGGGTGGAAGGGAACATGAGAGATCACACAGTCCCTTTTCCTACACTGAATAGCTCTATTCATAGTTCTGGGAGAGTTTAGGACTAAATTGTTTCCTCAACTTTAGGAATACACCCTCCAATCAGTAAGGTGACAACAGTTAACTTAAAGCAAGTCCTTTTATCAGAACAGCTAGCTTAGTCCATTATTACTCTCCAAATTTCCTTGATACTAACCTTAAAGTGTTACTTACAGGCACTCCTGTAAAGCGTTTGAAGGTTCTTCACAGTGCTGTGTGTCTCTTGACTTTGGTGAGGAACCAAGATGGACACTAATAAAAGAATTCACATGAGTAATTTGTTTCCCATACCCTCCCTCAATGAGTCAGACACACTACAATTTTGAAATTGTTCTGGTTTTGACAAGGATTCATGAGGAAGTAACTTATGCACAAGACCAAAATAGTATGTAATTTGCAAGTGCCACTTTCCACCTTTTCTTTCTGGCAGAGTAATAGATATCAGCAAATGAGTTCAGGGCCCAAATTTCAAAGATTTAATTTTATGTTGAATAATGTGTTAGGTCTAGAACATTTTAGTTATTTTGGTAGTTCCCATTTAAACTAGCAGCAATTCAGTACCCCCCCAAAAATTTAAAGTTTTATTCATTTTTATCCCCCCAAAATGTTCCTACTGAGATCTGTGAAAATCCTTTTTAAACAATCTGTCAGAATACGGCCCTTAAAATAAGACCTACTTTAAACATACAATAAGGACATTCAAATTACATACAATAAAGAAAATTGATAAACGGGAGGGTAGAACTGTTATGCAGAGGAGCTTTTGCTGTAACTTTGGCGCTTAAAATTTTATTTTGAATGAACTATTTGTTTCTGCAGACACTACAGTTTGCATGCATATTTGTGCATACAGAGGAGAAAGATAATTCTGGACACCGACACTCCCCACTTGAAATGGGTCACACAGCCTTCCAATTATTGGATTGATCCATTGAACTAATCAAAGGCTGATAGCTTCACAAGGACAACAGCAACAAAAAGAATAAGAGGAGTGTTACATGCCTATGATACCTTTCCAATAGCACCATTCATTAAAAAAATGCCTTTTTCATCCACTTTCAGAACTAACTTGCAATTAGGGTTTTACTGTTTATGTTTAACGTTCCAGATCCATTTTTTTAATAAAACGTATCTATTGCTTTTCTCAGAAGTGTCCCAGGTGGCTAGGTCCATTGCAGACATGCTACCTACTGCACCTAAGGAATTCTAAATTGGAGACTAACTCTTATTTAGACTCTGATTTCAAAGATCCAGAACGGTACACCAGTCTCAGTTCTGTCCTTGGACTCTACACTTGTAGAGTCCAATCAGCAACTACTGGAGTGCTGGCACATACATTATCTATTTGCCCTTGGTTGAAATGTCCCTGCATATAATTTTCCAGACAGCTGGTTTTCCAGCAGGTACTGATAGCATTGAAGTAGCAGGTCTCACTGACTCACCATTAAGACCAGGTTTCCCTTCCCCAGAGCAGCCATACCCCTGCTCTTTCAAAAGCAGCTATTGAACAAATTCAGGGAGCTGGCAGACAGAAAGATGAACATAGCACAATGTTCATAGCACCTAAATTATGCATAACATAAGGGTATAATTAGATACAGTGAACCATCTATAACTGGAGAAAGTCTCTGACTATTATAGGATGAATGGATGAAATGATCTTTTAGCAGAACATATCCTTCATATTATTAAATAAGGGAAAATTCTGTAGAGGGATGCAGGTAAGTGCATATTAAGTCAGACAAAGCCTCCATTGAACCCAGCATCTCAGCCTCGAGAGCAGCATACAGCAGATGTTTACAGAAACATGCAGTGGTGATTATGGACTATTTGGACATGGTCTAGGGGACCCTGCTTTAGTGGGGAGGGTTGGACCAGATGACCTCCAGAGGTCCCTTTTGACCTCAACCATTCTGTGACTCCGTGACAATTGAGATTCCTGTTTTCATTTCTTCAGCCTCTGATGCTAATCCTAATGGCTGCCCAATCATCTGGAGTATCAGGCACACTTCCTAGGTTATTATCACCTACACAGCTCCTGAGGGTGCACTCTTTACAGGTCATTAATGAAGATGTTATACAGTATTGGTTTCAGTATCAACCCCTGGGACACACCACTAATGACCTTTGTATAGCTGAACTTTGTGTTGCTGATCTCTGGGCCCAGCAGCTGATCCAGTTTCCAATCCAGCTCATTGTCCATTTATCTGCCCCACACTTTATCAGCTTGTCTATGAGAATATTATGGGGGACAGTGTGTAAAGCTTTTCTGAAGGTGAGCTAAACAGCATCTACAGCTCTCCCCTCCTCAGCCAAACTAGTCACCTCATTGTAGGCTGTTACATCGGGTGAGAATGACTTCCCCTTTTTAAGTACATGCTGCATACTCAGCAATGCTTTACAGGATTAATTTCTCTCTTACCTTCCCAAGGATCAAGGTGAGGCTGACCGGTTCCCTGGATCCTCTTCCTTACTCTTGTTGAAGATGGGACTAACATTTGCTTTATTCCATTCTTCAAGAACCTCTCCCAGGGTCCATGACATTTCAAAGACAATCAAAAGTGACCTCACAGTGACATCAGCTAGCACCCTCAGCACCCATGAATGCCTCCCATCCCATCCAATGGACTTATTGTGCTTAAATATTCCCTAACCTGATACTCCTCCACCAAGGGTAAGTCTTCCTTGCGCAGGTTTTACCTCTTAGCCATAGAAATTTTGCAGGACTTCCTAATCCCTTTGGGCCTCCAGAAGGAAGAGGCTCCTACAGTACTATTACAAGCAGTAGAAACGCCCAACTGGACTTTTCTTCTATGGCCTGCCATGGTACTGAAAGTTTGTTGATAATAGCGCCCAAATGTGGCCAGGTCATCAGCTTGTAGCCAAAGAACTAAGCCCAAAGAGGAAGAGGGAAAAAAGGTAATTTTGCATCCTCCTGGGCTATATATGAGAAAGAAAGTAGTTTATGGTCACTTGGGTGGACTAACTTTTCCCACGCTTGATGTTTTCAAGAACAAGTAGTTGTGGGCAGGCTTTACCCATACCCACCAATTTGGATCAAGTCATGGCAGTGACTGGCAGTGTTTCTAGTCTCTCCTAGAGAACAAATGCATTGTGAAGTACATACAGACAATGCAGAAATCAATGCTGCAGTCTGAAAATTACCTAAGGCCATAGCTCCCTTTGGTGATGCAGCATGCTGATAAAGAGCCTCAGCTGGTCTTTCTTAAGCCATATGCAGCATCCATTTGTGCTGGTGTCACTGGGATTTTTTTGGCTGTTCTTTTAAAGCAGAATATTTCAATGGCCTCCTGACAGCACACCCTCACAAACTGTTGTGTCAGTACAACTGTTCAACCACGTTTTCTGGGACCAAGGTGGATGCCATCTGGCTGTGCTGGCTGAGGCCACAGGATATTATCTCTAGCTAATATCAGCTGCTGGGGCTGCCTGGTTCCTGGACTTCTCTGCTCATGTTGTCAACTACTGGCCAGTGTAAAATGGGGGGGGGGAACTGACAATTCACAAATTTGAACAACAATGCAGTAATGGCTGTTGTTTTCTCCTTCTGCTGTCTACCAGTTCAATACAGATGCCTCTGCCTCCACTGAAAAAGTGAGGATGGCTTCCAAATTAGTGCATTTCTGACCTCTTTTCCCATTTTTCTTAATCCCTGCAGAATGATTAGAAAAACTTGCTTGCACATAAAAAATATTAAAAACGTCACTGCTCGAGATCCTACTGTTCTGGAAGTTCCTTAATGCATTTCAACAGATAATGATGCTGTGATAAACACTGTTTGGATAACATTTTCCTTCTACTATTGTAACATGCAAGCTAGATGCATGTTTCATTGGGTTTTTCTGTAGGATGCTGAAGGTTGCTTCCTTTTGCAGCATCTGTGTGTGGCAAGAACAAGCAATAGTGTGTTGCACTGAAATCACTCCACATTCTCCTTTACCTGTTCCTGCCTAAGGAAGACAGCTAGCAACTAATAGTTCTTCCTTGTGGCTGACATCCAGAGAGCCAGGAAAGAAACAAAGATCAGCATTTGCAAATAGTTTTTCCCTTGTTTTTGAGTTATGGCTTTAATTATTGCTTCTGGTTTACTGCTACAGCAAAAATTTAGATTAAAATAAGACAATTGCATTTTATTTTCTAAATATCCGAGGAAATGAAATAATGACAGTAGATTGTTACTCCCAGTGAGCTGAGCTCCACCGGATGAGCAGTATGTCTGGAGCAAGAAACACAAGAGCTATGAGCAAAAGGTTATCAGATTGAATCAGGGTTGTAGAAACTCAGTGAAAAACACAGTACAAATACTGCTGAGTTTGGATAAAGGTTGTATGTAATGCTGTCAGATGAAACTAATCTGAATATGATATAAAGATATTGTTTGAGCTTTACAAAAACACTAATAGGATGTTTGCTATAAAGAACTATTCCCGTAAGTTGTTCTGGCAAAGAGTCCTAAAAGTCTCCAGGAAAGCAGTTTAGATAGGCGTTTTCAGGTGAATAACTTTCATTGATGGCCACATAAATGCTTCTGACTTGGTCCCAGGAAAATGAGATCTTGATATCTCTCTATGGAGTCTTGATTGACTGCCCAGCAGATATCATGAAGTGATTGCCCAAGGCACAGATTTATCACATCCTGCTTTTAATGAAAGATGGAAGTGCCTCTCTTTGCTGTTGTAAGTTATTTTACTTTGTTTATGTTTCATAACTTCTTCTATGTAAGAGATGCCACTTTCAACAAATTCTGCAGCCAGCTACAGCTGCTACCTCTGAATGCAGAGAATAGGCATTTCAAATGGAACATAAAATCAAAGTTTTAGAAAGCACTGGTAGCTGTTTCACTGCTATGATGAGAAGCTGCACCTGCCCAACTAGCTCTTCTAAAAGGTAGAATACAGACTCTTTGAGATCTTGGACTGAGGTCTGTAACAGCCACCTTATTTGGAAATAAATGCTGGTTGGGTCATGGCTGCCTGTGAGAATCCTGCTCTTCAATCCACAGCTGAACTGCTGAGCAGATTCATGGACAAATACTTTTGGGCTGGAGTTTCATCTGGTGCAATCACGTACCTTGTTTTGGACTCGTGAGTCCCTGGCCTGAGCATTCCCAGACTCCTTAGAGTTATGTACCCATCTGCTCATCTGTTCCTTCTTAAACTCATTTCAAATTCACTCTGCTTAGGCAATGTATACTATTAAAAAACCCTGAAATAACTAGTGTTGCTTTGGCTCAGCACTGTTAGACTGGCTAGAAATTGTACAATAGGTTATTCCAGAAAATCTGAGAGGGGAAGTATTCTCTGCTGAGTCACAACTATGGGAATGAGCTGGGAAGAGCACAGCAAGTTCTCAGGCTGAAGATGCTGTGTGCATTCTTAGCAGGTGAGGGGGATGCCTGGGGATACTCACAAGGCACATTTCCCACAAGTGGGTTTTGGGTAATTTAAAGTGACCCCAAGCTATTCATACTTTGGTAACTGATTTATCATTCCTTTTTTCTTACTTTGTGTTTTCATCCAAATGTTCACTCAATTCCCATTATCTTTTTCAACAAAGCAAAAATAAACCAGACAAGAATTGACTCTTTTAAAAGAGTCCAAGGAAATGAAAAACAAATAGGATGTGCCACAAAAAAGTTTTGCCCCACACAGTTACACTGTAATGAAATATCAAACAATTCTTATCTAATTTTTCCATTATATATGCTATTCCAGAAAATTGAAGCCAGCATTGCTCCAGTGAAGATGCCCAAACAGCAAAGCCTGACAAAATGATAAAGGAAAAAGGTTACATGGAAAAAAGAGAAAAGTGTAATAACAGCATTTGTTGGACCATATCTTACCAAGAAATCTGATACATTGCTAATAAATTTCTTACTGTATGCTATGAATAGAATCAGTGAGATAAGGAAAGAAATAATGTAGTCAAGGAACAGCAACTGGATAGCAATCTTAGCTTAGAATAATGGCAGTAGAATTTCTAATGGATCTATTAAAGCATTGTTGCTATAAAATAAGTCTGGCATTTCCATCTTTACCCCCCAGTTAGTTTGAAGGAGTTTATAACTTTGCTTACTTGATTGAAACTTGCAGTAAAGTATTATTTTCCAGTCTTGGATATTTGGGTACTATTAGTGACTAATAAGAAAGTTTCTTCTGACATAAAAGGGGAAAAAATAAAATAAAAAATAAGGCAGCCTGAGGCTTACAAGACAATGCTTGCCAGAGGTCTTTCCAAAGTCTTTCCTTATGTCAACTAGTTCTAATCAAAGACTCAATTTTCTCTCTTCTGTTTTCTTACTTTCACATGGTTTAGCTAAAGAATGGATTCTTTAAATTAAAAGAAATGAGGAGGGTGGAAGTGGTTGATGCAGTAAAGTTAGTTCTGGTGCACAGTGAGCATATGTTACTAAAACCAGGACAGAAATAGAATGTTTTGAGTAAGAAGAAGTGGTAAAACAAAGGGGAAGGGACAGAATGAAACCCACAGAGCATTGTAAAACAAACCTCAACACATACAAGTTTGCAGAATTATGGAAATGGAATTTCATGAGGCATTAATATGTAGTGTTATGGGTTCCCATCTGCCCTGTAACTTCACAGGACATGCAGCCTTCTTCCCAGCCACAGCCATTAAATGGTTAACTGCACAGTNTGTCTTGGGGGGGGGTGGTTGTTTTTTTTGTTTGGTTGGTTTTGTTCAGTTTCTTTGGTTTGTCTGACTGAAGTCAATTAGAATCATAGAATCATAGAATGGTTTGGGTTGGAAGGGACCTTAAAGATCATTTAGTTCCACTTCCCCTGCCATGGGCAGGAACACCTTCCACTAGATCAGGTTGATCAAAGCCCCATTCAGCTTGGCCTTAAACATTCTGGAGATAAGGCATCCACTTCTCTGGGCAACCTCTTCCAGTGCCTCACCACCCTCATAGTGAAGATTTTCTTCCTAATATCTAATCTAAATCTACTCTCTGTCAGTTTAAAATAAATCATTCTTTATGGAAACAAGCAAAGAGAGACTTCACACAGTCTACTAACTGGAAGTTGCAGCTCGCGACAGTTCTGGTCAGAAGGAAGAAGATAAATATGGAGAAGTTAAATATTTATAAATACTGATATAACATCTGATTATATTTATAAATACTGACATAAAAAGCTCCCAGTGCTAAAACATGAAAGGTTGGATTCTGTTTTTCTTCTGACCTATACAGAAATTTTTTGTACTCCAAAATTCATAAATAAAATCAGAGGATTAGCTGTATGACATTTCCAAAGAAATCTGGTTTAGTGCAAAAGAAAAGCATTTTTTTATTGATGATAGTAAACACAGCACAGTACTGCTAGTTGTGTGCAAAGAATGAAAAATTAAAGAAATTTTCTATGGTTATATCTTGGGGTTTTTTCACTCTTAAACTGATTAATTATAAGTTTTGAAGTAAGTCTGGTACAATGATTGTGGCAATTAATTATTTATGTTGTTACAGATAAACACTCAGCATACATCTAATGAAACAAAATATAAAAACTAACATTAAAGTATATAATTTATAAGAAAAGGAATTTCCTTTCTAGCAGATGTAGTTCCTTCTGCATTTCTATCAAAAGCAACATTCGAACTTCCAGTATATTATCCTTTCTTCAGTAATCACAACTTCAATTGGCATTTGTCAACATTTGTACTTTGTTAGGAAGGAAACAGCTTATCAGCCATTTCCTTTCCTGCAATCAGGCAACGATTGTGTTCATGATGAGATAAGCCACTTTGGCACTACAAAACTTTCTGTAAATATGGGAAAAATTCTGGTAAGCAGGTTGCACTATGAAAGATTTCTCAGGTAACAGGGAACTTGACATAAAACAGGGGTGTAAGGAGGCTTTGAAGAAGAAAACTTTCCAGCTGAAGTTAGTGAGCCAGAGCCTGAGTTTTTCTCCAAGTACTCAACAAATACAGATCATGTGCCAACACCAGGAAAACGTGATTGAAAACTGATTTTAACTAAAATATTTATAGGAAAGGTAGCTGCCGTGAGGACACATTTGTATTGAACTGTAATTACTAATGGGCTCAATTACACTGTGCTGAAAGAGCTCAACAATAGCCATGACACTCATAAGGATTGTTGAGACATCAGCCAAACCTTCTGGAAGCAGGAAAGAGAGCCTGAGGCTGGTTCCTCCATCCCCTGTGAGAACGTGTGGCAGCATAGAAGAGAGTCTGAAAACAGAATTAACCTGGAATGTGCTCAAAATCTGAAATGTAGATTATACTATATTTTAAAAGCTCTAGCTTTTAAATTAAAATCAATAATTCTTACTGAAAGACTTGCTCCTAGCTGACAAATGCCCTATTTTTGTACTTTTCAGTGTTTTCAAAGAAAATATTAATGCTATGACAGAATTATTGCATTTTCTTTGCTTCTGGCATGCTGTAAATGTTTGAGTCAATTGGATGGGAATAAAGGAAGATGCTCAATACAATGTAATTACTTTTCCTTTTTCTTGATTTACCAGCTCTTGATGGATCTTCCCACTTCATTACAATTCTACTGAAAGCTTTTAGTTTATTTCTATATCACATCTATGGAGATTCTTTAAATACGAATGAGGTGAAATGACTGTAAAAGGAAATGCAACCAAGTCTTCTCAGTACAGTGTTTCCTTGTTTCACTGAAGTTTCATAAGAAGATTTATACTTTAGTTACTGGAAAGAAAAAAACCTTGTCAAATTGATACCATTTATTCAGAATACCAATGCCATGGAGAGTTTAATCTTGCTCCAGTATGATGAGTAACTATTGAAGTCTGTAATACATTAACTCTACATTTTTTGTAACTTGCTAAATGTTCATTTACTTAAAACACAGCTCCTTTCACATTTTTAATGGAGAGACTTTTTTTTTCTAAGTGTCACAGCCCCAGTATCCCTACCAAGAGAAAAGATCTAGTCAACATCAGTAGAATTTATGTAAGATGTAGTTGATTTGAGTCAATTGGTTTGTCTCCTTTTTTGGCAAAAATCCCCCCTTGGACCTTTTCCTACAGCTCTAGTCGTCCATTCAAGCAAAACTCATATTTGATTAAGACACATGATGTCTCATAGCCATACAAACTATGTTACCATTTCTAATAAACTAATGATTCTTTGCTTCATGCAACTTAAACAAGTCATAATGCAGACAAAACAATAAAATACACCTTTCCATGCCCCTGTGCTTCCCCACTCCTCACTGTGCTGTGGACTTCTACCTTTCTGCCAGGGAAGGAGACCACATGTCCCACACCAGGCATTTTCTTCAAATCATGGGGCATCTCAAATCCTCTCATATCCTTCTCCCTTTCTAAAACATCCAAACTTCCTTTCTATATTCTCTATATATCAGGATGAAGTCGTGAACAAATACCTTGTCAGATTGTTGTTACTGTCCCACCAGACCTGCTGCTTAGCTACCAGCCAGCCAGGTGCCTTCTTGGTCTGGCCATGCCCTTGTCCACAGATTCAAGCAGAATTGTTTTAGAGCTTCACAGAAGTCTGGTTTTAGTCCTGTGTCACCACTTCCAACAACTTCAATCAAAGATGAAGGCAAAAGATTTGCAGATTTGGCTACTCCAGTAATCCACATAGCATTGGCAGTTCATGACTTCAGCTGGAAATATCACCATAAATAGGCTACGTATCACAAAATTGCCATGCATAGATTGTGGCTGTATTCTTCAGCAGGGATACATTAGAAACTGGCTGCAAGTGGGCTTGTCTCAAGTACTCATGGGAAATGATCCAGGTCAGATCTGCTATGGTGGACAGATTTCCTTGAACCCTGCTACAGGATCAGGGATGTTACAGGCATCACAGGACCACCTAGACTTCAGCTTCATCACAGATGGTGCCTTTTCCCGCTCCAGCCAAAAGCCCAATTAGCAGCACTTGCAGCACTCAGCCCTGACAGCTCCCTATAGCTCCCCAGAACCAACCCAGCACACTCAGTGCTCTCCTGTGCTCCCCCTGCACAGTGCGAGAGGAGATATTTGTAGGGAAGATAGCAGGACTGAGGAAAAACCTAAACTAGATAATTTTAAGAACTTTCTGGGGAGAATGGAAGAAGGAGAGCTTTAACCTTGGTCCCTAGTCCTGGTCTGTCTCATACCATAGTCAATCACCTATATAGTTCCCTCTTCAGACAGGATTGGAGGCTCTCCCAACCCCACAGCTAATGTCAGCTGTACAGTCAGGCTTCCCAGCCTAAAGCTGTGTGCATATCACGGAGAAAAGAAATTAACGGACCTTGTCCTGTGAAGAGCAAACCAAATAGTCCTGGAGCAAGACCGCATGAGAGGAAGGAAGGAGGGAAGGAGGGAAGGAAGGGGTGGTGGCCCTTCCCCCTGCTTTACCTTGGACGCTCAGGACCAGGGCCACTCCCTTTCTTCCTTGGATTTTTTTAAATAATTATTTTTTCTTTTTTTGTTGTTTGTTTGTGTTTGTAATGATTTTTTTTTGGTTTTATTTTTTCCCCCTGTCTGGGCTACATCTCTCTTTCTTCACATAACATAAAACTCTCATGCTGCCTTGGCTATCAACTGCTGGGCTTGTGCTGGGAATGCAGAGCTGGCTTCCCAAGGCATGGTTTGGAGGATAAAGCTCTAATAACTCTATGCACACTTGAAGTTTACTTGACCTTTTCTCAGTAAAACAGCTACCCACCCTTCAGGGCTCTTCTTTGGTGGTCCTTTCTCATACATCTTTGCATTTAATGGATTGTTTTCCAGTGTCAGAGTGGTGGGGTGTGCTCGTGTGGGCGTGTGCCAGAAGAAACATAAGAGTCTTCCAGAGCCTGCCTGAAACATCTTCTTTCCACTTGTCAGAGTGTTATAAGAAGTAAGAAAAGCAAAGCATGTGTTCAGCTGATCATACGTGGTGGATACCAGCAGGGTATGCATTACTGACAGTGTCCTAAGGTGCATTTGAGTGGACAGGCAAGGTCTGCCTGGGGTATTCAGTGGCAATGCCCTTCCTATCAAAAATCAGGGTTAGTTAGCACATACCACAGGACTTGCTGGTGATCCTTCACCCTAATGTGATTGCAAAACATGCTCTCAAATTGCATTAAACCGTTCTAGAAAACTCTGCACAGGCACAACTTAATGTAGCTGGCCAGGATGTGCTCTGCCTACAACTGAGGATTAAATAGTATTTTCAATATAACTGTAAAATTGTAATTTTTTTGCAGAATATTGTAATTTTATTTATTAAATGAATGACATTATTACATGAGATACTTAGGTTATTTATTTAACTCCCTTTAAACTGCAAAGGGATACTTGGAAGATCATATAAAATGGCCTGTGGATGTTTTTCCCTCAAAGTATTTTACTTTAAAAAGTCTGAGATAAATTGCTTTAGTGACACAAATGAAGCATATTAAAACCAGTTATTAGCCCATGTGACAAAGAAGAATGGGACTTGTTTCTGTTTCCCAAACTCAGAATAATTGTGTTTATTTTATTTTGTTTTTGTTTTTAATTAAAATTCTAGTACTGCATCTTTTGTGTTTGTGGTAATTATGCTGGGCTTTGTATCCCAAAGGAGAAACGTGTAAATGGTTCACTCTTTTGTGGCTATTGGTTCCTGCCATTAGCTCAGGAAATGTGTTTTCCAAGCTCTGCATTAGTTTAGCCAACTGGTGGCAAAAGCAGTCATTTGTGTTAACACAAGCAGAGCAGAGTTAAACAACAGAATAGACTACATTTATGAGTAACATGACCATCTGAGGAAGCAGCAATTGTACAAAATGGTTTGCCTTACGATTATCCTTTATTATTTATGTGCCAATTGTCAATGCGGATGGAGAATGGCTTGTAAATCATTGACAGCTGTCACTGGAAATGTTTATATTTTGAGAACTTTTCAAGCTGTCGTGCTGTCTTTGAAGCCAACGTGGATACTACTCTCAGTTTACATTGTAACAAATATGGAATTTAGGCTTTATCCTGAGGCAAGCTGAGGGTTTCGCCCCCTCCTTTCCCGTCCCCTCCCGGGCCACGTGGTCAGAGGCCATGCGGTCTCCAGAGGTCGCTGCAAAGGGACACACCCACACACACACCCACCCCCCCACACACACACACCCCCCGGGACCGAAAAGCAGACAGCACGTTCATTCACCTGGCCAGGCCTTTTATAGGCTTCACAGCCTATAGGCTTCAAGGGGAGGGAACTAATAGGGGAAGGGTTAACAACGGACGAATCAGGGGAGGCTTCACACAGCCTGGCCAAGGCTTGCATACTAATTAGGAAGGGAAGGGGTTTCCTCCCAGGGGTCCGGGGAAGGAGAAATGTGATTCAGGGAAAAAGCAAACTCCATTTTACAATGCAGTAAAAAAGCCTCAGGTTTAAAAGGCACTTTGGTTGATTTCTTCATCTTCACCGGCTTACTGTTACATTATCCAAAAATACATAATGTTATCTACTTTGGATTTGAAGGATCCGTTACAGACTCAGTCTGGAAATGTGGCTGAGGCTCTATCCTGAGCTAGCAAGGCTGCAGTACATGAGCAGTGCTGTTGAAGGTCACTTACCAGCCATCAGGGGGGAAATATCTGAGTGATCCTTCACCAGAACAAATGCAACTGGTAGGGCAGCATGGCACAGGTGTCCATAAACTACCAAACGAAGGATTTTGGAGAAAAAGAGGTGTGGATAAAGCTATGCTCATCCAAGACAGAAGCTCTGAAGTCAGTTGAAGTCCATCATTTTACAGCAAGTCCCTGTCAAGGTAAAAGTTTGCACTCTTAGGGTCCATGGAGAGTGCAGGGCAGATCTGGGTTCCAGTGTTACAGTGGGAGTCAGGGCAGTGATACCTGCCCAGTGGTGGGGAGCTACCTGCAGAGCTGCCCGTGGTTGCTGGAGAGCTCCACAGTCCTCCTCAGTCCTCACCGGCTCATCAGGATACAGAGAATTACATGGCCCTTACACTCACACTGTGTTTACAAACTTCCCTGGAGCTCCGGAATTGCAGACACCCACCAAGCTCTCCTCCTGCAAGTCCCTGCTGCTTCCTCAAGTCCTTCCCATCTCCCCATTTCTCCCTTGGGGATTTCAGTGCTTCCACATCTGCCATCTCCACATCCAGCCTTCAGTGTTGGCTGATCCCTGATGAAAAGCCAGCCTGAGTCTGGGCTAGCAGCACGTACATCCCTGCAGGCAGCCTGCCACCACCCTGAGTTCCCTGAGCTCCCAGTCCCATGCTGTGCCAGCCCACACCTGGCAGTCTGTGCCCCATGCCATGCAGCTGCCTGCTTCTGCAGAAATGCTCTGGAAATACCTTTCCAAAGAGCTTCCCAACTTAAGAGTCAGTGTGGAATAATGCCAACAGATTAGAGTGTCTGGCATGAATTCTCTCTTAAAAATATCCATTAAACCCTTACTGTTCTATAGTGTTTCAAATACTCCTGTTTTATGCTAAAGCCAGGAGCTGTTCCTATACCAAACTAACAAAATCTGCCAAGTAGACTTATGCAGTAATCCTGAAGGCTAAAATTTCATTGCAGTTTGCATTTCAGAACTTGAATCTCATGAAAGGTACATGGTTTCTCAAACATGTGCTGTGTCTAACTGAGGACCCTTCTACCCCAGCCCATTCCACCAGGTCACATTACCTGGATGTTGATGTCCATACCCCATCACATCTCCTCCAGCAGGAGGCTGGACTGAAGCCCTACTGATATCCCATCCAACCTGAATTATCCTGTTATGATGCCACTATTCTTTCCCAAGTACAGGACTTTGCTTTTGTTGGGTTTGTTCTTTTGGCCCATCCCCAGTCCCACAAGGTACCTCAGAATGTCGGCACATCCCTCAAACATGCTGGCTGATTCTTGTCACCCTGGTTGGGTGTTACATGCAATCTTGCTGAGACCAGACTCCACCACTTCCTTCAGGTCATCAGTAAAAATGTTTAAGTTGACAGGTCCAGGGTGAACCCCTGAAGTGTATTCCTGCAGCGTCCAGAATTCCATGGATTATGGCCCATTAACCACTGGCCTCTGATCCTGATGACCCAATCAGTTTTTTACACATCTAGCTGTCTATCCTAACTATCACATCCTAACTTTGATACTTGAAGGACTTTATGTTTGGAAAATAGACCATATGCTCTGTCAGCTCTTACTGCTTGAGCTTTCTAAGAACTGCTGTGAGCGTCTGTTCAACCATTTTTCACATCAACTCTACAGTTGTTAAGAGCTTCATCGCATGTCCTTTCCTTCTCTTGAGTCTGTCTCAAATGAGTCTGGTAGTGCAAAACTTTAGCTGGAGTTTAAAGTCAGGGTAATCTTATGTGTCAGCTAGGTTTAGAAGGACATTCCATTGTAAACACCCTAAACAATAGCTGTTTCAATTAATATTTTATATGAGGTAGTTGACAGCTGGGAGTTTTGTCTTGTCTGACTGCTACCATTAACCTGCAATGCTCGTATTTTCTGTAATGACTCAAGGACAGGTGAACAAGAAGGTATTTTGTCCCTCAAAAAGTACTGATCTTTATAACAGTGTGCTAAAGAAATGAGACATTTGGAAACTAAAAACAAGTAAGGCTTGGCTGGTTTTGTGCTGCTCTGGTAATATAAACATGGTTTTGCTAGCCAGTGTATGCTGCCTGCTATGGGCTGTTCTGAATCTCTCCTTAAAAGTTGAAAAAATTTGAGTGGTTTTACCAGCAGACTCCATAACAGCAAAACATTAAAAATAGCAAGGGAAGTTGTTCAGTGTTTATTTATGAACTCATTGCTAATTGTTAAATCCCAAAAATATTTCTAGACAAAAATGGAGATAAAGCTGTTCATCAGCAAGATAAGGGCAAGAATGGAACGTACACCCCAAATCACCTCTCCTGAGCCCAGGTAATTCAAAGTCGAGCTAACTGAAGTGAACCATGCTAACTGTTAGTGATGTATCACTGAGACANGTTATGATGCCACTATTCTTTCCCAAGTACAGGACTTTGCTTTTGTTGGGTTTGTTCTTTTGGCCCATCCCCAGTCCCACAAGGTACCTCAGAATGTCGGCACATCCCTCAAACATGCTGGCTGATTCTTGTCACCCTGGTTGGGTGTTACATGCAATCTTGCTGAGACCAGACTCCACCACTTCCTTCAGGTCATCAGTAAAAATGTTTAAGTTGACAGGTCCAGGGTGAACCCCTGAAGTGTATTCCTGCAGCGTCCAGAATTCCATGGATTATGGCCCATTAACCACTGGCCTCTGATCCTGATGACCCAATCAGTTTTTTACACATCTAGCTGTCTATCCTAACTATCACATCCTAACTTTGATACTTGAAGGACTTTATGTTTGGAAAATAGACCATATGCTCTGTCAGCTCTTACTGCTTGAGCTTTCTAAGAACTGCTGTGAGCGTCTGTTCAACCATTTTTCACATCAACTCTACAGTTGTTAAGAGCTTCATCGCATGTCCTTTCCTTCTCTTGAGTCTGTCTCAAATGAGTCTGGTAGTGCAAAACTTTAGCTGGAGTTTAAAGTCAGGGTAATCTTATGTGTCAGCTAGGTTTAGAAGGACATTCCATTGTAAACACCCTAAACAATAGCTGTTTCAATTAATATTTTATATGAGGTAGTTGACAGCTGGGAGTTTTGTCTTGTCTGACTGCTACCATTAACCTGCAATGCTCGTATTTTCTGTAATGACTCAAGGACAGGTGAACAAGAAGGTATTTTGTCCCTCAAAAAGTACTGATCTTTATAACAGTGTGCTAAAGAAATGAGACATTTGGAAACTAAAAACAAGTAAGGCTTGGCTGGTTTTGTGCTGCTCTGGTAATATAAACATGGTTTTGCTAGCCAGTGTATGCTGCCTGCTATGGGCTGTTCTGAATCTCTCCTTAAAAGTTGAAAAAATTTGAGTGGTTTTACCAGCAGACTCCATAACAGCAAAACATTAAAAATAGCAAGGGAAGTTGTTCAGTGTTTATTTATGAACTCATTGCTAATTGTTAAATCCCAAAAATATTTCTAGACAAAAATGGAGATAAAGCTGTTCATCAGCAAGATAAGGGCAAGAATGGAACGTACACCCCAAATCACCTCTCCTGAGCCCAGGTAATTCAAAGTCGAGCTAACTGAAGTGAACCATGCTAACTGTTAGTGATGTATCACTGAGACATCCACAAAAGCTTAATGCTTCCCAGCAAAGACAATGTGAAGGAAAAATATTTTAAAAGCAGGTCTTTTAAAAAATCACAGAATTAGAGTACTTGAGGCTGGCAGACACCTCTGGAAACCACCTAGTCCAGCCTCCTACTCAGAGTAGGATTGACTATAGCAAGTTGCTCAGGGCCATGTCCAGTCATGATTTGAATATCTCCAGGGATGGACAGTACACAGCCTCTGTGGCAATCTGCTCCACTGGTTGACCAGTAAACATATTATTTTCTTATGTTGAAATGGAATTTCCCTTATTTCAATGTGCCCCCATTGCCTCTTGGTCCTGGGCACCACTGAGAAAAATCTGGTTCCTCTTCTTTATATCCACCCCCCCCTCAGATATTTACACACACTGATGAGATAGATCTCCCTGAGCCACCTCTCCTCCAGCATGAACAGCTCCATCTCTCTCAGCCTCTTCCCATATGACAGATGCTCCTTCATCACCTTTGTGATCCTTCATGGGGCTTGTTCCAGTGTGTCGTTCTCTCTTTTGTGCTGGGAAGCCAAGCACTGGGCACAGCGTTCCAGATGGGCCTCACCAGTGCTGAGCAGAGGGGAAGGCTCACCTTCCTCTGTCTGCTGGCAACACTAAGTCTAATACAGGCCAGGATACACTGACTTCCTTGCTGCAAAGACACACTGCTGGCTCATGGTCAAACTCTTGTCCACAGTCCTAGGGCTTTTTCTGCAAAGCTGCTACTCAGCCAGTAGGTCCCCAGTTTGTGGTGGTGCATGAAAATCCTTACAGTGTACTTTGTCAAGAAAATAATTAGGGCAATACTCAAAATTACTATGCCACCTCAGAACAATTAAGTGGACCTTACTACCTTTGGTCCCAAGAGTCCTTCCAGTACTGGCTTTAGGTCCTGAGATGCTGTAGGACTGACTGGCATCATGTGCTTTTACATCTCTGCTTGTGCATTTACAGCTCACAGTTCTCTTTATGGACAGTGTGCATATGTAGGGTACAACTTGTTCTGAACCCTTTAGGATTAAATGGCACAGCTGTTTGTATCCTTCCACCTGCTGTAAAGGGAATCTAGGTGATTGCTTGGGTCAAATGAATCCATCCCTTGGTCTCCATGCTTTCACAGGAAAATGCAGGACACTAGATGATGCTACTCTTTTATTCCTTTTGCTGTGAGTCCCAAGTGATTCTTCACTGCCAAGTTAGGATGTTACACTTGGGAGTCCAGGAGATGAACAGGGAACTGACCTGAGCTGAAAATAGCACATCAGAAAATGGTTATTTTTTCAACTGAGTTATGTTTCTTCCCAAATAGTTGTATCCTCACTAGGGAGAGTGGAAATCAGCAGCTGCATGAGCAGGAGCAGATCTGTGAGGAGCTGTAAGTATGCAGATATTAAGTACACCCCACCAAAGTCATGTCAGAGGCCACCTTTTAGGAGTGCACTGAGCATCTGACACACACTGGCAACACACTGTCCAAAATCTGCAGGTGTGATGCTGCCTCTTACTGCTGCAGCTGGAATGATCAGGCCTCAGGGACACTAGAATGTATTGCTTCTCCTTCACTCCTCAGCCCTTCCCCAAGTTGCCCAGTGCTGAAGATGTTATGGGGAAGAAAAAGAAAAATTGCTTTTAATCACCTTAGTGCAAGAAACTGGCACAAAGCCTCCCTCCACTGAACCATTAGGGAAGAGGTACAGACAATGGCTTCTTTCCAGCTCACTTTCTAGGGAAAGTAGTGTAAGCCAGGCATTTGCATCTGAAGAACATGGCTCTCCAAAATCCAGAAGCACCTCAGGGCTGCAGATAGGCACCTGTGCCCAGAAAAGAAAGAAAGAAGGAAAGAAAGANGGTTGTTTCTTCAGAGACATAATTTATGTCTCTTTTTTCCTCCCTCTCTATGCTTGATGTGCTAATGCCATCTCCCTCTCAAGACAAATGGGATGACTCTGGGATTTCATCTTTGCAGGGCAGAAGTAAGAATGCTTGGATATTCTAAGGATATTTCAAGTTACTTCATTTGAAGCATTCTGACTATTCTTGGAATGCAGTACTTGTGTTACAAAAGCTTTACATTCAGGAATATCTAAACTTACTGAAGCAAGGGCAAAAGATTAGACCTTTTTTGCCTGGAATATGCATGAGCCACGAAGCATTGCAGAACCTGAGGGTCATGGTAAGGCTCCAACAGTGTTAGATCCCCTTAGAAAGTAGAAGTTTCCCACATACAGAGGAAACTGTAATGACTCAGCTACAGGCTGCACAGTGACTGTAGTGACTGAAAGTTTTAAGAGCAGCTAGTCAGGAGTGATTCAAAAATATCTTCTGAAGCACCAAAGGGTCCCAATCTGTGTTCACTTTGAGGTTATGACAAAGCCAGAGATTATGTGGTTTGTTTCTGTTTCAGGTCTTATCCCAGAGTGGGCAGAATTCCTAGTGCTCTTGACATGCTGCCTGAGCGTGGAATGGCAGTTTTTCCTTTCTTCAGCTACAAGCAGAGAACACAGTGCAGTCAATCAGAGCAAATGCCAAGAAAATCAATGGATCATTTTTAAATTCTCTGTGAATTTCACTTTCACATCCCCTGATCCTAAGTCTGTTAGAATCAATGAATTTCACTTAAGGACTACGTATTTTATATATATATATATATATATATGTGTGTGTGTGTGTGTGTGTGTGTGTGTATAAAAATAAATTATATAAACAACATAATAATTACTACAAGAAATATATAATAATAACAATATTATATAAAATTATATAAATGTCAGGTCCGATACTATGATCTAATTTTTAACAGAGCTTACTAAAGTCCTTCTACTGATGCTTTTTATGTGTGAGACACAACAGACATAGTGGCATAGATCAGCTATGTACAAGTGAGGTTGCTCAGTAGGAGCAATAACTGACTCCTTAATCACACCAGCTTCTTCACATGGAGACAAGCAATGCAAAACTCCTTTCCCAGCTAAATAGGCAGGAATGCCTCTGTCAGGAAGATACAATTGCCTGGGACAGCAGATTTCTCATCACATTTTACATAGTACAGTGGCCAGAATGGCTCACCTTCAAACCTATAACCCAACCCACCCCTTTAGGGGAATGCTGTGTATAACTCCATGCATAGCATCGGTTCAGTGGTTCTCACTGGGAAAAGGTCACATCCTACTTTTACGGTGCTGCTTCTCGGCTCTGTTGCTCAGAGTTTTCCTGCCAGCCTTCTGTCAACCCTGAGATACTCCACTCAAACGGGCACGGTACAGCTCCGGAAAGATGGATGAAAGCAGAGCACACAATGATACAGCTGGAAACCATCTGCTCTCTGGACTTAGCTCTAGGCAACAGGAGCTACAGATGTGTAAGCACATGTTACTACAAAGCACAGAACAAAGAACTGTGTTGTGAGGCAGAAGATGTGAATGGGAACAATTAAATAAGTGCAGAGGCAGAAGTAACTGCAGGATTTGTGGAAGCAGTGCCTACAGCATGGGTCTCCACAGCCGCGCAGCAGTGCTCTGGTCTGCTGCTTCTCTCCAGACAGTGAATATCTACAGCAAATATGCACCAAATAGGAGACATTTATGAGCAGTATATTCTTAAAACACTTCTTAATTTGTGCCCCTCTGCCAATGTAGACAGAGAGTTTAGGTAGGACTTAATAGCAAGCAGGCTTAACTAAATAATCAGATCACAATGCAGCTTTTTTGCTTAAAACCTGACTGACATCCATGATCAGTGAGAACAGTAAACAGTTATGTGTTACTGTAAGCAGCATAATGGGACATTCAGTGTTTATAGAGGCAGTTAGCAGAGACTAAGGTTACACATGCACCAAGGCTCTGCTATATTGCTAAGGAGGTACATGCAAGTTGATCCAGTATGTTGCTTGAAGCTGGGTCCCTGAGACAGCACTGAAATCCAAGGGCAGACCGGCCCTCAGAATGCAGCTCTACAGCCAGGGTCCAAGATGCTTCCAGGGGAGGCAGTTCCATACCCTGTGGTGATGTAATTTCAACACCACCTTCTGCCAGCCCTGGATTCACACAACTACACTGTTACTGGATCAGAGAACTAATGAGAGCTACTCCTGAGCATGCTACAGTTTACTTTTATTTGCAGTATGACAGCTAAGCCCAACTTGAACTTAAATCCCTCTCAGATGTATATGCTTTGCTTTGAGAAACAAGCTGTTGTTCAAACTCAATGTCAAACTCAATACAAAGTGGGCAAAGATGTTATCATTCCAAAGGGTCACATGGTGACTGTGTGAACAATAAGTGAATTCATCTTTTCCCACTACCAAAATAATTACCAAGGGAATTTTCAAATTTCCCAGATGAGCTCTCTCTGCCAGTCATTTTCTCAGGTCTCTGCTCAGGTTTTTATAAGGCCCTTCTGGGCTGATTTGCCTCGCTTTAACTTACAGGAAAAACTTAGCTTTGAGTTTAAAGGGAACTGAATAAGGTCTGTATAGCACAGTTTCTCAGGTAAACATAAAATTACAAGGGTATAGGTAAAAAACTACTGTAAGCCTTTCTAGTGGCATCAGAGCATGATTTTTGTGTAGCATTTATCTGATAATGATCCCTTAATGGTTGTGTTTTACAAATAACACAATTAGAGGAATTAAAAGATGTCTCTGCTGATAGTTATGACTACTGTGGTGGGAGATACAGATCTGTCTTGGATGAGTCAAAGGTAGGGTATGGCAAACATTACAGTGACGAGGACTTGGTTTCAGATGTTTCTCATAGTCTATGGAGAAACACCAGTTATGGAAGTGTTGCATTTCATTTGACCTTGACTGTAGAAGACAAGCTGCCACAGATCGCAGGGGGGATTGTTAATCTTCCTCCCTTTGCCTTAAAACACAATAGCTGGCTCAGGGAGGCAATCTTCACATTTTTGGTCAGGCTGCAGAACATATTTGGCTGCACAACATAGCCGTGGTTTTTCTTCCTATTAAAACCAGGATATCATGTATTCAGTTATTACATTCCTTTATTTTTTTGTTATGTAAGTGCATAAGACCCAGTATTACAAGAGGCTGTCCCCAGCCTACAGCATGAAACTCTGGGTTACTCTGAAACTTGCCCCCAAACACGAAGGAGAGCTGACAGCCCTGCCAGTCACCTCCTGTATGCCAGTGCCTGTCTGCCACCACCACGGTGCCAAGCTCAGGGTGCTCTCACAGCCCTGGAGGAGACTGGTAAAAGTAATTCCCTAAGACATGCACATTTTGGATAGAACATGTGAGTGTGAGATATATCATGGTTTCTGGCTGCTCAGAGCTGTATTTTGGAGGAACCTTTTCCTGATCTTCTTCCAGTTTGTTTTACAGCATTTTTGTTTTCATAGCTGACTTATGACTCAAAGCAGAAAATCATGATTTCTAAACACAGGAGGAAAGACTGGAAGCAAACTCCTGTAAATATAAATAAAATAATACAAATAAATATAAGTTAAACAAAATGACAAAATATAAATTTTAAAAAAGGCAACATCTGGATGGAATACTGTGTAATGTGCTCACGAACAAATTTGCTTGAGCAGGGAAGTAACATAAATCACTTGGCCCGTTCCAACTTTACCCATTCTGTGATTCTGTAAATGGAAGATGTGGTGCCTCAGGACTTTGTAGGCTGTGGTACCTGAGGCGTTTTTTCCAAGCTATCTGCTCCCTCTATGCTATAGAGGCATTTACCTAGACACAATTTCTAAGCATAATGTTGGTCACACATGCCTAATAGGGAAAAAAAATCACATCTGCTTCTGCTACTGCTTTTTCTTTTGCTCTGTTTTCACTAGCATAGGCAGCACATCCCCAGAGCACAGCACTGGGACATCAGGAGACTGTGTAACCATATAGCCCTATACTACAGTATTGCTATCACTGGTAACAAACCATAAGCTTTGATACACGTCTCAGGACTGGGGCTGGTCAGGCTTCCCTTGACTGAGCTCTCCCTGACCTGCCTGCAGCTGTGGCTTACATGGTTGAGCTGAGAAAGCTACTTCTCTAACTGTTCAGGTGTCTATGACTGGTATCTTTTACTTTGTGTAGACAGTCACAGTAAAGCAGTTATTCTGCACAGAATAAGATATGTACAACTCCAACACTAGATATAGTGCAGAGAAAGATGGCCCTGGTGCAACAGCAGATGTCTTGAGGAGCATGGACACAAGATATAGTGTAGAGAAGCATGGGCAATGGGTGATAAGATATGGGGTGAAGCTGTCACTGAAGACCCTCTAGCTATAAGAGTTCCCTAATAGTCAGTTAAAGAAATACAGAGCTGAAACTGAAGAAAATTGAGTTTTGGGGTAACAAAGAGAAAAAAAAGTAGTAGCTAATCTATGTAAAAGGCACAATTTACAGTAAATGTGGATACAAACATGAAGCTGCAGACTGGTGAAGAAAGAACAAAGGTGCAAGAGTGTGTTAGCAAAGGAAGACCCAGGTGCATCTTGGAGAGAGGTAGAAGAAACCATTGACACTAACACCACATTCTTCCAGAGAGGCACTCCAGGTGTTGAAAACTCCATCACCTATGCAGTCACCAGCCTTAAGATCTTCTGGAACAGCAGACGGGTGAGAGGTAAAAGGGGGTAGAAAATGGGTATAACAATTTGAAATTGTATTCTGCTTCTGAGAAGCACTGTCTAAGCACAAAAACAAAGTACACAGAAATGTTCTGTGCACTGAAGTGTGACATTATTGTTATCGTTATGTTTGGGTTTTTTGAAAAAATTAGGAACTGAGTTGCACAGAAATGTTTAGTGTACTTAGATATGACTCCAGTGACTAAGCCATGATTTCACAAGAAGTCTGTGAAAGGCAGGCATCCCAGAAAGGGTCACTCCCAATTGCAGGCCCCACATCAGCCCTGTTAGATATCATTGAAATCTCTCATAGTCTATCCATACAGAATACTTCTCCATTTACAGAAAATTGAGCTAGTTATTCCTCCCTCTCAACACAGAGCTTCAGTTCCTCCAGTGAAAGTTTATACTTTCTGACTTTATGTTAATTTTATTAACATCATAAAATATATTCTTGGCACTAAGGAAATACATGGACAATACTTTTTATGGTTACTGTATGGCATTCATGTGTCAGCCTTAACAATTCATGAATGCATTCAGTTCCTAAAAAAGTCCCAATGGGCACAAATATTGGTTTCTGTTGTATTTGGGAGGTTTGGAGCCAAAGTTTTAGTGCAACACTGCTCATGAGATTTTTTCTGGAAACAGGAAAAGTGGTTTAAAGTCTACCAGCATTTAGAGGCCATGTGGGCATGTTTGTACTGCTACTGCTTTAGCGGGTGAAAGGAAGACTTCAATGCCCAGGGCTATCGAGCTGGCCCTAAGTATGTCTTCAGCCGCTTCAGTTCAGCGTTTGCCCAGAGAAGAGTTTGTGAAATGAGTTTTCTTTATTTGAGATGATCCAACAAGAAAATGAAGGGACAAAACCTCCTGCATAGTGAGTAGAAATACTCCTGCAATTTTCTCTGATGAAAGCCATGATGTGGCATTTGCCTTCTGAGCAAAGCTTTGAGGCACTTTCAGCTAAGCAGCCACTGATGTTATAGCCCAATTATTTATCAGTCTGAAACATACAAAACATTGAATATATGTACTATGACTGCATTTCTGACATTTTTGACACCCAAATCCTTGAAACTTAAAAGCAGAGTTGAAGTCTAGTCCACTGTGTTCTGCACAGTCATCCTTGTCTCATAGGTCAGGAAGACACTGCTGAGAAGTGGAATTTGTTGCTGCAATTAGCAGAGTGCAGTGATTGAGAAACAACTGCACCATCTTAACATCAGTGGTTTGTAGATCTTAGGATTTAGCTTGTTCTCTGTGTGAGATGAATAACTAAGCAAAAAGTAATGCAGCCTGAGAAGTTTGCAAAAGTTTATCTTATTTTTATTCCCTCTTTCTTTTATCTCATTATTTCATGGCCATTATTTATAAGTATTGATTCTTAAAAAAATGTTAATATGGGATTATCTTTCAAGAAAAAGGTCAAAATATACAACCATGTAGTTTAGTGGTCACATAACAAGGTTAAGTGGGACAGTGATGCATCATATCTGCTTAGGGGAAAAATGCCATCAGAGCCAGAGGATAGAAAAGAGGATGTCAGGATCCCATTGAATGGATTCATTTCACTCCATAGCCTGTCTGTACATTGGTGTCTTCACTGTCCCTGTGTGTGTATGTCTGGAGTCTGTCTGCTGAATACAGTATATGCATAAAGATAATCATAGAATCACAGAATATTCTGGGTTGGAAAGGACCCACAAGAACCACGGAGCCCAACTCTTAACCCTGCACAGGACCATCCCCAAGAGTCACACGATGTGTGTGACACTATCATCCAAATACTTCTTGAACTCTGTGACCACCTGAACATCAAGGAACAGTAGAATAGAAAAAACAGAGAGAGAGGCATAGAAATTCATTGCTAAATAATGCTCTGTTCCAGAAGAAAAAAAAGTAGCAGCTATAGCACAGTTCAGCAAAAGGCTTTTCAGAGAAGTGCTGTGATGACTGAGTGTCTCGTTGCAGCTGCACTTTCCATGGAGCCCTGCACTTGAAGAGTGAGATAATCCAACCTGAAGTTCATCTCAATCCTGGACATCATGTGCCTGGGAGTGTGACTGCAGAGGCTGCCATGGACAGGCAGATAAGTCGGCATGGGCTGTGTATGTGCTGTCAGGAGAGGCTGGTGCCAGCCTCTGGTTCTGCTGTCACGTGCCAGTAACATGTAGCATGAGCATCTAGTATAGAACTCTCTTTTTTTATTGTTATTATTATTAGAGGATATTGGGATCTGCAGTGGAAAAAATTAACCCTCCAGTACAAACCTAATTTCTACAAGAATGAGAAGGAAAACCTAAACTCTTTCTCCACAGGTGAGGCAGAGCCCTCAGAACTAATTAGCGGAAAACAAACTACTTATAGGTAACTCTCCGTTATTTTCCTTTCTTGAGCCAGGAAAAGCTAAAATTTCAGACCACCATAAAAATTGAAATTTATTGTAGAGAGCAACCATTTAATGTAGGAAATTAGAGGCTTTACTGGAGATAAAACCTTTTATGTTTTGGTTTCCTGCAACTCTTCAGTGCACAAGGCAAGCCTGTTTTCTCCCACCAACTTCCTGGGACTCTGCAGGGCCCCAGTGACTCACACCAGAGGCTCCCTCTTCCTCCCATCAGTCACCCTCAGCTGACTGCTTCTTTCTGTGCCTCAGTCCTCATCCAGCCTGGAAACTGTCTCCCCTCCCAGTGTAATGCTTCAGTTACCTTTTTTATATTCTGAAGAAACCCAGCATTTTAGAAGAGACAATATATTACACTCAACAGCTGTTGTTAATGCTGGTTTATTAGCAGGTAATAAAACTGTTATGGGAGTGCCTTGCAGAGCACTGCCTTAATCCAAAACATGTTTAAGGGCTGCTTTCAAAACTCTGGAGTGAAACCAGCAAACTGATGTTACACCACTGCTGACTCTGTCCCCTCCTATACTCACCCTGACTGGTACTAAGTCCTTCTCTCCTTTCTCTCCTATACCTTAGAGATAAATATTAGGAGAAGTGAGAATTTTATTAGAGGGAAAATATTCAAGAAAGCGTCTTTTTGTGTTGCTGGTCTTAATAGTCACCATATTAAAAAAAAGAAAACCAACTCTTTTTTCCACTCCCAAGTTCCCAATCCATAAAAGTCAATGGCTAGACATCTATCAGATACAGTTTTAACCTCATCAATCAACAGGAATTTTGTTGTTGACTTTGACGAAAGACGAATCTCAGACAGACATCTCCAAGGCAGGTTTCTCAAGTTTAAACAATAAGTTGTTTTAAAACAGAGAGTACAATTACTGTGTTGGTTTTCTATACTCTCATCTTGTACTGAAATCATAGAGGCTCACTTGCAAGTTGCAGTACCTTCCTTTATGCAACATCTTTTCTATAACCTTGAGTTCAAAATAAAGTGCAAGTTAAATAACAGCCAGTCCAACCCAAGGTTAATAGCAGAGCCAGAAGATGGCCAGAGAGAGTAGCATAGGTAGAAATAATGGCATTCAGCTTAATTTCTTAATTATAAATAATATCTACTAATAAAAATAAACATGTACAAATCTGCTCTCCAAGGTAACAATTATGTTTGTTCGCCAACATGCCTGCACAAATCTGGTTTGGAACATATGATCATTTCCTCTTCCTCCGAGTGTAAAAGAAAACAGATGAGTGTGAGAATGGATGAGTATATTTAGGCCACAGAACCCCTCTCTGAAATTCCTTTATAAAATCAGTCGTCTTCTCTCATGCTGAAGGTAATCTTTTAGTACAACAACCAGACTTAAATGACTAACAGGAATAGTGAAAGCACAATTTCTGCAGGTTAGCAGCATCATTAACTGATAATATTCCAGTGTTAAGGAGAAGAAAGATTGCCATTTCGTCATTGGAAAGTGTCAAATGCCTTAGCACTTGGTCTTTGGTCTTGTTAAGCCTTTTCTCTGGGGCTGGAGACTCGCTAATTGGCAGAAGTTTTGTTCCTGACTAGACCAGGTCTGAAAATTTGGCAGGGAAGCACAGAAGGTCCTGGTGTCACACAGAGAGTACTTTAGAAATACAGATGATGTATTTCCCTCAGTGTGTTCTGGCTTACTTTCTTCCATTGTCTATTCTGTTGTATGCCTCCAGAGCAACCTCCGGCGGCACCTCTCCTCTAACTGTGCCCTGTGCTCTGAGTGTGGTGCTGTCACCTCTCTGGACTGGACTGGCTTCTTGCTGTCCATAAGACTCAAAGAAACCTTTCTTCCATGTTTGTGGTTTTCTCAACCAGTATCATATATATGTTTGAGGCTAGGTTCTGTCTTACATAAACAGTCCACTAAAATCAGGCTCAGCCTGCAGGTGGAGCAGTGATTTCTGCAGCCTGTACACAAACCAGATCCTGTGTAGCACACCATAAGACAGCCTCACAGCACTGGAACTGTCAGTTTGGCCAGTAACAGCACCTTCCCCTGGCACGGGTCTTACTGGTGCTACTGAAACAAGAGGAGAAACCCAGGCCCAGATGATGTGTGTGAACAACTTTTAAACTTGTTGTGAGCCTCTTCTGGACCTGTTTTTCTTGTGTTATGACTCTTCAGATGCAAGACACGGACTGCTGCTGAGAACTGCCAAGTGGGCAACAGTGTCAGGAGACTGGCTAAAGTGACATCATCCTCTTCACCATTTCTCTAGATGACATGGCAACTTAGGTGTTTTGATTCATTTTCAAGTGTTCTCCATGTCTATTGCATCCAGAGCCTGGGTATCTCATGCAGAACTGAAACCCCTTTGGGCAGAAGATTCAAAATACAATCAGGTTAGGAACTTCACCAGTATACCCTAAAGATGTAAAAGGGCATCATGGCTTTACTTTTATCTTCCATGTCTTCTCCAAAGTGCTTGCCTTCTGATAATTTTCCTACCAAAGTACGTGGCCTGTCTGTATAGAAAAGGGAAGGGGGCTTCTGAAGAAGTGACTAAATAGTAATCGTCATTGAGAAATAGATTCAGCAGGAAGTTTTCCTGCTGAACATAATTCTCTCCAAGTAAACATTCATCAGGGGGATAAAATTTATTATTTTAGGATTAAAATAATGGTTGATAGTATAGGAAAGAAGAAATTGGAAGACTTAGGGAGATTAAAAGGAGATGCATTCTTTCAGGCAACAGATAAAGGCTGCTTATGTGTGAAGGCCAGGTCACTTGTAGATGGCATGGTGAAGACATGGGGTTTAGTCTTCAGCAGAGGAAATGAAGGGAGTTGAAGCCTGTTCCTGTGTTGTGAATAAGGTGGTCTGTGAGATATGTACAATCTCTACCTAGGGTTATTGCTGTGTATTTTATTTAGCAGCTGTTTAAATCCAAAATGCAGTGTGGTTCCCCAGAATCCAGGCATGCCTAACTCCTCAGCTCAACCAGCACTTCCACACATCCTTCCATCTCTGCCATGACTGACCAGCTATGCAGTTTCACAGAGGCTGTGAAAATCCCTTCTCCACAACGTGCCTCAGAGCTGCCTCTTGGGGACCCTTTTCTGCTCAGCAAGAGATGTGGGTATGAAGGGGTAAGGAGGAACTCATTCACATTCATCAGCATCTAGAACTCATGCTACAGGGGAAAGACTGAGCAATACAGCTGTCTTGTCAGCTTTTCAAAAAGCCGGAGATAAAATTAGATACCTGAGAGAAGAAAAGGTTCAACCATCTGTCTCCCCTTGCTCTGCACCCCAGAAACAACTCCTGAACCCCTACAATTTCAAACATATCCAGAGATGTCTGCCCCCTCTGTTTCGTTGGCTGAAGGCACCACTTGCCCAGAAAGAACTGAAGTTATTTCAGATGCTGTCCTACAGCACTCAGTATGTATCTCCAGTGGCCTTGGAGTGGATCCCACAGTGGTGCCTCTTCTGTGCTAGAGCCAGGTTTCACTCAAAAGCCCATTTGAGTCCATAGCAAGACTCAATTAATGGGTTTCAGTGGACTAGATGTACATCTGAACTATTCCGTTTATAGTCAGTGACGTGAATAGGAACAGCTAAGCTATGACTCATTTTCCTCTTAAAAGAGATGTCTAAAATATGTTTTAAAAGTACCATTTCCACTGTCTATACAAGAGATGAGAATATATATGCCCACCTGGCTAATCTCCAAAATTAGGTGAGATGAATCCTATTCCTAGAGGCTTGCCAGACAGCAGAGCACCCTCCAGGTCCAGTGAAGGCCCTGCAAAACACAGGGGAAGTGGTGGTACTGTTTATGTTGTAACATATGGAGCATGCAGACTAGACATTTATGAAAGTCATGCAGCAGGAAATAGAGCCTGGTGCCAGGGCAGGAGGAGAGCCCAATCCATAAGAGGGATCCACTACCATAAAATCTCTCCAGTGCCATTAGATGCAAAAGCTGGAAGAGTCCCTTCTCACAGGGACACCCATCAGGGGAAGATAACGTACCTCTTTTATGCAGATACCAATGGTTAATTTATTTACCTGCCATAAAGAGTCCCCGTCTTCTGGAGCAGTGGAGCACTTGTCAGAGGGCACTTTTCAGACTATGCACTGAAAGGATTTTCTGGGAATAACATAATTCAGTGCTGACTGGAGCAGTAATTAGAGGGCAGATTTTGTCTCACAGCTATATGCTGATCACCATCTAATTCAGCTATGCCCATCATCCCTGAAAATCTCAAGGGATCTGTGTGGTTTCACAGTCCCAGTAAGTGGTTCCTCTCAGGATGATTTGAGCTCCTCTCCCAACAAAAGAAAGTTCCAGAGAAAGCTCAGTGGGAGATGACTGCATCACAGCTTCTTCCAGCTTATTCTTCTCCTGCAGAGCTTTGGGTAACAGATCTTCTTAAAAAAAATCATTTTTGTTCACTTCCAGGGGAGATGACGTATGTGATTTGGCATCATTTGACAATGGCCTATTGTGGAGCCTTGCAAGACAGCCACTTATTCCTTAACTTTCCTTTTCCGCATGAATTGTGAGCTGTTTCTATCCAATTTGCCATTTTCTTCTTGGCCCCTGCTCGAGAAACTACTTGTTTTTTGGTTTTATTTTTTTTAAAGAATTTGTCTTGAACAATTCAAACTGTATTAACAGTTATGACCTGGATACATGTGGTTAATAAACAATAGAATAGTAAAATAAAAAACAAAATCACATTTGAGCGTAAGGGAACTTGAGAAAGAAAGAAGGTGTCAGTTGAAGACCCATAAAAAAGTCATGTCATCTTTGCACCATCTCATTTCACTGTTACTTGGCATCCTTAAAGATACATCAGCAGCAAAATTAAGGCTGGTCTTCAGGAACATGGGAGTCACCATCCTGGATCCCAGCCTCTTGTTTCACTTTGGTTGGACAACCATCCCCATACGACAGCTGGGTGGATTGCTCCCCCCTATCCCGTTCCCTCCTGGCCACGTGGTCCCCGAGATGTCCCAGCAAAGAGACACACAGAGACCGCAGGAGGGGGAAGCAGAGAGAGAGTTTATTCACATGGTCAGGGGTATTTAAAGGGCTTTAGGGGATGTTGGTCACAACCAATTAAAATCAAGGGTTAAGAACCAATGGGGAAAGGGTTAACAAATGACCAATAAGGAGGGTTTTCACATAGCCTGGCCAAGGTAAATACCTGCATACTAATTAGGAAGGTAAGAGTTTTCTCTCAAGGAGTCTTGGGAAGGAGAAAGGTTGCTCAGGGGAAAAAAAGGCAAAGGAATCCATTTTACAGTACAGTAAAAGCCTCAGATTTTTAAGGCACTTTGGCTGGTTTCTTCATTTTCTTCACAGGCCCACTGCTACATCCCCACTCAATGCTTCTCAAGAAAGTACATGATGTTCTTTGTATAGAAGCAAGATAATCTGACCCACCAAAAGAACTTTTCCTTCCTCTGGTGCATGAAGACCAGCTTCAGCCCCAAAACTCAAGTAACTTCATCACTTCCAAAAATTTGTTAGGAGTGGTTGTGATATTGAGGTCAATGTTGATTCTTTATCAGAAAATCCACCTGCATGCTGATTTAGGTATTTTACCTGTTGAAACAATATTCATACAATATCACAGGTGCTGAACTAGACAAAACAACACCCTGGTTGCAGCCAAGAAAATAACTAATTGCTTAGCAGGTGTTTTGTGGGGGTTTTCCCTTTCTTTAGGCTTTAATTATTTTCCTTGATTCATTCATATGATCCTTGTTGATTATGATTAATTGACTCACCAAGAGTTTGTTCTCCTTTTGCAAACTTGCACAAGTAGGACCAACTTTAGAAAGGGATGTATTTAGCCAGAACAGCAGACTTGTGGAAACATGAATCCTTACTTTTCCTGAAGCAGCTCCTCAGCAAGTTTGTTGACTCTTACCCTTCATGCCGATGGCAGAGTGTGTGCTGTAGTGCTTTTCAGTGCCTCTTCCAGCTCCTACACCTCCCATCTCTTCTGTGGTCACAGCAACATACTGTAGTCCTTAAGCACCATCCAGATATTTCACAGAGTCACAGAATAGCCAGGGTTGGAAGGGACCTCTGGAGATCATCCAGTCCAACTCCCCTGCCAAGACAGGGTCACCTAGAGCCGGTTACAAGGTTATCCAGGTGCATTTTGAATGTCCCCAGAGAGGGAGGCTCCCTGACCTCCCTGGGCAGCCCATTCCATTGCTCTGCCACCCACAACATAAAGTTCTTCCTCATGTTGAAGTGGCACCTCTTGTGTTTTAATTTGTGGTCATTACTCCTTGTTCTGTCCCTGGGCACCACTGGAGGGTCTGACATTGTCCTCTTGACAACCACCTTTGAGATATTTTATATATTGATGAGATTGTCTCTAGTCTTATCTTCTCTAGACTAGACAGGCCCAGCTCCAGCAGTTTCTACTCATAAGAGAGATGCTTCAGACCCCTCATCATCTTTTGGCCTCCACTGGACCCTTGTCTGTTTGGGACCAAAACTTCCAATCTTGCTCCCAGTGCTGTCTTACCATAGCTTTTAATTTTGAAATTCTTGTTTGCTTCAGCCTTTCTCCCTTAACATATTTGCATTTATTTACAGATTTATTTAAGACCACATGGAGCAAAGGAACAGGTTTCATATCTGGCAAGTGAAGTGCTGTATTGCCAGTTTGAAAATGACTAATCTACCCTTTGCTGAATCCACTTGAATTCCCATCTGGCTCTATCTCCCCACATGGAAAGGTGGCCAGGCTGCATCTGCAAGCAGAGACAGGCCATGCCCTAAAGCCCATGCTCACTGTGCCATCGCTGGCACGGCCCCTGCAATGGTTTTAACTCATGACAGACAGCATTCTCCTAGGTAATGTTTTCTGGGTGGCATCTGCCAGCCCTCACTCCCAGAAGTCTGGGAGAGGAATTCTTATTTGAGGAGGGATAGGTAAGCATCAAAGGAAGAGTTCAGGTGTATGGATGCAAAGCTTCTGGGAGACCCACGCTTCTGGGTCTCTGTACCTGCAAAATGGAGCTGGCATGTTTCATTGAGCAGTGCAGATGTGACCTAACTCAACGAGGTCCAGAGGCTAAAGGGAGGCAGGGACACCAGGTCAACACTGTCAGAGGGCTACAGCAGCCAGCTGGCACTTTGCTTGTCTGCAAATGGAACTCAGGTAGCTGTTTGAGAGCAGGAATACAACCAATCCTCATCCCATGGCCTGTCACTGAGGTCAAAGTCAACCATGATGTTAGTCTGAAGTCCTGAGGTTTGCATGAGAAGATGGAGAACCTTAAGTGGGTCCATTTTCCCCTTCCTCACATTTTTGTCTTCACAATATTCAAATTCATTATCATTTGGGTCTCAGGAGAGAGATTTTCCTGGATGTTTTCTGGGAGCAAAAAGTACCAAAGGGAATAAACACCTGTTATTCTTTTATGTCTTATCCAGAGGGTGGCATCCTCATTTGGGGAGCTATTTGCTTGGCCTGCCTTGGAAGCTGAACTGCCTTAGCTGTAGCTGTTAGGTGCTCAAAATGGTTTTCCAGAGGATCCTAGAGTTACCATGGAGAGCCTCCTGTCTTTTTCCCTTGAGTGCAATTAAATAGACTCTTAAATTTGGCCCTCTGAATTTTACCTAAATTAGATGTCTGAGCACAGCCTGAGGATCCATCTTGGACTGTAACTGTGGTGTGACAAATGATGTTGACACCCAGCTGTCACAATTAAGTTTGTAACTCAGCACTGGTTAGGAAAGCAAAGCTGCTGAGGGTGCGAGAAAACTCTATGCCAGATTTGTCTGAATTTGTTGCCTAAGGCATCTGCTCACATTTTAAGTATCAACCAGGCACATACTAGATGTGGAAAGGTCACAGGGAAGTAGCTTGGGTCCAGATAATTCTTAAAAAAACCAAGGAAATAAAAATTGTGCCTAAGCATGTAAAGAAAACAATTGCTATATAAAAATATGTTCTTAGTTACCCATGTGTAACTAAAGAAAACTAGCCCTACAGCTGTACAGATACTGTGATCTTTACTGACACCTCAGCATGCTCATTGAAAACAAGAAATTCTGGGTTATAAAGGGGTAGAGTTCAGAGCAAATCAAAATGGGGATTCTTATGTGACTTTTTTTCTTCTTTTTCATCTTAATGAACTTCCATAGTTGAGAACTGTGCCAAGAGGGTTTTTTGGTTTTTGGTTTTTTTGAGATTCTTTAAGCTACGGATACTTTAAGGAGTAAGTTACCTCTGTGTCTCCACTCAGCATTTCCTTGTCTAGCACCTGGCAGGTGCAGCTGGCTTTTGTCTGATTTGGTGGTCTCCTTCATGTCATGTGACCCAAACACTTCTTAGCTCACTCTGTCATCTACTCTTCGTAGTTCTTGCTTTATTTCAATGGCTAGAGTGTATCAGAATATATATTAAGACTAAAAAGGAGTCAGTTCTCCAACTTGTATCTTTGCTACTGAGGAATAGAGTTGCCTATTGGTGAAGTGCCATGTTACTCCAGGGTTGTTCCTAGAGAGCCAGAGCTGCTGGCTTCCAGACTGCTGGTCCAAAACACAGTGTTTGTACAGCCAAAACACAGTGAAGGACAGGACATTTTTTTGTGCATGATGTTGTGTAACTGCCCTGATGCCTCAGGCGTTTGGCAGATGATAACTAAGGCTCCTGAAAGTCCAGGTTAGCAGATCTGAGAGTAAGCAGTTTGTGAGTACAAACTCCAAAACACAAAATCACAGCTTGGAATTTGGTATGGAATCAGAATAAGGGCTGAGAAACTCTTAGATTAAGAAAATCTTTGTGTCATTTTCAGTGTCTAAGAAGGCACTTCAAATGTCCTCAAGTTTTTTAACTGAGTTTCTTCCCATGCAGAGCTACCATGCAGTGTGTTGGTCCCTGGGAGATGGTGCCTGATATAAATTGCTCTTCCTCAACTTCAGGAATCTCTCTGCCAGTATTCAGAAACGTTGCTACTAAAGTACCAATTAACCAGAAAAAAAAAGTGGGATCAAACTGGATATCAATAAAATATGATGACTTCACATTGCTACTTCATCCCTGAGTCTTCCCTAAACCTCTACATTTTAATCAAGGGGATAGTAATTTTGGCTGCTATGGGCATTCAAACTAGGTTGACATGCACCAGCAAGTGTAGCACTGGCCTTCTTTTCATGCATCAGATGCACTATTGGCATAGCAGGACCTACTGGTTGAGTTCTGGCCTGTTTTGGTTTGTTTTCATTTCAGTGAATGGTGTCGCCTAAAGACTTGGACATGATGACCCTTGTGGGTCCCTTCCAACTCAGAATATTATGCAATATAAATATCATCTTTAAAACACTGATAATTCATTACCAAAACTGTAGTTAGACAGAAGGACTTTGACTAACAGCTCTTACACTAGTCCTGCTAACAGCTGTCCAGAGAAATCATAGAATATTTCAAGTTGAAAGAGATCCATAAGGATCACCACATCGAATTCCCTGCTTCTCGCAGGACTACCTAAACTTAAACCATATGACTAAGAGCATCATCCAGACACTCCCTGAACTCTGACAGATTTGGTGCCATGACAGTTTCCCTGGGGAACCTGTTCCAGTGACTGACCACCCTCTGCATGAAAAACCTTTCCCTGATGTCCAATCTGAACTTCCACCAATGCAGCTCCATTCTATTTCCTCATGTCCTATCACTGGTCACCAAAGAGGAGATCAGCACTTCCCCCTTCACTGTTTTCTGTGAGGAGGCTTTAGACTATGGTGGGATCATGCCTCATCCTTTTCTTCCCCAAGCTGAACAAGCCAAATCTCAGCCACTGCTTGTGAGTCTTGACCTTGAAGCAGTCTAGCAGTGCCAAACCTGCTCCCACCTCATTGAGGTATTCAAAGCCACCATGTCCATAAAATTAATGGCACCCAGTGCCACTCACCCAATCTGTCTTCATGTAAACATTAGTTCAGTAATCTGCACATTTTAGATGGCCCTTAATAAACTGTACTTGTTTGCAGGAACAGTCACAGAGGAAGGCATTTATGACAAACTTTTCCTTAGTCCTGTGCTCTGCACTCTCTGTAGATCTAGGATGCTCTTTCCTTTCTGTGTGACCTCATGTCAAATATATTTTGGGGCATCAGTGTCCTGTGGTTTAATTAGTATGGCTGCTTCTCTTTCTCCCTGGGGCTGGGCTGAGGAGTGACCTGACATGGCAGTGTGTCAGATCAGGGAAATTAATTCCCAGCCATTTCCTCCTTCATCAGTTATCAGCTGCCTGCTGCCCTCAGACCAGATAATTATACAGGCAGTTCAGATCAGTCTTGCTACTGAAAGACCATGGAATCCTTGTTCTTATTTCTGACTTCTAAGGCTGGATCTCCTTGTCTTAAGCACAGCTGTGAAGTTAGACATTCAACACAACCCAGTCATCACTTTCTGCTTTTGTGGCCAATAGAGAGAGAGGGGGAAAATCTGATCTCTTTACTGTGGCTCGTCCCATCCTAAACAAGATATCTAAAATAAGAAGGTATTAACCCAATAATTCCAGAAGTTAATTTGTCTTTGGCAGTAGTAGCATGTAGCTGAGGTTTTTTTGTTTGGTTGGTTTGTTTTGCTTTGGTTTTGTTTTTTTGGTTTTTTTTTGCCAGCTAAAGCTAGCTCCCATAAACTTGGCCTAAAGATGAACGATTTTTTGCAGGATAAATGTGCATCTTCTTTCTTGCATAGCTGCCTGCTCCTGGTAAAGGGTTGCTGTAAATACTTACCAAGGAAGCAACAGAGAGGGTAGTCACAGCTAGAAGATGGTTACGAGATCTACAGCTCTGGTGTCTGCTCTTTGCTGCTTGGATGTCAGGGAGGTGAGAATTGCACAGAGGAAATAAATACAAACTGTTCTAGACTCTCTCACAGCATTATCTAACTCTGTGAGGAAGCTATTGCTTTGATAATTTTTTTACCATATTAAACTTCTATATAAAAACTGTTACATTTTAATTAATTATATAATTGTGAACAGCTATTTTATAGTAGCAGGAAACTATGAGAATGCACTGGTGTGGTGGTTAGGATGTGTTGACCCCACACTCACCCTCATAGTGGCAGAAGCATCTTGCTACTTAGGTCTTGAAGATCTGCAGTAAAGGCATGGAAGCAGAAAAGCCCCACAATTAGAGTGACATGGTATTTTACTGCATTTTTTATTGGCACAAACACTTCTCAGAATAACAGCATCAATCAGTCATCTGAGCCAATGTTTAGTAGTCATGAGTAAAGGAGTGCTGTTAACAATAAAATGATCTAAGCTTGTTTGGTTTGAAATTAAATGGAGGTAGGTAGATAAGAAGAAACTGGTGAGGGGAAACAGCAAGCAATCTTGAAAAACTATCTCAAAGGACCCATTACAAAAGTAGTATGTTGTGGGTTTTTTTTTTGTTCTGGACATTTCTATCAGAATGCCTTTTCAAGTATTTGCTGAGTCCAATTGTGAATATTTCTAAAGAGTACCAAAGGCAGACAAGGTCTCTCATGTTCGCCTCTGGAAGGAAGTGGGTTTGCTGCCTTGCTGCCCACTCCCCCAGAGGGCTGGAGGTGATGCACTCGAGGGCACAGGGCAGCCCTCAACTGCCCTTGCAGCCCAGCTCCTACCCAGGTATCTGCCTGCCCTGGCATCCTTGCAAGAGCAATGTCAGTGTCAGCAGAAGAGAAGAGTGGATATAAGTGATGTAAGTGGCTTAACACACCAGCAATCTAGGTCTGTTCCCCCAGCACCTCACTTTCAGATGCAGCACAACAACTGGAGTTCCCATCTTCACAGTTCCCATCAGTGCTCTGCTCTGCTTGCTTGCTTTTTTGGTAGTTTTGTCTCATGACAGCACTGCAATGCTTTTTTTTGCCTCCTACCTGCAATCAAATACACACATTTTGTTGTGCAAACTGCCATCCAGCCTCTCACTCCTCAGTAAATTCCCAAGGCATAGGTCTTTGATTTAGTGAAGTGCTCATGTTTTGCGCAGTCACCACTGTCTGTGTTGATGCTGCCTCTGAGGGGTCAGGTAGAGATAAAAGCCTCCACTTCCTCCACCTCCATCTGTCCCTGACATAGCTGTAGATGTGTTGGACTACTGCCTGCTCCCTGCTGCGGAGGTCTGCATGAGCCCCTGCAGCCACCACTGTCAGATGAACACTCTGTCCTCATTTGTACCCTGTTCACGAAAAAAAAGGCAGCTAATATTAGGTGGTATCCAGAGATAGGGTGGAAGGCTGCAAACGGATATGCTGGAAGTCTAACTGGATGGTGCAGCCACTCCAGAGCAGATGGAGGGAGCACTTCACAGTCTCAGCACATTTAGTGCGCTGGTTATATCGGAGCATGTCCTCACAGCCAGGGTTGGCAGCTTGGAGCCAGCGCCGTCCCGGGAGCTGTGCACTCTTTGGCATGTGAGAGCTGGAGGGCAGCTGGAGGGCAGAGACTGCTGCCTGCCTCCCACTGCTCCCCAAGCCTGGCAGTGATCGTGGCATCTTAAAAATGGCATTTCACCTGCAGCCCCATTGCAAGGAGAGAAGCCTGCTTGTTCTTCAGCTGTGTGAGCTGCTTTGCCACCAGCTCCACTGAAGAATGCTGTCCACCTTGGAGAAAAGCAACAAAGTGCCACACACAAATTCTGTAAAGAAAATGTTTTATTTAAAGTGTTAAATACCATCACCAGAATGAGTTTGATTTACATTAGTTGGTGTTCATGACAGGCCTAATCTGCCTTTTATTTTTTTTTCCCCAACTGTAATTCCTTTTAACTTTTTAAAACGTACTATGTACAAGACAGCAGTGATCACTGGAATAGTGCTATTTACATGACTAAACCATAAGTAGAGTTGCAGACGTGTGAAAATTAAAAAAAATAATTTTTTTTAAAATAAATACCGCATAATGACAAGTATGTACAAACCTTCCATGCGTCATGTCCTTGATTTTAAAATTTGAAATAATTTATATAGGACTATGCATACAAGAATGTGTGAGCACATCTCACAGTGTCAGGAAAATGGTATTTTTGTTTATATCCTAGGGGATATTGTAGACTGCATGTTAGTATTTATTTGCTGCTGGTAGACAGGTGTCTAAATTATTCAATAAATATAATTTTACCAGTCTGTCTATTAACTTAACAATAATCCATTATATAAACTCTGCAGACAAGACACAATCTCGATTTCTATGATATTGCACAAAGTAAAAGGCATTATAAGTGATACTGTTATTACTTTTGCCCTCTTATGAGGTGTATACAATTTGTTAATGGGCGACTTCAATAGATTTTCAAATAAAATCGGAATAATTCTGTGTGGCCTTAAAGGTAAATGTAATGTATATTTCAAAAATTATTGCCAGGTTTCAATATTAAACCTTAAGTAGGAATTAAAGGCATACAAAGACCCAGGAAATAAAAGGATATTTTGTTATTAAATGTTAATCGGTTACATTCCCTTTAAATAACGTAATTTAATGAGAAGCTTGAACTTGCAGCACCACCCAACGGTAGTTACTGTATGCTACAAAACCCAGGTTTTTGAAGAGCCATTAACTGCAGCAAGGTTCTGATAATGGTGTCAAATAGCTGTCAGAGTGGTACTGATAAGCTTTCTTTAAGGCTATTTTACGAACCAAAGACTGTTACTTTCCAGACTGATATTACCTAATTATGTATTTTGCAATGCAAATGTAATTTATGAAAATTGAACTTTACAGCAGAAGAACTGTATGGATTAGTAACCTTTGTTGCTTTTGTGATCTCAAAAGTGTAGCCATCCATTTGGTTTAGTGCAAATAAAAGTGCTTAAATTTATTTCCTAAAAATCAACCAAGTACTTAATTTCTTCTCTTTCCAAAAACCTTCAAGAAATGATAGTTCAGTCTTTGAATGAAAGATGCTGGTGCTGAAAACAAATTTATTTAAGACATCTTACAATGGCCACATGATTCCAGTATTTTGCTGTAGAATTCAATTTGAAGGTGAGAAAAAAATGAAAATAAGTTACCATGCACTGTACAATAAATTGCAAAAAGTTCAAATATCTTCTTTATCAAATACATGCTGAATTACATTAATGTACTCCCAAGCCATGTTGCAAAATCCTTTTCAACATGCTTGAAAAAAAGTAAGTTCTTAAACAATATTTTTCTCAAATAATTCAGAAATGCAGAACAATCTGCAACCCTGAACCAAACATGGGGCATAAGAGAGTAATAAGTCAAAAGGTAGCCATTTTAGAATATGCTGATCATCCTGGGAGGTAGAGGGGGAAAAGAGCAAAAGGAAGAAGGGAGACTGGAAGGAGAGATAGAGAAAGAAGGAGGTAAAAGAAGTGTACAATTTGCACATTATGTTGAACTTTACAAGGCTTGTACCTTTTACATTTAAATAAATTTAATATATTACACTTATTTCTTGTCACATAAACAGAATTTTAAATATTTGCTAGAAATTATTTTTTATTTTTAATATAAGTCTGCAAAAATACAGACCATGACTGGTTTAAAGAATGATAAACGTGGTGTGTCTTTGTATCACCCTGTTGCATTCTCTTCCCTTTAAAACCATGCACTAGTGAAATTTATTTTTAAAAATAATATAAACTGTTGAAAATGGCTGATTTATTCTTTTTTTTTTGCAAGTTGCAGCCCCAAGAAAATAATTTAAGTGTTCAGCTAAATCTGTGTCCATGCAAAAAAGTTTCTTAATTTCATACAGTACAGTATATCCACAGAACTTTATTTTTCAGAGAGTCCATCATGTCTGGGCTTTCACTGTGTGAAGAGCTGGAGGTATGAAGCACGCCACTTTAAGTCTTGAACCTTTTCGATATGAAGATTTTTCAGATCTCAAGCAACCACTGCAAGTGCCAGTTGACTTTTCCAGCATCCTTACATTCTTCCTTTCTTCCAATGTCTGCTATTCCACTGACTTGTAACGTGGCTTCACAGGAGGGTAGCTCCATTTCTGTGGCATAACCAAGCTTTAGGAGGGGAGGGCAGTTAAATAAAGAAACGGGAGCAACAAAACGGATATGCTACTGAAAAGGACTTTTGTTGCATGAAACAGATTGATTCTTTTAGTTTAGTCCATGGCTTCAGATTGGACCAAAACTGAGTCCCTGAACTCCAAACCTATCAGTTCTTCATGATTTCAGTCCATCACCTGAGGGCCTTCTGTAGGGCACAATGTGTGCAACTTCCTTGAGAACACAGGATCGCGTTGCAGCCCTAGAAACAGGCTCAGAAGACACAACATTAAGCATGCAGTGTTACCAGGGTTTGCGACCTGTAATTTTATTTTTTTGTAACGCTGGTTGCTATGACAACAGTTTCACAGTTGCTATGAGCGAGCATACGAAGGTCCTGTTGAACTTTCAAGAGATGACTGGGAAGCTCTTCTAGTGAGAGGAGCTAAAGTTGGGTCTACTAGGGAGGAAGGAGGAAAAAGTTTGAACCACCCAATCACCATGTTGGACAGGTCCAGTTCATCTAAAAGTATCTGTGCCACTCCCATAAAGGATTTGTGATCCATACGTCCATAGTCTCCCCAAACAATTATCTGTTAGGAAAAGAAACACAAGAAAATAGAAAAATTTCAGCAAAAATTACAAAGGCTTCAATCTGATTTGTGAAATATCTCTGCTTATTTAATTACAGTAAGGAATGAAATATCTGACTGTCCCCATAGTTTAGTTCTGTGTAATCATGATGCAGGGACAGAAATGATCTGGACAGTTACAGAGCAATCATTCATGACACCAGAGAAAACTCAGTGAGAGTAGCTCGTATATATAGAAGCAGCAAAATAATCTAAAACTAACTTTTGCTCAGTACTGTCTACTTGCAAAAAAAGTTATTACTGCTGTATCTTTCTCCTCGACAAGTACCTAAAATATCAAATTTAGTGTCAAATGGAACATGACAGGAACTTTGAAACTTCTTCAGTGAAAACTGTACAACTGACATTTTCAGGTTCAGATGAACATTGATGCAAATTACCTGTAAAACTTTTCCTTGGGGACTTTCTTCAAATGATAGAAGTTGCTGATAAAGTGGTTCCAGAGTTTTTCTTGCTACCTTTGTCTTCTTTTTGGCTATGCAGACTCCATTTTCTAATAGATACACCTTTACATATGGTGCTTAGAAGAAAGAAGATAAAGAACAGTAAGTAAAAAAGAGGTCCAGATTTTTTGCATAACACGTGCAGTTTCTATCACCATATAAAAATCTGACTTTAAATGGATATATATAACATATAAATAAATCTCCACAAGCAATTTTAACAATTATTCCCATGCAAAGCATCTATGCATTTTCTTTATTCTTCCTGGTACATTTTTTCTTGACTTCTTTTTATGTGTCTTTTGCCATGAAAAAATTCAGATTTTGACCTGAAAAAACCAGGTATTCCTATATATAGTGTCCCTATACTGCACAAAATGCAAAATAGGCCTATTAAGTAAATGAACGACTTGCAATGACTTCAGTGAGATTTGGATCAATGCTCCAAATTGTTAATAATTTCAAATTATCTACAAGGTGAAAATCAGTGAAGAAAAGACTCTGACACAATTTCTATTTTGGCAGAAGAGCTTGCTAAAAATATCATTATTTTGTCCTTTTCACATAGTGTTATAGGACATCAGATTATAAAATAAGGAGTAAGTATCAAATACTGGTCTACTTTTTGAGTAGGTACCTATTCCACATTTCTTGATTCCCTCTTCATTCCTAAGATTCCTACACAAGATCTTCAGTATATACTTCTATTTCTACCCCATAATAAAAGATACGTTTGCTATCATTAAAATACTTCTGTGTCCTCTGGTAGCCTGATTTTTAATTTCCTCCTGAGGCAGGGTTGATTTTTTGTCTATCATTTCTATATGTTATGCATTTCAGCATACACCATGGTAATTTACTGAGATGTGAATTTGATAAGAGCTTAACAACTTGAACAGAAAAGCCATGGATTTTTTTGTAGAACTCTATGCTTAGAATCACAGAATCATAGAATGCACTGAGTTGGAAGGGACCCATCAAGATCAACAAGTTCAGCTCCTGTCCCTGCACCAAGATTGTTGCTAAGAATTTTCTTTCTCACCTGGCAGTGTCTTTGAACCTGGTTTTACAACAAGGCCACGAGCTCGGATGATTTCTACTTCCAGTTGTCCTTTCTTGTCCATCATTCCCACCTGAATATCTCCTAGATAACAAAAAAAAATCATAGCATTGCAATTCAGAAATGTCTAAATATATGAAATGTCATGAGAATTTTTAGGATGAATACGTGGTGACTTGTATCATCTGCTTTCCATCAGTAACTATGATCTGGATTTAACACTACTAGATAATTTAATACTTACCCTCATCACAGCTGTTTATGTTAGTATAAAAAAAGTCTGTAAGTACAATAATAACTAATACTTTTCACCTAAATTACCATTTTTATACAATATTATCAAAGGGATTCAGAGAAAAGAGCCCTTAGCCCCATTTTAAGGATGGAACACTGAAGAAGAGATAAAAGACTGATTTTTTCAAACCATCTTTCTACTTTATCATGTCTGAATAAGCAGCCATGACTACTTTGGCTAAGGTTATAGCTTTGGTCTTAACTGAGTTGTTCAAGACCACATGGGAAATCCACATTAAAAGGGAATCTAGACAAAGTCTGTGTTCTAATTACCAGAACAAATAGATTGTATCATATTTACAGGACATAAACACTTACCCATTGATGGTGTTGCCAAAGTCTGTCGTCCTACAAGCTGGGCAGGACCAAGTCCATCCAGAAAATCACTGAACTGGCTGTCTGCAGCCAACCTCACACCAGGGAAAATCAAACTAGAAATAATATTGGAAATAAAAAATAAAACCACGCAAAAATAAATACACTTGAATTTTTTTGTTTGTTTTTTGTTTTCTAGATGTTTTGCACTTGGTGTTTGTGGTTTTGGTAGTAATGTTCACAAGAAACTTAAAAAACAATTACTGCAATTTTCAAAATTTCACAGTGTTCAACAAGCAGCAATTCAGCCTCCAGCATAAAAACAAACAAGTAACAAATGCACTAATCTTCAATAACTTCCCCATTAGTATTTTTCCATCCCACTTTCTTTTTCCAATATATTAATGACCACTGTTAATTATAATTGTATTCCTATGAGACCAGTTCACTAAGATACTAACATGCATCCTTACCACTTATTTAGTTACATGAAGGTAAAATTACATTTCTCAGTCACTGTGAACTCAGTGGCTGAATATCAAATGCACACAGTGAAATGATGGCTGTAGACTGAAGACTGGTTGTGATTTTTTAAAATCACCTTTTAAAATCAGCATTCATTCTAAACATTTTGTTAAAAGTGTTTTTGAGAATGCCATCTATTTAATAATGGAACTCAAATCCATTGTAGCAAATGACCAAAGTAACTTAAAATTAAAATTCTTACCATAAATTATCTGTGACCCATTACAAAGCAACACGAACTAATGAGATTTGTAGTGACCAACCATAAGGAAACATCCATCTTAAGTGCATACAGCGCATCAACTTGGATGTGTAACATATATTGTGCAGCACAGATATATTACCCATGCTGTGAATACCCCTAACAAAATAATCCACAGTAACATTTTTCTGGTCAATGTCTCAGATATAGCACTCAGAAGTCTTTAACTTGGGCTCTTATGAAAAACATGATACATGAGAGACTCGTACTTCTGCCCAGATAGTTTCTTTGGGATTAAGGTAGCACAATCTTTGAAAAACTCTAGAGCCCAGTGAATGACACCTGGAAGTGCTCTGCAAAGCACTGACATACGTGAGGAGTTTTTGGAAGAAAACTTGCCCTTATCTGTGTTTTACCTGGGGTAATGCACCTGCTTCCCTTCCTAATACATCTCATGTTGATGCTCCAACCCTCCAGGAGCTTTTCTCAAGGCACAGCAGAAAGGATCCTCATCCCTCCTGCACCACCAATGGGAGACTCCTTCTGTCACAATGAAAGACTTATGCTTGGCCCATCAATGACTAGCTTGTGAAGGCAATTCTGACTGAACAGGACCTACAGCACTCTGCTTCTCTCTAACTAGGAGTTTCATGCAGAAACATCAGGAAACCACAGTTATAACTCCTGCTTACTTTCCCTCAGAGCTGTAGCTGTTCATGCTCCCATCTGTGGATTCCCGGCTAGCCTGACGAGTCATCCAGTTCCTCATCTCCACGGCCAGCCCTGTCTCAGTGCTCCTCTGGACGGTGCTCCGCAGCTTCTTGCCCCCTGCTTCTGTGGAGAGAGAAGAGAAGCCCCCATCACATTGTGCTGTTGCAGCGAGGCAATCCTGCCTGCAGCACACCACTGCTCCATGTGGCAGAAACGCTCAGAACCAGAAATTAATGACCTGTACCAAAATAGCCATTTAAAAATTAACAATTTTTTAATAATAGGCAAGTAGCATCATAAATCTCTCTCCCACGTCCTTGGCTCTGACACAGCCTGCTTTCCAAGGTCAGACAGCACATATGCAAAGCAAGTCTGCCCATGGAGGTAACCAGATTTAAACAATCCGTACTCTAGCATGTTTAAAATATATTTTCTTTGGATGAATAAATTCCTCTAATTCCAATAAAATCTTACCATGGTGTCAAAACCTGCAGAAAAATATTCTAATTCAGATGGAATTATTTGGTTTAAAAACATTTAGTCATTATTTGCTAAATCAAGTTACAGATACCCATTAGGAAGGATAGTAAACAACAAATCAAGAACGATTCTCACGCTTTCTTCTGTATTCACTAGCTGTTTTAAATTTATATTTAAAATATACAGTATTGATTTTTATGCACAATATGAAACTTTATTACCACCTCCAAGAATAATGATTTTTCTATCTGCTTGCATAGTTTACTTTCGTTGTAAAAACAGCAACATGACAGACATCTGAGTAACAGACAAGGGAAAAAATATGCAAACAATATAGTAGCATTTCAGTGTAGGAATTTTGATCAAGACCTCAACTGGAGGTACTGAATGCAACACAAAAAAAATAAATTAGTAGGAATGAAGCTTCAGTTTTTCTTTCATGAATAAGGCAGTTATTGTATGTCATTTCTGATTTTAAATGCTGTTCCCCGCAATGGGGCAAAGAATTCTGCACACTGATTTCTTCTATCTGTTCTATACACCTCTGAGTTCAGCACAGTGATGTGTGATATACAGATAACATTAAAAAAGAGCAAGAATTCTAAATGTATGCTACACCAAGTAAAAACAGAATTCTTAAATACTGATACAATGAGGGTAGAGTAACAACCAATATCCTAGGATATCTACAGACTCAACTTTCTTCTGCACTTGTTCATAGCATCTGCTACCCTTTACACCTTCGCTGGCTCATCATGTACCAGAAATCAGAAGAATTTCTATACCTGTGTGGTCAGTGAAGCAATATGGATTGGAAAATGCAAATGCGCAAAGGAACAAGGACTTTCACACCCCAGAGGGAATGTGTGAGCACAGGGACTGGCTTAGAGTAAGAGGAGCTGCACCCTTGGACAGGGAATGGGAGAGACACATCAGTTTTTAATAGTGCATTCAGTGTCACTGTCCTACAGGATGAAGCATAGGTTGAAATCTCCCAGGTCCCTCCGTCAGGAAGAATATTAGATCAGATAAAGAACATGGGAAATGTAGTGAAGTGGGAACTAGACACCAAAAATACCTTGAAAATCACTGGCTCCTTGTCAAGAAAGATTAATAACTCTGCAATATTTAGCAGCAGTGAGACATTTCTATAGCAGTTTATGAGTGGTTCAAATAATATTGGTTATTACAAGTCCCCTACATATTCCTTGACCATAACTTTTAATCAGTATGTAAACATAAGTAGTAATTTTCCTCTAGAACTTCAGCTACCCACATGAATGCAGTACCCAATGAAATTAAAAAAATACTTTTACTACATCAAAACTACTTCTCAAAATGTCCAGCAATATCTGATGCAATAAATACAAATAAAAAGGATACCAGCCTAACATGACATATGAAAAATGAAGGGCAGAAATCAACAATTTCATTTCTATTGGGTTGTACCGTTCCAAGCGCCTGCTGGTTTATTATTTATATTCTACTAATGAAAGATGGGAGCTGACTTCCAACACTGGCCCAGAGTTATTCTAAAATACAAGCACTCATTTCAAAGAAATATTCATTCCCACAGAACTGCTAGAAAAATATTGTGCTATAGTTTTGTAGAAAAGGTACACTGCATCATAGTTACACCTGAAAGGCACACAATTCCAGGAGCCCTATGCTTATTAATTTATTATTATAGGATATTACTCTTCCATTCTAAGAGCTCTTTTGATTAGCAAGTATTCCTTTTCCTTCAGCCTTGTTGAATTGTGGTCATTCTCGATTCATTATTGCACACATGAATTCTCTCATGCAAATTCAACAGAACATCTACGTCTTGCATGATTCTTCAATATCTTCATAACATATTCAAAGATTTGGGGGTTTGGCAGAAATATGTTTGATTATGTGATACATGAAGAAGTATATAGCAACTTCTACTAACTTGTGACACAGTTTTTTTTTTTAATTAGAAGTCTGTATGCCTTCACTCTAGAACATTCATAGGAAAAAAAACATCAATGTATCCAGTGCACATTAATTTATTGAGAAATCAACGCAGAACTGGTGCAGCTGCCATGCAAATCTTCATAGAGGAACAAATGCAGCTGTTCATAGGATCCCTCTAAACCTTATTTTAAGTAGGTTTACTTTCCCACATTCATTTTAATTGAAGTAAGTGCTCTGGTTTACATGACAACAGACACAGCTGATAAGATACAACTTCGATACAACATGAAGTTAGGCATGTGTAGTACACCCAACTTTTGTACAGGTGTGAGTGGTAAACAGTCATTATTTTGACCTAACACCGAATTTAAGGAGGGCTGAAAAGGAGCTATGTGAATAACTATTTCCCAGTTTTCAACAGAAACAGGCAGTGCTCTCTGATGGTCTCCAAAGATCTGGCCTTTCATCAATAAGGCTCCTAATCATCATTTGGATGCTTCCTGAAGTAAGAATTGAAGATTTCAACAGCCAAATGGCAACTTGGAACAGAAGTACAGAAGAACTGTGTACCAGGCATGACTCCTGGGCCACTGCTGTAGAGACGACTATTCTTTGAGACAAAGCTTGGCTAAACTAGTATTTATTAATACAGATGAGAAATACGTCCACTTGATTACTCACAAAACTAGCAATACATTTATCCCTGGAAAAATGTTAATAAATCAAAAACAATCCTAGAGTTACTTAAACAATTTAAAATAAAAGACAATATTTTTATAATCCATAATTTGTGTCTCATAAATTCAGCACTAAAATACTTAAAATGTTGCAAGTAGCAATGAAAATGTAAAGTATTAATTCAGAGAAATAGCCTTTGGTGTCATACTTCCAAGCTGTAGCTGGTAGAACATCTAGTTGAAGATCTTAGCACTGTAGTAAATCCAAACTCTTTTCCCTCATTCCTGCCTGGACATTGAAACCTCCTGTCTTGTGTTAATTTAACTACTCATGTGGCTGCATTCTGTACTGGATTCAGACCAAAAGGAGCAAACCAACAATATGACTTCAAGTAGTTCTTTTTCTTTTAAGACAGATAATATCCAAAAACACATTTGGGAAAACAAGCATACAGTTGAAAGAACCCAACTGAGGTGATGCTAATCTCTTGCTAGATGAATAACTTGGGACCGCGTCTGACTCTAACACAGAAAGAAACATGTCACTAGCGTCACTATAGAAGTAGTAGGGGTTGGTTTTATAGTCCTCATAAATATATATATTACACACACACACACACTCATGTTATGCATGCTGTTTTAATCTTACCAAATAAAAGGATACAGAAACAAGAGAGTTTAGAAGTGTACTTTGTTAAGTATGCTGCTGACTACCTACACTAAAATTAATTTTACTCACCATTTCCTGAACTCTAATGAAGTACATTGAAAATTTTCTCCAAATTAGTATAAGCTAATTGCCCTAGCAAGAAGAAATTTCTATCAAGTCCCCATCACAAAATATGGAATATATTATCTGAAAAACACTAGTTCAGATTCTTGCAGCCATATTGTAATGAGTGGAATAGATTACCAGAAAATAATTGCTTTGGTATTTATGAAAGCACATTCTTTCTTATGGTTAATCACACTGGTAATTTAACTAATATGGTTACTGCAAATAGACTCCGCAAGCTGCATTTTCTAAATTACACACGGAATTATTTGTTCCCACAACTTGGAGTGCAAATCACTTGCAAATCAGGGACACAAAACTATTGATATGATCTTCAACAGCAGATGAGGACAAGTCAAAAACTGCAGTAAATGAAACACATTGCCTTCCATCACCTGGGACCTAGCCAGATGAAATCTGCCTCCAGTGAGAGCAGGACCTCTCAGTTTGGTCTCGGCAAGAGCTTCCTACAAGTGCTCCACAGCAGGCACAGAGCCCTGAGAGAGGACACAGCTAGCACAGCTGGCAGGCTGCCTCTGCCAGTCCCCAGGTGATACGTGAGCCCTTGGTAGGACTTTTACTGAGTACAGAGCAGCTGTGGCTTCAGAAACACACTCAAGTGCTTGGGGTGGACCTTCTCCGCTCTCCCCACCTCACCAAAAAGGCTGCATAAAAACTGCTTCAGTATTTTCATTTGAACTCAGGAGCTGGACCCACAAAAAGAATAAGTTGCCTTAAAGTGACCATTTTTCAAGAGTCAAACTCTTTACATATCTAGTTATCACTCCGAGCATGTTAACACCAGGCTAGATAAAATCATCAGAGACAGTCTAACAACATTGGAACATACCAAAGAAAGGTGGACAGTGTAGGTCTCAAATTCCCTAGCAGCCACTCAGTTCTCACTCTGGAACAGCCCAGGTTTTGGCTGCATTGAACAAGGCATTTACCTCCTGTTGAAACACTGGGAACCAAAGCCAAGCTGTTTCTTTCTTTGTGTCACCCACAGACCCCAATCGGAAGACATCGATTAGGGAAGACTTGTGTTCTGGTTCCTGTTTCCATAAATATCTGAGCATAAAATACTGCAAAATTCTGACTAGAACAGAAATGGTGTACCCAGATAGGCCCAAAGCAGAGCTGCTTTTAGTGAGGAAGCTCTTCAGTATGCGAGCAGCCAGGTTAGGAAAGTGTCAGTCTGGGTTTACAGCCTCAGTTTGCACTACACATTTTTACATTTCTTGGGAGGCCTCACTAGTTTTTCATTTTCAGTCAAGAAACCCTTCTTCACTCTTGTCCTGTTGTGTTTCTTCCTCTCTCTTTCCTCTGGCCATAATGAAAGCATGGTTAATCTAGATTAATTGCAACAGCAACTAAATAAAAGAAAGTGAGAACTGAATGATATAATCAGCTGCAAAAATGTTGCTTGACCTTCTGGACAAAGGCTGGTATAGAAGCTTTGGCACCCCATTATTGATGAATTTCCATATACAGGACCCAAGAAGCAGCCATCACCAAATCTCAGCTCCTCCTGGCAAGACTGAAGCATTCTTTGTCTGCATTTCAGTTCCCTGTCATGGCAAGGCTCGTTGTATTTTCAGTCTGGAAAAGATCCCCATGGTTTGTTGTGGTCATATGATGTGAAGTCAGTTCACCACACAAGGTTTCCAAGCAATGATGTCATTTAAGGCAGCCACCTGATGCCTCTTACTGTGTTGAAAGCTGTACTCTGCCACTTTAATTTCACTGCTGTTCTGATATCCATTCTGCAGTCTTAACTGATCCTTCAGCAAATTGTTCAGAGCATCAGACAACAGAAACTTCTTTTGTCTGTGTGGGGCACGCATCAGTTTAAGCTCATCAATATTTACGATTTTAGAAATATTTTTACAATATTGAAGTGTTAACAAAGAGCTGTTTTTCTACATACACAGTAACTACTTAATGTTCCTGAAATTCTAGTAACTCTGGTGTTATTATTCAGAATCCCATGTTACATATAAAAAGAACAAATAGCCATCTTGGACACTCTAGGGCTTGTTTTCAATATCTGTGCAAAGTTACACTCCTGGAAACCCCAATTAAGTATATACAGAACCACGGCACGAAGGCTTGATGCTTGGCCATTGCCTTGACAAAGAATTTGCACCAAATAACAGACAAAATAATGGACTGGGGGACATCCCAAGGAATCAAAACTAAACAGCTGCAGCTGTAAGGAAGAGATATGTTAGTCTGCTTGATTTCCACTTCTTGCTTGGTTACCTGGCTCTGACTGGTCTGGTTGTATCCTTTGTTTTAAAGATGCTGATTACAGATCTTGATTGTAATACATAGAAAATAAACTATTTTTTAATAAATTTAGTCACCTACTTGGCCCAAGAGAGATCAGGACATCTCTATTATGTCTATGCTATTTTTCCAAATGTATGAGTGCTGGGCCAAGAAGGAACGTTTTCTTCAAGTTTGTGTAAGATACATTTGCAAGTCAGCTTTTATACTGAGGTTTACTGAGTTAGTAAACTATCCTTCAACTAGCCAGTCCAACTGGAAATCCACATAGTTTTGAATCTAACTCAGAAAAATACTGTTCCACATTAACTATCTCAAGTATGGGAACATAAAAACTGCTTAGTTCTTATGCAATATAAAAGCAGCAGACATCAAATGCACAGTGAATATCTTGTTCATTGTTTAGAAATGCACAACACCTGACAGTGAGATGTGGATCAGGAATGGAACTACACAGGGCCACTCAGACCTTTCCAGCACTACTGCAGAAGTCCCTGTTTCTGTTACTGATAAGGCCATTGGTTTTTTAAGTGTGGTCAGAGGATGCACCTGTACAAAAGAGAGGATACACCTTTTGTGCAACCTGTACAGTTGTACAAAAGCCTTGTACAATTGCTGTAAAACTGAACACAGACAACGAAGAAGCACAAGGCTTTGAGGCCACAGCATTCATGTGCCAAGTGCCCTGAATGAACAGTTCTTCAGGAACCCCTGTTTAGACCAGCTACAATCTCCACACAGATAATGTTCTTATCATCCAAATATAATAGGTCTGACTTCATGAATACTTTGTGCATGTGTCAAAACAGAATGGTAACATTTTATATCCACTTTGTACATCTTGTACAACAATCTCCGTAACTACAAAAAGTGCAAAGCAGCGGGAAATCAGCCTCATCCCCAAGCTATTAAAATTCTGAAAAATAGAGCAAGCAATTTCGTGGAATTACATTCTAATTTTGTATACCATTTATATAAGGACTAACTAAATAGGTGCACATCTTCACCACAAGAAATCTTTACATCAGGCTTCAATTTTGCCAATGACAAAGGATGATCATCTTAAGTAAAGAGAAACCATTGCTGCAATTTTGAGAGCTAATGTTTTCATGTTTATATGAATATTCAATTTTCTAGATGTGTACCATTCTTACACATTTACTAATAACCATTACTCCATGAGTGCAAAGGAGCAGATTAAAACTGCTTCAACAGCAAAGGGTATATATATTGAGGAGCTTAGAATTGCCTTTTTTTTTTTTTGAGGCATCATATATGAAGTAAGAGATAGTCTCTAAATATACAATAATGACAGTAACACTATTCTTTAATCAAATGTTGATTATTTTTAGTACAGCAAGGGTCATTACATATACTATCAGACAGATCTGTGCAGTATTTTTGAATGATGTAGCAAGTGTATTGAAACAGTTCAAGAGCCTCTGTTAGGGCTTAATGAGAGATGGTGCCAAGGATTTGGATGGCTACTGAGATTACACAAATCAGAAACAGCTCTTCCTCCTTTGCTTTGTCTAAAATCAGTAATGATCCTATGCAAATATCGTTATTTAAATAACCACAGTTTGCAAAAAACTGAGCAAATTTCACACTGTAATGACCCATTTTCCAACTACTGCTTTTAAACATTTACCTCTCCAACAACAATGACAACACAGCATGTCACTGCTCTGACTACACTCTTGACATTGACATTGAAGAATACCAATTACAGCATGTGGATACGAGACAGGATTTTTCACTTCTATGTAGGTACCACCAGAGATGCAACCTGTAGCTTCACTGATGCTGTTATCTAAGTTATCTCTTAGCTATTCAGATGCATGTACATACAGTGTAATTAGAAGGTCAGAAGAGAAATACAACTATAAGAGAAATACAATTGTAAAACTCTACTGGACATTTCTATCATAAATCAGGATGAAGTATGTTGTACTTTGAATGTAAATCCTTTTGCAGTGTCTTCTATTTTTCTGTTAATCTTGCAGAGTTTCCCCAGAATACATGTGATTTATTTTTTTTTGTCACATTCTTTACTTTGCAGCAGCAGTGTAGTTTTCTTCTATGCTTATTTTCAAAGACATCTCATGCTTTTGGCATCCATAGCTATTTCATTAGTATAGTACCTTCCTGCAACTGCTAAAAACACATGTAACTGGAAGGAGAGATGCAAAGAGCTGGAAACGCCTGCAGTACCACCTCCACCCTGGAATTCAGCCTGTGGAGCCGCAGAAGTCCAGAGACCCAGCCCCACCACCCCGACAGAAAGGTTGACTCAGCTCAGCCCTTGAGCTCTGCCCCAACAGCAAACAGAAACAAATATCAACTATAAACTTCAATGTCATGCAGATTCTATATGGAACAACTACTATTGCATATTCAGAGTGCTTTGTCTCATCTAAGATGAGCCACCCCACTGTTGCATGAAATGTGCAGCAGATGATCACTGATGTTTTAGCATCAGTCAAGCCAGGATCTTTAAAGCTTTATATCTTATAGTGGATAACATGTCACAGGACATTATGCCCTTCTTTCATATTCCTCCTTGGCTCTGCCTATGAACATTCCACGTAAACAAGGTCATCTTTACCACCAACGCCAAAAAGTAGGCCAATTCCCGCAAGAAGATGCAGTTATTCTCATCTTCTTCATTGCCCAATACTCCTATATTATTCTTTTTAGGATGATAATTTTAAAGCATAACTACTTCATGTGCACAATTCTCTTCTCTTTAATAATTAATGAGCTAATGAATTGATTGTTACTACTTCCCCCATTTTCTATTTCTGGTCAAATTATTGTCTACTTGTTATTGTCTACTGGGACCTCCAGAGGGACAGTGTGATCTGGCAGTCTAACCACAGGAACAGAATCCAGGAACTGCTGTGCTTTATTCCAGTTCTACCAAGGAGCAATGATTAATGAGTGAGAAATGCCACTGAACCCAGCAATAGCGCTCAACTGAGCAGCTCAGCCTACATTTAAGTAAGTCCAACCCTTCCCCCAGTGGCAGCACTCCTGCTATCCTATGTGGGATTGAACAACCCCTCCAGCAAGTTTCCCAGGTAGTTATCAGCCAGGTGACAGAAGCACATTCTAATGTGCTTCTATTCCTGCTAAACTCCTGGGGCAACACTCACATACTTCTTTCAGTAGACATAAATATGGAAAACTGTAACATAACTTCTCCTCAGCTAATTCATTTTTGCTATTTCTGGCATGATTGTCTTGGACTGAAGAACATTCTGTGGCTTTTTTTTTAATTGGCGTTTGTTTTTCCTAACATACGGGGAGACCAAGATGCTTTCCAGTTCTTTCTGAATTAATTTATGTCTTAAATTATCATAAATTACCTCTTGAATTGTCTTCAGCACCTGCAAAGAATTTGGCTTTCTCCTTCAATATCATAGCTTCACTACCACCCAAAAACCTTTGCAAAAGAAGATATTAAATTGAAATATACTCCCTTTTGGCAAGCGTAACTCTGCACACTGGTCTTGCCACGACCACCAATTCCAGAGCTACACTCCTGGCAACCTACTATTTAACAGTTTATACCAACACCTCAGTGTTAATGCAAGTCAGAAGTGAATAGAGTATAAAAAGGGAACTGTAGCAGAAATTTATTACAGCAAACAATACACACAGTGGAATTTGAGGAAGTATCAAGTTACCAGTTCCACCCATAAAAACAGATGTAGGCTTTCTAGTGACCACATGTGATCTGAGCCTCTACTCTTTTCTCTGGATGTTGGATAACTCCAATTCTTCTCCAGTAACCTGCTCTAGCACATCTGCCAGCTGTTTACAGGAAAGAAAGTACACTCACATGCACTACTTGTAAATATAACATTTGCATGAGATTTTGCATTATGACTACACAGACATCTAAAAGGATGTCACACGCATTTATATTGGAAATTGTCTTGAAAATGACAAATTTTCCCTTAATTTCAACTAAGCCAGGATTCAAGAAAAAATGTGAGGCTTGGGATGCTTCAAGAGCATTCATACAGTTACTGATTTGTCTTCTGTCTCATGACTCTTCAACAATTTCCATGTAATTTAAGTCTGTTCCAGGAATTATTTGACACCAATTCTCACTTCACTATGCAGGCTATACATTTTATTACCATGAATCTAATAAAAAATTAAAAATATACTCTTTAAAATTCTTGATACTTTGATAGCAAACATAATTTTCTCTGGTACCATGTGATGTGTTAGTCCTGTATGTGCACATGCACACGTAACAGAAATAAACTGATGATGAAATGAATTGTTTTGCATCAGCTTTTACTCGACATGGCTGAGAACAACAAACTACTTTAAAAATAATGATTGTACATAAACTTCAAGGATTCATCTCAACTAATCAGCAAGTAGTGTGAATAGCAGTTTCCTGTGCTGCAAACCTGGATAGCCACAGCAAGTTCAGGTCTAGCCATGGAAAGTCCCCCCTGTAGTCTGCACTGGTGAGGCTGCACCACAAATACTGTGTTCAGTTGTGGGTCTCTCACTTCAAGGACATTGAGGTACTGGAGCATCACCAGAGAAGGGCAACAAAGCTCTAAAAAAACATGTCTTATGAGGAAAGGCTGAGAGAGCTGGGTTTGTTGAGTCTCAAGAAGAGGAGGCTCGGGTGGGACCTCATCACTCTCTGTAACCACCTGAAAGTAGTTGTACTTCCACTTGTAGTGGGGTGGGGGTCGGTCTCTTCTACTATGCCTGCAGTGAGTGGACTAGAGGAAATGGCTTTAATCTGAGACAAGGAACATTCAGATTAGATGCTAGAAAAAAACTTTTGACTGTTAGGATGGTCAGGCATTGGTAGAGGTTGCCAAGGGAGGTGTTCTCCAGAGTCACCATCTCTGGAGGTGTTCAGGAGGCCTCTGGATCTGGCGCTGGGCGATGTGGTTTAGTGGCTATAGTGGTGGTGCTGGACAGTTGGACTGGATGACCTTTAAGGTCTGTTCCAACCTTGATGGTTCTATGATTCAAGGTCACAGCTACCAACTGGAAAATGGCAGCCTTTCCAAAGCTCACTGCTTCAGTACATCACAGCTTAAATACCAGAGCTTAAGAAGTCATTCTTTATCAGTTGACACGTAAATGGATCTTCTCCATTTCACACAGAAATAACCACATCTTGAGCATAGTTAACTTATGAAGTGGGTTTAACTTCTATCTTTTTTCACATTAAACTGTAAAAGAGCATTATCTCCGTGAACATGGTAGTGCACGTACCACATCCACTTAAGGGCACTGGTGGCATATTAATATAATTGCATAAAGCACTCAGAAGACAACAAATTCCAATTTGCATGCAGAGGTGACTTGCCATGAAGAAATGCTATCACTTTTTTTTTTTTTTTTCCCTAATCCCGATAAGAGCCTTGGAAAAAGAGCTTAACTGTCATGTCTGTCACTCCCTCTGTAGCCTGGTACATGTAAAATCTCTGGTAGCAGGAACGCAGGCCCATAAAAACTGTATAGCAAATACATCTCTGTTTTTCCACAGGAATTACATGAAATGCATTTTCAAGCATAGGATCAGGTAACATAAATCAACACAACATATGAATAAGTATACATTCTTTTAACACTTCTGTTTAAATAACTTGCCAGCACAAACTAAATAAATCATTACAATTATCCTTAAATATACAGATATTCCTCTACTGACTTCTATGTATTTCATGTTTCTTTGAACCATGAACAGTTTTAAACATACACAGGTTCAACCGAGAAGTGTTTCCTAGAGAAGAAAACAAACTAGAACAAAACAAATCAATACTATGATTTCACACAGGGTTAGTGCAATTACTGTAGCTAAAAATGAGGACTGAAAAGTAAACTGTCCTGGAATGATAAAGGAAAATAATCCTTAAAGAATACCTAAGCATATGTAGCATAATTTATGATATTTTCAGTGTGTGTTTTCAGGCATAGTGTTTATTAACACATCAAAAGACTAAAAATGTCCTCTGAAGACTACCCTGAAGTCTACTGGCAATATTTTGCACTTTGTTTTATTGTTCAAGGCAGGGACCAGATGAGAGCACTGAACGGCAGCACAGTTTGTTTCCGGGAGCAACTCCCTCTTTTCCACAGAAAGGGACAATCTGGCCAACCCCAGAGTAGGAGGCAGGGAAAGGTGAGGGACCACACCTCAGCATTCACATCAGAAACAAAAGGTGCTTTGGAGAAGAGACTTCAGGGACTGTTTCACATGAAAAGACAAATCAAGACATCTAAAGACTGGGGCACACATTTGCCACTGAATTGTTGTCCTCAGATATGGAAGGCGATACATACATATACAGATATTTTAAACACAGATCATGAATGGTGTACACACAGCTGATACATGTTTGTGTAGCAGCATTGGACATTGCTATCTCTGCTTTATATTGCTCAGATCTATTGAAGGTGCACCATACTTCATGAATCCTAATGAAATTAAAAATCTTGAATTAGTTTTGATAAACAAGGGGAAGCCCATCAGTTCACTCTATATGTAAACATGTTTAAAAACACCAGATTATTTTCTTTATGAAACCAGTATACTGAAAACAAACTCATGAAGCACAAGTTCTGTCTTGGGTAGAGTTTGCTGCCGTGCTTAACTATACACATACATTTGTTACACACATTCCAAAATGCACCTTTTTCTTTTTTTTTTTTTTTTGTACATGGCTATACAGAAAATCCATTACATTTCTTTTTTTATGTAAAGTTCTGACCCTGCAACAAATACACACTCGCTTTACGGGTTGGACTCACTTTTATGAATAGAGATTAACTGTGAGTGAAACCTGCAAGGTCTACTTTTGCACACAGCCTTTTACCTACACTGCTGCTCCTAAGAAAAAGTTACACAAAGCCAGTATTTAACTGCTCAACTCTAGTATTCTGTGTAAATTATATTGCAATATCAGACAAGAGATACCTGAGCAAGCCCACGCAGTGTCAGAAAACCACCCGTGAGGAAGCATGGTTCATTTTTCTTATGAATGAGCAGAAAACGGAAAGTCACTCTTACCCCTTTTTGTTTGTTTTGGGGTTTTTTTCCAACGCAACTAAAGCTGAACTAATAACTTCATTCCCAGTGTGACGATAAACATTATCTGTTAAATCACACCTCGCTCTCCAGCTACACGCATGGTGCTACCAACCTCCCTCTCAACCCAAGTCACTCTCCGTTACCCGCGTTCCCCCCTCCAGCTCCTCGTTCAGCACCGACCCCGTCCCTTCTCGGGAGCGCCCCGGAGCGCCCGCGGTTCCCACGCACCTGCCGCCCTCCGCCCGACCCTGACCCTGACCCTGACCCCGGCCCCGGCCCCGGCCCCTCACCTCCGTCCTCCTCCAGGGAGTTCATGCACGGAAAGTAGACCGCCAGCGCCTCGAAGGAGGCGGAGAGGCTGCTCCGGCTCTGCGAACGCTGCATGGTGCGCCCTCCGGCCGCCGTCTGCCGGCCCATCTTGGCCGAGCGGCACCCGCCTTTGGCGCGGTACAAGAAGCGCGGCGTCTTGGCGGCGGGGGGGCGGGGCCGAGCCG
>WBMV01001915.1:227649-486998 GCA_013396655.1 Campylorhamphus procurvoides
GGGCGCGGGGCCGAGCCGAGCCGAGCCGAACCCTCCGCGGAGCTCCGCTGTGCTCTGCTTAGCCTGGCTGTGCCCAGCTGAGCCCGGCTGTGTCCCGCTGAGCCCGGCTTTGCCCCGCTCTGCCCCGCTGAGCCCGGCTCTGCCCCGCTGAGCCCGGCTGTGCCCCGCTGAGCCCCGCTGAGCCCGGCTGTGCCCCGCTGAGCCCGGCTGTGCCCCGCTGAGCCCCGCTGAGCCCGGCTTTGCCCCGCTGAGCCCGGCTTTGCCCCGCTGTCTCCGCCGCTGCTCTCGGCGGGGCGGGCCGCCGCAGCCCGCACGGAGCCGCCTCCTAGCGGGGCGAGCCTCCCCCGGCGGCACAAGGCACCGGGGCGGCCGGAGGGGACGGCGCCGTCGTGCGACGGGACGGGACGGGACGGGCGGCGTAAATACGGCCGTGCCGGAGGCAGGACAGGGCACGGCAGCGGCTGGACGGCCCGCAGGCACCGCCCGCAGACTTTGCTCTCCCCGCCCGGCCCCCGACGGGCGGCCCCTGCGCGGCAGGAGGAGGGCTGGCAGCGCCGGGGCTGGCCGAGGGCTCACAGGGATGCTGACGGCGGGAGGAGGTCACAGGAGGGCCGGCCCCACGGTTCGGCCAGGAGCGGAGTGGACGTGGAGTCGTGACCGCAGCCCGCGCTCCGGGCTGGCAGGACACACCTTGCCGGCGGGCAAGTGTCTGCTCTCAGATGGTGTTTGTATGCAAAAGGAACGCAACACGGAGCCCCAGAAGGGCTGTGGTGGGAAAGGACCCCATCGTTATGTAGCAGGGTCACCTAGAGTCAGCTGCCTAGACTGGGGCCAGACAGCTTTGAGAATCTTCATGGATGGAGACTCCACAGCCTCTCTGGGCAACAACACTCGCCAATGCTCGCTCAACCTCACAATGAAAAAATGTTTCCCAGTACTCAGAGCAGGCTTGCTGTGTATGAGCTTGTGTCCATTGCTTCTGCTCCTGTCAGTGGCACAGCATCTCGTGAGGGATTTGCCCTGCAAGCCACAGACAAATCCTTCACCTCTCCCCCACTTCAAGCCAAGCTGTATTTCTCTAAAGCACACCTGCCTCCTTTGCAAACATGATTGCATCTGTTCTGAATTCACAAGATTTGCTTATAGTTGATTTTGGCGCTTTTATCCAATCTTACTTTCATCTCTTCCTCACCACTATTTCATGTTACCTTTCTTTTATCCAGTACTTTATATTAATTGAGTGTACAGCAGTTGGCAACATTCCCCCCCAAATGCTAAAAAACTAAGGCACTGGACATGATTAAAAAGAGGTACTAGCTACTGTAACAGTATTTTGCAGCATCAGTAACTTATTCCACTACAGTTGACTACTGTACAAAAGCAGTATCAAACCTTGCACATGGCTGTTGTTTTCCTGTGATCCCTTTAAACAGTAGTGATAGTATAAGTTGGGGGTGGAAGGGGTTCACTTTTCTTTAAAAAAAAAAAAAGAAAACAAAAAGTGTCCCAAGATCATGGTAAACGATATTTAGGATTTGATCTAACCAACTTTGTAGACAGAATGCCGGTTTGAAGCCAACCAAAACTCTTCATGAATAAAATACACTTCACAACCCTGAAGTGTATTTCATGGAGTTGATGTTCGAAAATGAATATTTGTGCCCAGATAATAATAAGAGATTACAAACAGCCAACTCTTAGACATATTTTGATGAGGAATGAGGAAATTCGGAACTTTAGCACCCAGGGATGGAACCAATTGTCACTCGATCTACAGGGAAACAGTGAGTCTTGACAGCTATTTTTACAATGTGCACAATAATTTTATTTTTAGATAACTATAATCTAATAAAGCATGTTTCATGTGACACCATAGGAATTTACTTTAGAACAACATAAATCCGCTNGCCCCGCTGAGCCCGGCTGTGCCCCGCTGAGCCCCGCTGAGCCCGGCTTTGCCCCGCTGAGCCCGGCTTTGCCCCGCTGTCTCCGCCGCTGCTCTCGGCGGGGCGGGCCGCCGCAGCCCGCACGGAGCCGCCTCCTAGCGGGGCGAGCCTCCCCCGGCGGCACAAGGCACCGGGGCGGCCGGAGGGGACGGCGCCGTCGTGCGACGGGACGGGACGGGACGGGCGGCGTAAATACGGCCGTGCCGGAGGCAGGACAGGGCACGGCAGCGGCTGGACGGCCCGCAGGCACCGCCCGCAGACTTTGCTCTCCCCGCCCGGCCCCCGACGGGCGGCCCCTGCGCGGCAGGAGGAGGGCTGGCAGCGCCGGGGCTGGCCGAGGGCTCACAGGGATGCTGACGGCGGGAGGAGGTCACAGGAGGGCCGGCCCCACGGTTCGGCCAGGAGCGGAGTGGACGTGGAGTCGTGACCGCAGCCCGCGCTCCGGGCTGGCAGGACACACCTTGCCGGCGGGCAAGTGTCTGCTCTCAGATGGTGTTTGTATGCAAAAGGAACGCAACACGGAGCCCCAGAAGGGCTGTGGTGGGAAAGGACCCCATCGTTATGTAGCAGGGTCACCTAGAGTCAGCTGCCTAGACTGGGGCCAGACAGCTTTGAGAATCTTCATGGATGGAGACTCCACAGCCTCTCTGGGCAACAACACTCGCCAATGCTCGCTCAACCTCACAATGAAAAAATGTTTCCCAGTACTCAGAGCAGGCTTGCTGTGTATGAGCTTGTGTCCATTGCTTCTGCTCCTGTCAGTGGCACAGCATCTCGTGAGGGATTTGCCCTGCAAGCCACAGACAAATCCTTCACCTCTCCCCCACTTCAAGCCAAGCTGTATTTCTCTAAAGCACACCTGCCTCCTTTGCAAACATGATTGCATCTGTTCTGAATTCACAAGATTTGCTTATAGTTGATTTTGGCGCTTTTATCCAATCTTACTTTCATCTCTTCCTCACCACTATTTCATGTTACCTTTCTTTTATCCAGTACTTTATATTAATTGAGTGTACAGCAGTTGGCAACATTCCCCCCCAAATGCTAAAAAACTAAGGCACTGGACATGATTAAAAAGAGGTACTAGCTACTGTAACAGTATTTTGCAGCATCAGTAACTTATTCCACTACAGTTGACTACTGTACAAAAGCAGTATCAAACCTTGCACATGGCTGTTGTTTTCCTGTGATCCCTTTAAACAGTAGTGATAGTATAAGTTGGGGGTGGAAGGGGTTCACTTTTCTTTAAAAAAAAAAAAAGAAAACAAAAAGTGTCCCAAGATCATGGTAAACGATATTTAGGATTTGATCTAACCAACTTTGTAGACAGAATGCCGGTTTGAAGCCAACCAAAACTCTTCATGAATAAAATACACTTCACAACCCTGAAGTGTATTTCATGGAGTTGATGTTCGAAAATGAATATTTGTGCCCAGATAATAATAAGAGATTACAAACAGCCAACTCTTAGACATATTTTGATGAGGAATGAGGAAATTCGGAACTTTAGCACCCAGGGATGGAACCAATTGTCACTCGATCTACAGGGAAACAGTGAGTCTTGACAGCTATTTTTACAATGTGCACAATAATTTTATTTTTAGATAACTATAATCTAATAAAGCATGTTTCATGTGACACCATAGGAATTTACTTTAGAACAACATAAATCCGCTTTTCCTCTGCTCTAGCAGAGAAACTCATGTCCAGGGCAACTTATCTGGGCTCTGATACCTTTTAGATGTCACATTCAGGTCATACTCCAAAATGTGTATTTAGTTCATGTTTCTCTGGCCACTTGCCAAAGTTTGTCACTTTCCAACATACCTGTGACTTTTTACTGATTAACGAGAAGGTGAGATGCCAAGACAGACAGACACCTCCCTTGTGTGCCAAAGGCAGGCCCACAGGCAAGCTGTGATGGCAGAGACCTGCTGAGCCACTCCAGTTTGAGGTGGAGGTACTGGTTAGCCTGCAGTACCTCCAGCACTTCCTCTAAAATCACTCTTTGCATTTGTACCAGTGCTACACCCCATTAAAGTGTATTCAAGTTGTTTTTCTGTTTATAGTTTACTCTAAAATACTATAAAGCAAACAACTCTAAAATAAATTGTAATGATAGTAATAATAATAAATGTCTAATATACAAAATACCATCCTTGGCGAATCCCAATAAAACATATAAAAGTAATTGCTAAAGATACCTTTAAAAGACTTGGTGACTATAAACTATCTATAAACACTAAAGCAGGTAAAATAACTTCCTTCAACATTTTTATCAGTGTAAGATATGGCAGAAAAGTAAATGTCCATGGCTTGATTAAATAATAATTCATGATAGCTTTTGGAAAGCTGGATTAAAAAAAAAAGTTAATGTTTCTTACATTACAGATGAACTACTGATGACTTTCATGAAAATAGCTGAATGAAAACTGAAAAAGACACTGAGGATGCAGAGAAAAAACAACAGTTGGGTGACTTGGAGATCTTTACAAAAATACAGACAATCTGTAGAATACATGTTCAAAGAAAAGCAATTGATTTTCACTCACATTTATAAATATTCCTTTTGTAAGTACTCCCTTTAGAAGTATCCCATGTAGAAGAAATAATACCTACTTAGGAGCCAGGAAGCTTTCAAGGAGCCTGCTTGTTTTCCTTCCCAAATAAGAAAATAAGCACCTCTGCCACCTCCCCCTAAACTCTGACCTCAGCAGAAACTGGGAGTGGGAATTTGGCTGCACCCACAGGTGTGGCTGTCCCACAGTGCCAGAGCCCCCACATCTCTCAGCCCCTCAGCACTGAACAAGACCTGTCAGGCACAGCCATTATCACAAGTTGATGTTTTCACTAATATTCATAATATATCAGAAAACTTGCTACTCTCATTGATAAAATCAGCCTCTACCAAGAAACTCACTTTAAAATCTTCACGATCTGTAGTCAATTCCAAATTACCCCAAACAGAGTTGTGATACTAGGCACGTACTCAGAAAATCTGTGACAAAACACTGAATCATGATCCTGTCCAAGCTTCCTCAAAATGCTTTTATCCTAATTTTCTTTCCTTAAGATAAAGGTTTAAATGGAAAAATTAAAACAGATACAAAGAGACGAGATAAGAAAGTCATAAATTCTCAAGATTCTGGGATTTGGGGAAGCTGTCCTCAGTTTCTAATCACTGCATCATGCAAATAATTGATGGCAATCTAGACACATGCCTTGACTGTAGAAAACAAGTTTGCTACCCTGACATTGACAAAATCCCCCAGCTGTTTTGCTGATTTTAAAAATTTTAACTTATGCCCTTGGATTTGTGTCACCAGTTGGAAGCGAATCAAATTCCTGTTAAAAGAACTTTATCCAAACTCTCATCTCTGCTAAATATTAAGACAAAGCAGGAGACCCCCAGGTATCATATTTCTTTAACATTTTCTGATAGTTTGCTGTAAGAACTGTGTGTTGTAGGAATCCAGGTCAAACATCTGCTATAAATGTGCTGGGGAATTCTGTTTGTAGGATTGGTGGCTCATTAACAAACTAGGAAAGCAATTGCTTACTAGTTGTATTCCCTGAAAATTACTAAAAGATGTCATGTAACGTGAATTTGTGGAACTAGATCTTCTGTGTCAACCTACTCTAAATATAGCCAGCCAATAATAGAATTCTGAAGTTAATAGATTTGTCTTTTTCTTTGTATATAGATACACTATGTGTGGTAATTTAAAAAGTAATATGGAAATTATTATATTCCCCATTTTTTTCATGTTTAGTCTGTAACTGGGTGTATTTCAGTGAGCATGCTTCAAGTAAACACAAATTATTAGCCTTTAAATGGGTATGCTTTGGAAAAATAATGATCTGACGATTCCTTCATAAAAACATACCTTTTTTTTAGAGGAAAGAAAAAAAAAAGAAAAAAGAAGTTTCTTTACTTCCTATTTCTAATTCTGTGTATTCAACCCAGAGGTCTTAGTTCCCTGGATTGAAGAATGCAAAACTATCTATGGAGATTTTTTAAAAAAATTATTCTTATTGTCTGTATTATGGATTAATTCCTAAAGCCTGCTCCAGCTTCTCAAAAAAACATGCATTACCATAAAAGGGTTCTTAAGGCCTTGGGCTCATTTTGGAGAGGATTCTCTAGGGCAGTCACTATGGAAAGGTGATCTAAAGTTTCTGAACACCCTTTTTTAAACCTATGATTAAAGAAAAGATTCTGGGAATGGGACTGGAAAGAAGTTACTGCCCTTTTCTTTGCCACCTTTTCTAGTCTTCTGTCAAGCATTGCCCACAGATTTCTTTTGATTGCTACAGAAGGGATTTATTTTGTTCATCATTGTCTTCAGAAAGAGTTTTTACACAGGTTAATTATCTTTAACTTGCACCCCGCCTATGAACTCTTAGGCATAACTTATTACAAGTATAATTCAAATTCTCAATGGCTTCCCACTTACAAGAAATCTTTGTGCAATGTGTCACTACAAGAAGGGCAAATTGCTTCTTCTTACAACACAAGGCCCAGTCCCCCACACCTCCCACTGAGGTGCAATACACACTGTGTTTTATTTCACGGAATTTTGGCCTCCTCTCAGACCCTCAACCTGTACTAAGCAGAGACAGCCAATGTGTCAACAGAGAAGAAACTTGACGAAGGCCTCAGAAAAAGATTTAACTGAATTGGTCCCTGCTCCAAAAAATAACCCAGTCTGAAAACTCAGCTTTTTATCTACTTCTAGGAAGATATAAAAGGAAAAATAAATACCAGTACTAGTTGGAGAAAATGTTATTCTCCAACTACAAGCAACTTCCAATGATTTGTCCAGAGGAATGATCACTGGGGTATATGACTGCTATTATTACTGAATTAAACTCTTTTCCTCTTTGTAAAGCTGAAACAATACACTGAAAAGATCATTCAAAAGCATGGCCCATTCAGTGTAAAATAAAATTTATATCTGAAAACTTGTAACATGTAGTAATAAGCTGGTATTGCCTGTAATTTGCTAAATGTTTGGAATGTGCTGGCCGTCCTCAATGCCTATAGAGAGGAGGACATGTGCCAGCTCTAGCCAAGCACTTGGAAAGGGCAGATTCCAGAAAGCTGTAAGGTTCTTCACAATGGAATGGCTGTTTTTACTGACTTGCATCATATAAAAATTCACAGTTCTTACCTTAGTACATTTTTGATCATGAGTAACATGGTCAAAGAATCATTGGTTTGCAATGATTCTTTGCCTTACAATGGTTTGCATTGTAAGGCACTGTTAAAGGCCATCTATCCCAATGCTGCTGGAATGAGCCGGGACACCTTCCATTACATCCGGTTGGTCAGAGCCTCACCCAGCCTGACTTTAAATATTTCCAGGGATGGGGCATCTATCACCTCTCTGGGCAACCTATTCCAGAGTTTTACCACCCTTGTTATAAAAAGTGTTTTCCTTGTATATCTCCTAAACCTGCCCTCTTTCAGTTTAAAACCATCATCCCTTGTTCTATGACAACAGGCCCTGCTAAATAGTTTGTTCCTGACTTGTCATGAACTTTGTCATAATCATGAGCTCCACCCCAGGGAGATAGCTCCCTATCCATGCAGCAGTGACCTTCAGTGGTGTTCTTGACATAACAATCATTCCTACATAATTTCTATGGCAGCAATTGGATATGTGTTCTAAATTCTACTTTGTTTAAATCATGCATTTTGGATTTTCTGAACATCCCCTACTAAGCAACCACAGAGAATGAAGCTAAACTTTTCTGTCTGCTTACACAGTAACTTTTTCCATTCTCCCAATTCTTTTGGCATTTTCTACTGTAAGGTCAACTTTACCCCAAGCATCAGGCTAGGTACACAACACTCATGTCTACTAAAATAGCTTTGCTGACTGACACTGCTGTTCTGGGATAATTCCCTAGTTGTTAGTGCAAGTGCAGTTATATCAGCAAAACAGGATTCTCCTAGAACTTGTTTTACATGCTTGAATTAAGACTCATTTGCTGGTACACAATTCCAGTATCCCTACACTGGAAAACAGTTCCATTGTTCCCACCACCTTAACAGTCTCTGTTAGTGGAACTCTACCTGTAATCAGTTCAGCCCTTGTGGACATAATTTCAAAGTCTTGAACATTTTCAGAGGATACGGATTGAAGAGCTGAAAGAAAATGCTTTCATTATGTCTCTTTCAAAAAAACCCAACAGATTTCAATTTCTAAAAATGAAATTGGGAAATTTTCACATAAAAATCATTTTGAAAGGTAGAAATGAAAACATTTTTTCTTCTTGAAACAAAGGATGCTTTCAGAGGCATAGAAATACCACTTTTAGTGTCTTAGGCAAAATGGTAGGATTTCTTGTCCTGCAGTTGGCATTCTCCTATCAAGCTTTCTTTAAGGAACATTAATATGTAAAAATAACTACCTCTTTTGCTTTAATGCTAATATTAGTCACATGCGAAAGCTGTCTATTCTTATTTAAATAAAATATATTTAACTTTCTTCTCAAATATTTACCATAACAACACAAACCCAAAATAAAATAATAATTTTTCCAAATAACAGAAGGAGTTGCTAATGGTCTGGCATGAAGCAATGCAGTGCAGATAGCTCACAGGTAACTAAGAGGTCAGAATTGGAGCTGAGAGTCTCTACACTGGTGACTGTCTCTATTTGGATTAAAATAATTTCACATATTTGTGGTCACAAGGCAATCTGCAAACCAGAAGGTGTTTTAGAGCTTGGCAAAATATATTACTTCATAATATTTCATCAAGGTGGGAAACCAAGAGCACAGAAATAAAAAGGTACATGATTTTTTAAGGAAAAAAAAAAAGGTGTCTTTGAGAAAGAAACCCACAATAAAAAATACCAAGCTCTAAAAAATCCTAAATCCAAGTAGTAGGGTTTCTGTTTGGTTTGGGGTTTTTATTATGAGTTCATACATGGAGGCTATCTGCTTTCTCTGTTTAGATCCTAATCTACCTTTTTTGTCTATGAGAGTAACCTTTATAATTCATCAGACCCATCAGCTTAGAAACAAGCTGCAGTTATTCACGTATACATGCAAATCTTATTACTGCAGCTGCCTATGTACTCCACTGAAGGTTTTCAAAATGTCTTAAAGGAGGACAGCGTAATTAGTTTCTGAAACTGTAACTTCATGAAACATGATTTGTTTCCCTTATAATTCCATCTTCAGTAGAGACGGGACAAAACCAGCACAGAACTACTGGCCCTTGAGCAGCTTGTGGAGCACAGGGCCCTGCCCCTCTGTTGATGCAGCAATCTGCTGATGTTACCTAAGAAGACATATTGCAGAGCAGCACACTATGATCACTATGCTTGTATTTTCCCAGACAATAAAAAAGTACCAAAAAAATCCTGCCAGTTGAAATGTATTTTGCAAACTACATGTGAAAATGACAAATGGAAACAATAGGATGGAAAGCAAGGTGTGTACCTGTCACACATTGTTCTCTGCTCACAAGGACTATAATGCCTAGAGAGTACAGTTTGCTGGGGACATTGCACTACAGTTCATGTCTAGTTCAATATGTTTGCCTTTTAGGAGTAATATGTTATCATCAAGTGGTGAAAGCTTTGCTGAGTCGAAATGTCAGCATTGTAAAAAGCCATTTGTCTTGCAAGCCAGTAAGGTAATTTTGAAATAACCTATAGAAGGTTAATGTATATTAAGCTGATGCAATTTTGCAAAGTCCTGTGCCTATTAGGTGTTTTTTTTCTTGAGACCAGAGACTACATTCAATAGAAGCACTATATCCCACAGTCCTGTGTATTATTTCAGTGCTGAACAACCAACTAGGTTTGTTTTGGGGGGTTTTGTGCTGTGCAAAGCCCTCCAGGGACTTGCTCCATCTATTTTGTAAATCATGCTCTTTCAAACTGCCTGCACTGTGTAGTCCACAGGTAACCAGCTCCACCTATCAGCCAGCCTGGCTTCCACTTACATCCACTTACGGTTACTGCTACCTCGTAGATTGGAATCTCTGAAAGTGCCAGAATATCAGTAGAAGCCATGTCATTTTCACAAGGGTATAAATGTAGGGGGTGTGAATATTTTAAGTCTTAATAGATATTTTACAAAGGCTCCATATTCAGAGAAACCAATTCACTAATGAAACACCTTAATTTTAATGGTCAGCACTAAACTCACTGACTAGAATCCAAGTCAGTTGGTGGGCAGTGGGGTCCATCCAGAAATGACAATAAAAATATTATGCAAGCAAAGTTTAAAAATATTTTTATCTAGTGATGTTATGTTTATCTCAAAATCACAAATTTCTGTTTTACTTTGTAAGTTTTCATGTTCTGTAGTTCTGGCAGAGGAATGTGTGCTGTTGTCATTACACTACTCTCATTTCCATGGTGTTTGAGTCATAGCAGTCTCTTCAGCCATGATCACATAATCAATGAATGCCAAAATGTCACTCTTGCTGAAAAGCAATTTCATTTTTCACTTTCATTTGTTTATATTCTGGTAATCCACAGCTATGTCTACATGAGCACATATAATATCAAGACACATTCTGATGCATGGGATCACAGAATGGTTTGGGTTGGAAGGAACCTCAAAAATTGTCTAGTTCCAACCCACCTGACATGGGCAGGGACATCTTCCACTAGACCAGGCTGCTCCAAGCCCCATCTAGCCTGGCCTTGAACACTTCCAGGGATGGAGCATCCACAGTTTCTCTTGGCAGCCTGTGCCAGTGCATTCCCACCCTCTGAATAAAGAATTTCTTCCTAATATCTAATCTAAACCTAGCCTTTTTCAGTTTAAAGCCATTCCTCATTGTCCTATCACTACATGCTCTTGTCAAAAGTCCCTCTTCAGCTGTTTTGTGGTCCCTCTTTGGGTGCTAGAAGGCTGCAAGGGACTAGATCATTTTACTGGTACACTTTTAGCAAAGTCTCTAGTACAGTATCAGCTTACAGTTCTTGAGTACCTCCAATGATGTGATTCAGAAGTTCAAATGGGCCAGGAATCACATCCAAAGCCTGTTTGGGAGTCTAGAAGAGTATCACAGTATGGATTTGGGTACCTGTGCCAACTGGACTCAGTGCCAGAGAACAACCCCGTGTGATTTAATGCTGTAAATACAGCATAACCTCTCAGATATGACACTACTGCAGGTCTAAAACTACCAGGCAGGACTTGGAATGCAGGTAGAAAATATGAAGTTACCTTGCTGTAACAACTTATTTGGCTTCAGAGTCACTATGCTGCAAATAACATTTCATGTTTGAAAGCCAGTTAGCCATGCTATCACTATTTTAATGAGTTTGAATGTTATTTGAAACACCATATATGAAGCTTTAATGGCTGTGGAACTCTTAGAAACCTTTTGCTCACAGAGAATTACATGTAAGGCCACACAGGACATCATTTCACAATTTAGTATTTAAGGACTGAGAATAACAAACAGAGAGCAGTAAATTTCCATTGACTAGTATTCTATTACTACTGTTACTGTTACTATTCCTAGTAGCACTAGCTAATATAGATTACACACTAGATATGCTACTTCAAATTTGACCCCATGCACATGTTGGATTCTGCAAAATGCTGAATACCTTTAGCTTCTTTACCTCCACTGACCTTTAAGAAATAAATTTTACTTCTCCAGCTGGTAAGGTGTCCCATCCAAGATGATCTAAATATGTCATATGTTCTAAAGATCCCTCAGATATGTGGTTCAATATCTTTCAGGTATAATTTAGCCTGTAACCTAACGTGTACATGACTGGAAATTAAAGGGTGAGAGATATATCATTGATGCCAACCTCAAGATAATTTTATTGATCTTCATATCCACCTATGAGCATAGGTCTGTGAATAACGCTCACAATTTTTATCAGTTTTCCTAGAGTTACATTTGCTATGCAAAAAAGCTTTTCTATTTCAAAATGTTTGTCCTTTAGCTTCAACTGGCTACTTTTTATGTCATATTTTGTCAATTCTTGCATAATGATAATGCTAGAAGAGCAAGCAACCTTGCACCTGAGTATAGAAAACACTGTATGAACTCATAGTTTGAGGTTTTTGCTCAAGAGTTTGTAATCTGACCAGCACAGCAAATAAAAACTGCAGGCAGCAGAATAAAAAGAAATGGCACAAAATTTACACTATCCCCAGTAAGTCAGCTGCAAAAACTTCCTGCCATCTGGATAATCTCCATCAGCATACAATATCTCAAATGTATTATCAAATAACATCCTATCAATCCTCGCCTACATATATATGTTGAGGTTGTTTGTATCAGTTTCCTTTTTACTAGTGTAAATTCAGACTGGTTTACTGAAGCGAGGACTGTGATTTCCCCAGTGGAAGCGAAAGTGAAATGTGAACCTCTTTCTTTATCTCCTTGTATTAGCTATTTTAAATAAAAAGCAGCACCAGTATAATTCTAATAAAGATCAGTCTGTTTAACAGTATAAAAGCCAGTAATGCTATTCTTCTTCAAGGGTCACAGAATTCCCCATAGCTAGTGTTAAGTGACTCATCTAAGCGCAAAGGTGTTTCTCTGGGTTAGAGAAGAGTCTCAACTAAAAAAAAAGGATAAAAAAGAAGTCTGAATGGTTCATACTGTGTGACATACTATGTTTACTTACACAGCACAGTGGAGCTGGGACTTTACCCCCAGCTTGGGTACTGGAAACTAAATCAGTCCTGGGTTTGGCCAGGCTAAATAGTTTTGTAAATTTTGTCACTTGTTTGCCTGGAGTCAGCTCAGGTATTTGCAACCCTCCTATGCTGTGTGACAGTGAAATGCGCCAAGAGTAATCTCCTTTCACTCATGCATATTAAAACTAGGAGCCTAGTTTAAACCAGCTGCCTACGCTCCCTCTGTACTCAATGGACAAACATTTAAAACAATCTGGTTGCAGTGCCAGTGCGGTGCCAGAGTACCAACTATGGCAAATGAATGAAATTTCAGTCCCCAAGGAGTTTAACAGCCAATGTGAACTGAAAATAGAAAACCCATGGACTCCACTAGGAACTACCTACAGCCACAAAAATGACAGAACCAAACCTAGAAGATGACAAAAGCCCAAAAGATTGATACTGCTGGTGACTCTCAGCTGGGTAAAAGAGGTTCTCAAAACTTTTTTGACTTGTAAAGGCACATCATGTTTTGAACTCAAGAGAGCGCTCAGTGTTACAGCACACAGGTTCTTCTGACTCACCCATGCAGAAACCCAAGGGCCAATCTGCAAATAGATCAAATAGGCAGGTCATCTCCCAGCCCCCAGTCCAGATGGAGGTGCCCAGCTAGGTTGTGACTGCTCCTCTGTGTTACACACTTGTGTGTCTGTCTACATGCACATGCATTGTATTCATACCTACAAAAATGCTACATTTATCCACATCCATGTATCTATATCATATTTTATACTGGAAAAAGTGTAGGAGTTGATGATGGACTGATAAAAGGCATCAGGGCAATAGCCCATCTGTTTGACATATCTCACAAACAATGTATATTTAATTTGAAATATTCTTATATATAAATGATAGGTTAATAATAACCCCCAAATAAACAACATAACTAAGTTTTTATTAAAAAAAAAAGTTTGTTAAGTTCTGTTTCTCCATAAAGTTCAGCTGAATAGCACATAAGATATTTTGCACCAGAGCTGAGAAACTTTTCCTCCTGCTTCTTTTGGAGGGATGTTTCAGGGACTCTGGGTTCTCAGAACCCTAAAAGTCAAGTCAGTAATTCTTTGCTTTTTTCTTACCCCACTACCCTGTTTCTTTTGTTTCAGAAACAAAATAAAACAGATACACATTTTGTTAATTAAAATTCCTTGTGTGTGTGTGTGTGTGTATGAATACTGGCTATTGTTACTTTCTAAAATAATCCTTTGTGGATTTAACAAATGTCAGACTTTCATCAGGATTCTGCACCAGCATTTTTGTTCAGAGAGCTCTACAAAATTCAGTTAGAATAGAAGCTACCCGCTAAGTTGAGCAAATGAGTTATTTGAATACATTTTTTTTACGTCTGCCCATTATGCAGTGCATCAAAGATAGCTGACTCTTTTCTAAATGTTATAATGTGGGCCTTTAGTTAGTGTTTTAATAAAGTTTAGTTAATAGACTTCTAATTTTCTCTATATGCTACCCTTAATCAGTTCCACCATGTTTAATAATCTTAATATCTTAGTGTTTAGCTTTTGGAATATCTTTAGATTCAGTGTCATTTAATACACAGATGAGTTCAGTTCTGAACGCATGAAAAAAGAGAAAAAATGTTCTCTAAGAACGAATGTGACAAATGAGCATAGCAGAACATTTTTTTCCCCGTAAATATTTTGAGAATGTTTTAAATTTTAATTTAAACCTTATTTTACTCTGTGAAATGTGATATATAGCAGAAAGGTACAGACTGCACAGTTAAGCTATTGGTGCCAAAGTCTACTAAAGACATGGAGCCACATCTTGTCTTTGCTTATACCTTTGCAAATATGCAGTTGCTTCATGAACTTCTCTATATTATCATTACATTTGAGGTTTCAGAGAAATATGTCAGGTAAGCACAGAAATCAGTTGAACTATGCACTTATTTCATTCAAAATCTTTTATAATTAAGCTAAGATCATGATTAGAACATTGTTCTTAGGAGAAAGATAAGCATTTTTAATTAGGACTAAAGACAAAAAGCTTAAAAAAAAGTTAAGCTGTTTAACTTGGATAATGAAATCCAAATTTGATATGAGCTACTCACACTTTCACAAAAAGTCAACCAAAACTTACAACAGATGAAGTCTTCAGAGTGAGGAGACCAGATGTTACTTTAAAGACCTGAGTCTGCCACATAAACTTTTGGTTTCCAACATCTATATAGTCTAATTATCAGACTGCTTTTTTCAACTCCCAGACCAGAGATAAATACGAAGAAAACAGAAGAAAATTAAAGTGGCCTCATCAGGAAAATACAAATGTCCAGTTGTTCAGTATCCTCTCTGTCACCATGGCAAATACCAATGGCTAAGAAACATAGGCAAGAAAAAAATATAGAAAGGAACACCTCTGTTTTGCTGATCGCTGGTTTAGACGATATTAGAGGCTTTTGTGTTTAATTGCCATAACTAGGTCAAACCCAGCTCATTTGGTCTAATCTCTTTTTGAGCAGTATATACATCAGGGCCATTCAGCATCCCATAGAACAGGTCCCTCAGTCTAAATTTGTACTGTGAAGAAGTACTTCTTGCTTCTTTGCCTGGACTGCAATGCCCTAGTTCTTGCATTGTGAGAACTTGGAATAAATCATTCTGTAGTCACCTTTTATGCAGTATCTCTGATTTTACAGCCCTCAATCATCTCCTTCAGTATTTTTTTTTCTGAACTGAAAAAATTCTATTCCATATTTTTCATCACCCTGGTTGCATCTCTTCCTACTTGCTCTAGCTCTGTGTCCTCTCTGAGCCTGTGGGGCCATAAGAGGTGCATACAACAGAATAATGCTATTTTCTGTTCTCCTTTGTTATATTATTTTCCTAGCAATTGTAGCTTCATGTTTTGGTAAAAAAATAAATGTAAGAATTTGAATTTGTGGAGTCAAAACAGGGGAGAAAATATGAAACCACAACTTCAATTTGAGATGACTTAAGAAGAAATAAACTTTCTTATTTTTTGAACAACTTCTAAGATGTTATGAAAATATTTCTCTTCTCTTTTGGAAAGCCTCAACACATAAAAATCTGTATTCAGACAGTGACCAACTCTGCTTGAACTCAGGGACTTAAGACTCTTTCCGTATACAGATTTTAACTCAGGTCCTATGCTTGCCTTTTGTTGCATCCAGCGGGACTGAGGTGTATCAGATAATCCCATTTCAAGTTCATGTATAATGGACAAAGACATAAAATTATAAACTTGAGCCATTTTACAAAATGCAGCTATAGAGAAAAATGGGAAACTTTTTTTGCCTTCCTAATTAGGGAAGTCTTTGAATATAGGTAAAATTTTGTGACAGTATTAAGCAAATTTAGTGGCCAAGATGTTGGCAAACAGATAATGAGAGAGACAAGAGAGAAAGAACTTAAATGTTAGGTGAAGATGATATATAAATGAATGATAAACTAAGAGCCATTGCTTCTTAGGGCACACAGATGACAGAGTCAAAATTCATATGGAAACCAGAAGACACTGGAAAACACCTCAATCTGGAGTTTGACATAAATTATGCAACTAATTTTTATATGAAACTAGGAGAAATCACTGATCATCACTGCCAAACATCCCATTCATGCAGTTCAGACTATCAGATGAGAATGAACTAAAAGAATGATTGCAGATGTAAAAACTTTGGCTCAAATCACATAAAAGAACCTGTAGACACAAACCCCCATGCCTGCAGAGTCGTGGTGATACTAATGAAAGTCTGCAGGGACACAGAGCCTCCTGAACTGCCATTTGCTGGATCTGCACTCTTGGAAAAGGATTGGTGAATGAAAAGATGGTGAAACCATATGAGGAGTGGCTGAGGGCACTTGGTCTATTCAGCCTGGAGAAGAGGAGACTGAGGGGAGACCTCATCACAGTTACAACTTCCTCAGGAGGTGAAGAGGAGACGCAGGCACTGATCTCTTCTCTGTGGTGAACAGAGACCCAAGGGAAGTTGTGCCTGAAGTTGTGTCAGGGGAGGTTTAAGTTGGATATCAGAAAAAGGTTCTTCACTCAGAGGGTGGTTGGGCACTGGAAAAGGCTCCCCAGGGCAGTGATCACAGCACCAAGCCCAACAGAGTTCAAGTGTTTGGATGATACTCAAGCACGTGATGTGACTCTGGGGGATGGTCCTTTGCAGAGTTAAGAGTTAGACTCGATGACCCTTACTGGTGCCTTCCAACTCAGCATATTCTGTGATTCTGTGATTTTTGACATAAGTAAGTACATGAATAGGCCAGCTGGAAATCAAATAACTGGTTCAGTATTTCTCCTTTTGAATTCAGTATGACTAAGGAGGGAATTTCCTATAGAAGAGAAAAAAATTTTAAACAGAAAAAGTTAACTGTGAAAGGAAACTTCAGCAATCATATGAAAATTGTGAACACGGGGAAATTTGCCACAAAGAGAGGAAAGTAGAGTGAGGACACAGCCTGGAGCAGCTTCAGGAGATTGTGCTGGGAGGGTTATCTCATGAGATTTGAAGAGCCACTGTTGAGCTCAGATCAGATTGAATTTATCCTTTTGGATTGGGTGAAACTAAGAGAGAAATATATCTATTTTTCTTTCAGAGACCATAGAGGCTTTGGTTATATTCTGGCCCCTAACCAGATGATATTATAGGAAATTTGACTTCATTTTCAATGGACTAAATCATCAAGTAATGTGGTTATTGCCTTTTCTACTGCCCTGAGTCCCTACTATATGTTCCCCGAGGTGCAGGGAAGCAGGTCCTTCCAGATGGTGCCCTCTGACCAACTCTGCCTGCCAGGTGAAGTGCACTCGTGGGACAGACACCCAAGAACTACACTGCAAAGCATGACCTCCAGCCACTGTGAGGGAGTAAAAGGGCACCATGGCTCGAAGGGACTTCCTGGGTCACTGAGGCTGCAGGTCCTTTGATGCAGGACTTTGGTATCCATGAAGTTTAAAAAGACTCAGAATTTGCAGATGACCATACTAACATCTTTATTTTCAGTCTCTCATCAAGGTCCATTAGATGTTTTATGTCACCTACCCTACTTTCTTGTACTTCTACAGAAGTGACAAAGTTCCATTAAGCCTCAAGACCTGTTTCTTTGCCACAATCCTGTAATGAGAATATCTGGATCTAACTCTCTTCTGTCATCAAGGTGGTGGGAGAAAACAGTTAAATGCAGATTAATGGAGGTAAGAAATAATGATGTCAATGCAAAATATTATCATCATAAGTGCTGAATGTGATGAATCTAGGTAAATAGTCACATGAAAACCAGGTTAACAGATTTCTAAAAGAGCTTGGAGTTCAATAGCAAGGAACACATCTGTTCTTCCTCGTGACTCAGATACTTTTAGTGACCTTTTCTTTAAAAAGCTGCACTGTCAAGACTATACATTTATTATTTAGCATTGTATTAAATATTTCTGCAAAATAAAAAAGATAATGTATGTGCCCTGAACATGTAAATGATAAATTTGAGAGTGGAATGAAGTTGCATTCCTGTTCCTTTTATGGTTCCCTGTCTGTACTGGAGATTTATTTTCAGAACAAATAGAAGTAACATTGTAATTATCCTTTTATGCTAACAGTTTTGGCATTGTATTAAAAATGTTTTGAAAGGAATACATGGCATTTGCTGGCATAAATACTTGTGCTGTGAAATGGCTCCATTCTGCTTATGCCTGCTTCTATGCTGATATAATTCACCAGCAGTATGTCTATATCCCTGCCAGTTATCATTTTTATGAACAAATTCAGTATTGTTTCACAAAATAGAAAGAAAGAGAGTAGTCCTGACCTAGACTATTAAGATGATATTAGGTAATTACTGGCTGCATAAGTTGTTAATTTTGAGCATTTAATATGACCAGCTGAAGTAAAATACAACAGTGTTCCAAAAGGTATCAAAGCATCACCTCTTAGTGCCTAGAATATAACTAAAAAGGGGGCTTTTTTTGGTATTATAAGATGGAAGAGGGTGCACAGATGTATGGAAGATAAGTTTACTGACACAGAGGTAATGCTCATCAGAAGATATGAATGATGGTTCAACATACATTCAGGAGGTGTGAAGAGCACCAAGTGTGCAGAAAACCACTTTTCTGTCAAAGCAGCCAGGGAGCCCATGACAAAACAGAGGTCCAGGCTGGGCAGAATAATTTTAGACATTTGGTACACATTACACATCAACCATGCATGGGAATAGTCTTCTAATAAAAGTTACTTCCACTGAGCTCTAGATTCTCTGACAGCTTATATTAATTTCTCCATTGCTGAAGAATTTCCCCCCCAATTTTTTTTCTGAACGCTCATCTTACCTCCCTTGCTGAACTATAATAACCTAAATATTTTTTCCATGAAGCATACTGCTGTACACATATACGTAAACAGAGTGAGAGAGAGAACAATCCTGTTCTTGTCGCATAATAAACATTCTTCATTTCCCCTCTCTTCTTTCATGGGGAGAAAACACTTTATTCACACATTCTGTTGTTTTCTAGCCACTGAACAACTATGTAATGTGAGGGCCTAAAATTGTAAGATACACCACTTGCCTAGTTTATATGTATGCAAGACTGTATTTTGTAATGAAGCAAAGGAATTTACTCAAAAATTAAGTATAAATAAGTTTGATAATACACTCCTTGCAGTGGTCTACCCACAGTTGTGAATAAATATAGTTTGCTAGTTTTTATTCAGTCTAAATGCTGTCTGTGCATCTAGCTTTGCTGTCAGACTGAAAGGAACAGAAGTAACTTAATGAGAAACAAAAGTGAGTAAGGGTAAGAGGATGAATCATAAAGGATGTTGAAGTTCAGGACACCAAGGTTGAATTTTTAGGAATAAAAAGGGAGATAGAAAGTCTGTCAGAACAGTAGGCAAGGAAAATTTCTAGTATTTTTCCAGTCATGATGATGATGACCTACTAAGTACATGAGGGCATGCCAACATACAGAGGAAACCACGATACGCTGGGCTGCAGGATAGAACTGCATATACAGCACAGAAGTACAGCCGAAGAATAGAACTTGACTACTTTTGGGAAAGAGTGTTACTGTAAAACAGTGTCTGCCTTAAAAAATTCATTGTTTACAATTTTCTCTACAGACAGGCCAAGACTAATCTATTTTTGTCCGATATCAAGTCTCATCATTCCTGTGTCTGTCATATTATTGCCTAGTAAATATTCATACTCTGTGCCTACTCAGCAAGGATCTACCATTAAGTGCTGAAGAAAGTAACAGAAAAAAACAGCTCAAAGAATAATCAATGGTGAAGTCTTTAATTTCAGTCATTCTTCAATTGATCTTCTTCCCACTTGGGGCTTAGGCTTTTGCAAAACAATCTGGTAAGGAGTAGATGGCAGTAATAGTCATCATTAAGAAATCATTTCCATGCCTGCATGTGAATCTTAACCTTCTTTCCTGGAGCACTTCTATGGCCTTCTTCAGTCATGACTGAAATGCTCGAAATTTTATGCATGATCTGCATACAGAGAGGGATCTGTAGATCATTTCTGGAGCTCTCGACAGATTAGAAGAAAAAAAATCTCATACCCTTTTACCACAAATTTATTAAAAAATACACTGAAGAACTCACACAGTGCAGAACTTCCATGGAAAAGTCACAGAGGTCAAGCTGTTGCTTGGCTGCCAGAGAAATATGAGTCTAGGCACTGACTTTCTCACAATGGCTCAGTTTGGAAGGTGGGAATGAAGGAGTTAAATTAGGATAGTATCTATCTAAATTAGGATAGTATATACAAAAGATCAGTTTTCACAAAGAGAATTATAGAAATTAGAAACAGAGAGTTGTTAATCCAGCTATCCATTGGCGATGCCAGAGCAAGTTTGTTCACTCTCAGGAAGCTCATTCAGGAAAGGACCAAAAATTCTATCAGCATGAAGCTAGTAGTTTCTGTATGTTGCACATTACATTTTTCTAAATAACTCAGCATGTCTACAATATACTGTTAATTTTTAAGATTACTGGCTTCATTTACAGAGATTTGGCTTTAAATTTGCCTGAAGGCTCAGTTCATGGCATAGTACCTCAGAAAGGCATTACAAACTTCATGACCAAGCACCCAAGCCAAATCACGCACACATCCAGCTGATAATTCTGTGCTCAGCCCACACTGAGAAGTGAAAATGAGAAAAGCTCCATTTCAGGACTGAGATATACCATCAATATTGATTATCCTGTCCTGATGCACCAAGAACCCAGCAATGGCCAATGCTACAACCAGGCAGCGTGGCTGCAGCTGCCCAGTAGGACAGTTAAGGGTATAATTACCAGGCATCCCCTAAGTACAAGTTTCTTACATGGCTGTGCTGTCTGCCCATGTGGACATTCTTTTCCTCCTACTGACTTTTCAACCTATAAAACATTTGCTTTTACATTCCCTGGTAGATAGAGATCTTGAAGGTATTAACTTCCTACAGGTTTAATGAAAACAAGGAGCCTGAGCTTAGGCTGGACTGTGACAGTCACCATTTGCACAGCTTGTCTTCCACCAGGAGGGTTTTTGGGAGGGAAACAAGAGAGCTCCAGGGATTTAGGAGATTTGGTCAGGAACTGCAATATGCTGAGTAAGAGGTGTGATGTTATTTTTGCGAGGTGTAGCCTCCAATACTTCTAATATTTGTAAAACAACTGAAGTTATGAAGAAATGAAAGCCTTAAAATATACATCTAGAAAATACATATATACATATATATGTGCATATATTAATATAACTTTGACAGATGTGTACTTCTCAAACACATTCAAATAGCACTTGCTTTCTTTGAGACTAATGAATCTAAATTTTTTTCAAGGAATCACCATATTTTCTCTTTATTTTTCATTACAAAATTAAAAGACATACTTTAGAAAAGCATCTTAAGAGACATCTTAAGGCAACATAAAAATCCAAATGAACTTTTAAATCAAATGAAAAAGAGAATTTAACACAGCTGGCTTTTTTTTTGTTTTTACTGTGATAAGGCTGGCTCTGTGAAACTATAATCTCATTTCTTGTGCCCAACAAAGCAGTGGTTTTAAATTACTATTTTTGCTTGTTAGAAACCACAAGTTTTAAAATATTAAATTTATTTTAATATTAATAGTTAATATTAAAACCAAAATGGTAATACACTAACAATAATTAATTACCAAGCCTAAACAGTAGCAGAAAATTAATCAAGTCTTATGAAGAGTAGGGAAGAAGAAAGCACGACACTTCAGAAAAACAGAATCGCTGTCTGAGTTGCTCATGTGCTCTGCTTTCTCAGGATTGCCCTAGTCACTCCAAGAAGTCCTATACGGTTCTGCTTCACAAAAGCTTTTCTCTATTGCTGTATTCTTCCCCAGCTGCTAGTCTTCCTCTAACTCCCTTGTTCCTTATTCCCACACTCTAACATGCAGCCAGACTCATGCTGTCATTTAGTCCCCTCCTGTGTGTGCTTACTTCTCCTTCTTTCACTGACATAATTGTTGAATTTCTCTGTACTGCACTTTCCTCACCTCTTGACTCTATCTCTCACATTAAAGTCTGCCTTGCTAGCTCCTGCTGTGGTTCATTCTCATCCGTCACTTCTGTTTTCAGGCTGCAGTTCATATTTGTTGAAAGTTTTCTCCACAGGTTGCCTGCTACCAGCCACAGACCAGCCCTTCATCCTGGATCTGTACACTTTTACTAGTCAGATATACTTTGCTACCTTCCTTTCATACCAGTGCTATCCTATGATATTAGTACCTTCCTTTCATACTGAGACCCATATCTTACAGAACTGTTTTTGTAGAACAGTTGGTAGAACAGTTTCTTCATAATATTTTTAATTATCAAGTTGGTTTTTTTGGTTTTTTTTTTCTAGAATCTAGAAAATTCCTAGGAGGTCACTGTTTTCATATTTGCTTTCATTTCAAGGATACTTAATTTCAGTGACATCCAAACTCTCTCTGTGCTGAAAACAAAAAGGTAGTGAAGTGTCTTCACATCTCTGGTATTTAGACACTAGACAGACATGCCATAACTCAGGATGAGAGGTGGACAAAAAGCAGGAAGTGGTGGGCTAAAAGTGGAACTGGAAAACACAGTTAACTCCACTAAAGGGAAGGAACTCAAATTAGCTAAAAATGGCTAATTAGCTGCCTACAAGATATTTGCAGATGAGAACAGAATTCTTGGTGATATATCAAGAATTTAAATTAATTTAATGAGGATTTTAATGAGTTTTACCTGTGTGATCACTGACTGTGATTTCAGCCACTTCTGTCTACATTTATATATATATACATACATGTATATATATATATATATATATATAAAAGAAAATAATCAGGAAACACAAAACTAAAACTCAGAATAACAATTGTGGAGATAGAAGATAGAAGCTGCAGTAGGACTTACATGCACGTTAAATATTAGGAGCACATTGCTCTGCTGTCTACCACATCCTCCTGAATTTAATTATCTTTGTGATCTACTCATTCAAATGTAGATGAAATTAGCCAAGGCATTATAAAACTGCAAGGAGTTACAAAGAGTCCACACAGAAAAATAAATCTTCCATCATGGAGGGGTGACTGCATGAAACTAATTTTCTCAGACTATATTTATAGTACCAAAATACCAGAGACCACAGTCTTTGTATTTATCTCTAGAAATATAACCGTAAGTGATTGTGAAATTGAGAGCTTTAGAGGTCTTTCCAGAAGGAGACCTTCAGATTCCTTTCCATGTATACTGCATATCTTCAAATGCCAGATGAGTATAGCATGGCATGAGGGTCAAAACCAATGATAAAAATTTTCTTTCTCAGTCTTGAAGAGCTAAGAATATGCAACATGGACAAAACTGGCACCTTGTTAGACTCGTGTGCCCTCTGAGAGGAGACAAGCATGATTGTAAAAGCCAAGATGTAGCTTGGACCATCTGACAAAAATCACTTCAAAATTGCAAAGAATCTTTTTCCCAGGGAAGTTCTATTCCACAATTTCAATAATCTGCCAACACACTGCATGAAAGCACTTGTTTAAATGGAATAGCAAAAGGCATAAGTTAATGACTTCTACTGAGTACTTACAGACCTCTTGGTAAGGAAGCTGCTGAACTGACTGATCCGTGCATTTCCATGCAGCCTGACCTCTGATGAGTCCCTGCTTTGTGAGCACATGAATAGAACATGAGGAGTCTCCTAGCCTGCCCGATAGCTGAGAAGTGGTTCTTTTAAAGGTAACTCCTATGGCAGTATGGTCTTCAACCACTGGGGAGCTGATAGGACACCACAAGTAACAGTTCTCTCCAGATTTTTCTATATTTCATGTATTTAGCTGCAAGTAATTTTCTAAGCTTTCTGGCACTTCTGTCCTTTTGCTGCTGAAGACATGACTTTGGCTATTGATAAGATGGTGAACTGAAAACACAAAGCATAGAAATGGTACCAGTGACACAGCTGAAGGGTTTCATCTCCTCGTGAAACAAAGAAGACACATTGACTGAGAAAGAGTGACAGAACAAGGAAATAGCTGGTAGCAGGGAGAAGAGGCTCTTTGTACTGCTCAAGAAAAAGCACACTTTTGGTGAAACACAGACAAGGCTTTAACTAGACCTTCAAATTCAGTGGCATTTTTCTGATGTTTTCTGATTTTGTCTGATTTTTTCTGATATTAATATATGCTGTATTAAAAAACCCCTTAGAGTATTGCCTACACATAATTCATAGATTTTAGAACATCTACAATACTGAGTTTCTATAGAAATCAGTTTTAGTTTGTGAAGTGTTGCTGTGTTATCTTTTCTACTTAATACAGTTGTTAAATATGACACTTCCTGAACACTGCAGGCTAGAAGAAAAATTGTATTAATTTTATCTTTTAAAAAATATTTAAGATAGCCACTTTATAAAAAAATAAGTAATGTTAATAACTATTAATTGATTTAGTTAATCACAGGAATGTAATTTTTTCTTCATAGTACAAATTTGTTCTTGACAGGTCTTGCTGCAGCAAATAGCAACAAGAACAGTACTTATTACTGTGAATATTTTCAATTAAGTCTCAACATGATTTCATAATCAAGCTAAAAATAATTTTTACTGGCACCAAAATCTAACTAGACAAGGGCAAACCCAAAATATTAGAGTACTATAGTTACAAAACTGAATAAGATCTGATTGTAACTTTTGGAGCAGAGATTTAATTAGTGTAAGGTAACATACATAGTTTAACATTTCATATTGTAATGAAACAATCGTGACAGTAAAAAAATTTAATCTCATTTACACAAGCACTTGCAAGCATTGAAAAAAACTCCTAGAAGCAGATATAAAGGTTAAGGAAACTATGTTTTGATGACTTTAAAAAAAAAAAGAGCTAAAAAAAGAATCTGTTTGTCTTATACAGATACACAAAGGGCCATACACAAAGTATTTAGGTGATAGGGAAAAAAGTATTTTTTCCATTTGTTTTGCATTCACCTTTTCCTGGATACACTCCATTACAAGTGGTTGAGAACAACAACTTGGATGATTTCTTCCTTCTGTGATGTTCTCGGTTCATTTTTTTGCTTTCTAGTATACTCCCTGAGCAGGAAGAGAGAGTTTAATTGAACTCACATATGCCTAACAGCACTAGAGAAAATCCTATCACTTTGTTCAATCAATACTCAAAAGGCAATAACAAAACCTGTACTGACATTTAAGAAAAATCTTGCAAACTACTAAAATGTAAACTATGGTAGCAAAAATGCGCAGTTCACTGCACTCATTAGGTTAGATTCTCATGTTTCCACTTAATTTAGTTGCGCTTGTGATGTCTTCAATTTATTGCCTCACTATCCATCGCCAAAGCATTTGGTAATTGCAAAATATAAGGATGTATTTTACTTTATCGAAGCTTAAAAAAAAAAAAGTTTAACCTAGAGTTTTCCAATAGCAAAGTTAAGATGCACAATGTACATCCAGGAGGACAGGAAGAATAATTTCATAAGTTCCTTTTCATTGTGCTAAAGCAGAAAATAATCTTGACACATTTTATGCTTATATTCTGGCTCTTCATTGACTTCTGCTGGTGTCAGGTAACTTCTCTATTCTGTTCTTCTCTTATTGTTCCGTATGTCTGCCTCACTTATACAGACCACAAAGTCACATATGAATGAAAAATGGTTTAAAATTGGATACAAGTGCTTATAATGCACAAGAATTTGGCATCTCATTCCAAAGTAATAAACCTGAAAAATACTGTTCATAGTCCCAGTGGTGCCTAAGTTCCCAAGATTCAGCACTTTTATCCAAAATTGCCCTCTAATTTTGATTCTGTTCATGTTGTGAAGGAAGTGACTTGCCAAAAGGGAGATGGCAGGGACCTATCCTACATCAGCATTCAGGAAACACAGGTCCTGCACTTTCTGCCTCAGGGACAAATCTGGTAAGCTTTACAAACTGCAGCTGCAGAAACCGGCTCAAGAAATGTAGTTTTGGCCACTGCTTTCTTTAATTACATCTCTAGAGAAGCAGAAACCAAATGTCTCTCTCATATTGCAACCAGTGAAGAAGAGGTATCCACGATGGAGGGAGATCTGGGTTCAGAGCCCCTCCCTTGCTGAAGAAAACTAAAATATTTCCCATTTTCTTGCAGAGTACTTGGAACACATCATCTGGCATATACCTGACATGCACTATTTTGCAAACTGAAGTTACTGCTAGCACCTAAAAAAATTAAAAAGACCCAGTAGGACACATAAAGCACAGAAAAAGGCACTGATAAAAAGAGCTCTGATTGTAGGCTAATGTTAGGGCAATTTGATTGTGAGCAGAGGGTTCAGCTTCCTGATCCAATGGTTACTTGTGTGTTTTCTGGGAGCCATCAGTGGTACACGTAGCTAGTATTAAATTATTCTGTTAATATAATTCCTCCTATAAGAGTTTTCTGTTAGAGGCTCATCCAAGTTTGGGCTGAGAGCATCCTCACACTTTTTCCATGGAAGACAAAAGCAATCTAAATGGTCTGGAGATGCACTGGGAGTCATAGCCCAGTTCATTATGAGAGACATCAGCACAAAATGTCTGGAAGTACGAAGAGCTCCCACAACTGTATTCTCAGTATCTGTATGTTTTCCCATGAGCTCTGTGTCCTGTGTGATGTTCAAAAGCAGAAGTTCTGCAATGTTTACCTCCGCATTTTGTCCTACAGAAAGCACAGATTGCGTGTGTTTGTAATAGAGACAGAGCAGTCAGTGAAATGAGAGAGTGCACTAAAACTGAACTTTTTTAACACTGCAACATACATGTTAAGTTACATACCAGTCAAGGCCAGAGAGCTGTTTTGAATTGGTCTGCACAGCAGGCCTCTATTACCAACCTCTCTTTTGGGGCTATTTTCACGACTTTTTTTTAGTTTCAGACAATTGTTTTACTAATTCCCTTCTACCCTTAGAAAGAGAATTTAATTTATCAAAGGGGTATTATTAGTATTACTGATATCATGGGTAGTGTTAAAGACATAGATTCAATACTGAGATACAACTTGCCAAAAGATGTTCAATATTGCATTCCAAGTACAAGGGAAAAAATCCTGTATTATTATGAAATATTAAATTTAAAAAAAGATGCAGCCCTAATGAATCTGGAAATATGGATTTTTTGGTTTGGTTTTTTTTTTTTTTTTTGGTGCTAAAACCATGTCTCTGATAACTATTGACCAGCAAAGTTGTACAGCACTCTTCCTGCTGGCCTTTGGAGATCTGAAGTAAATTTCCCTTCAGGGCACATTGTTATTTAGTGATGGTGGTTCACAGAGTAATGGGTGGATGAGTATTATCCTTCTGGATCCATACAAACAGTAATCATGGAGGTGGCTACGTAAGAAATTGACAAAACTAGAAAAATTATTTAAACTGGAAAAAAACCCAAATGAATTTTCTCCCTAAACTATAAACTACATAGATACACAGAGCTGTAACTATGGGTAAGCACCCCAAACATGTCAGGCAAAGTGAAAACTGAATAATCGTCAGCATAAAAGTATGAGATTGCCCTGTAAGATTCTTTTTTTTCACTTTCAAGTTTCAGTAGTATAAAATCAGAGCTCTCTTTCACAGAATAATCAACAGGAAATTCATGTATATTATATCACATGTTAACTAAGGGATTATAAAATCCCAAAAAGAGTTTTCAAATGAAAACCTTCTTGAGGAAAACCTAAATTCTTCCTTATGTAACAACACAAAAAAACCAAATCTTGTTTACTGTGAAAACAGAAATAAAATGTCTTTAAAGTTTGTGGTTGGTTTTTTGTTTTGTTTTTTTTATGAGATGCATAATTTTTTTAACAGGGATCTTATGAGAACTCTTCTGCTCTAAATAAGATAGACTAGCAGTATTCTTACAAAGAAAGATCACCCTACATTTCTCTCTCTATTTTTACCTCTAATTATGGAAAGAAAAAATTCTTTTGGTAGGTCAAGCTAAATGTTCTGGTATCACTTAGAACTTTCTCCTTTTTTCCCCCCTTATTAATGGAATTAAATAGTAATATAATAGTAATAAAACTTGTTTTTCAAGGAAAGAAAATAATTTTTTGAAACATAAGTAAAGATTTTTAATATTATAAATGCCTATAGCAATGGGTTTGTACCACAGGCAGATGGAAATGTTACCTCACTGAGTTGATAACTGTACTACAGAAAGGAAGTTTGATGAATAATTTGTGATTGGCCCAGTATTGCACAGCTGGTGTACATGATGTACTCATTTTGTCCCAAAATTAAGCTTTTTATTCTTACTCTCTAGTCTCACCACAGGACCTCTTTCTCATATGCCTGGAATGTCTCCTTATATATGGCATAAGGTGTCACCACACTTTGTTTGTGAGAAATGTCTTCAAGAGGACGTCTATAAGATCATAGTTAGCACTATCTGGAGTTCAGTTGTGATACCTCAGCTGGATGTTTCTTTTCATTGCATCCATCTCTCAGAAAAGCTTTATGAACCTGAGGACTCAAATATACACCTAGTTCCTCTGAAGAAAATCTGTTGAGGAACTCCATAAATTTTGTGCTGCCTTATCCTCTTCCCTAGTTTGTTCCTACATGTGGAGTAAAACAAAATTAAAACCAAAATGTAAGTATATTTAAAAGTCAATTTTTTTAGTTCATAATTGGAGTCTATTTATTTATTAGCATACTCTCCAGAGTTTATTTAGTAAAAGCTGATTAATGGCCTTAGTAATGTGTTTATTGTAATGGCCCTTTCTATTTGGTATTCAGGTCACACTTCTCAACTAATGAGTGGGACAAATTTGCCTTAATCTCTTGTCAACTGCTAATCCTATATTTCTATCAATGTGTTGATTTTGAAAATAAATCAGATTACACATCAAGAATACTGATAGAAGTATAATACTAAACATTAAAGCAATCTATTAACACTAAGAATCTGTCTCTGAAATAGGAGAGGAAATAAACCCCAAACAAATGGCTTGCTTCAAATCACCTTATATATATGGTGAATTATAGATATGATTTAAAAAAAATTAAAATACAGACCAACTTACAATTAGTGAAAGATAATTTCAGTTGTCATATTGTCCATATAAATTAATTCTAAGGATAGAAAACAGCAATCTCTGTTGTTTAAACAAATACACTTTTAGTGCAGTAAATTGTTTGTTTGCTATATTCTGTCTCATTTGAGACAATGAAAGGCAATCAATGTAGTTTCTCCTTTAGTTACCACCATTCAAAGTGACTAATCATTCTCTTTTTAATAGGAAGCATATTAACTATGTGTGTGGTAGAAAACTTTTTTATATAAATCACATTTGGAACTGAGAAGTGTCCCTACCAGACCAAGAGCAGTGTTCCCAATGGATGCCCTTCAATTATGCCATAAACTGAAGAAATTGCTCTACAGGCTAAATCATTGGTTCATGACAGACATAACTGAGACTGTTCTACTTATGAATACAGCACTTTAGGCTGCAGTTTAAACACCCTACAAACCATAAAGAATCCAAAACTTGGCTTTTAACACAGAGAAGATAAAATCCAAGCTTTTTGCTCCAAGAGACCTACTTCTCTTACATTTCTTCTAAGAAAAGATGTAGCCATGAAATATCAAAATTTCGCAATACTTTAAGCTTATTTCACTGGGGTCACCCTCTGGACCTCTCCAGAATTTGTTAAAATGGAAGTGCCTCGTTTTGAGGAACATTATTTAATTGTCTCAAGGACAGTCATCATTTTGTTGGCACTGAATCAACTGATTTTTCTACTTTTCTCTACAGAGAACTATAACTTCAAGAATATATGCTGTAACTTAATCTCAGCAAAATTATATGGGATGTCAGCAGAGCTCATAACACTGTCTCAAAATTCCATTTTTACAGCCCTATAAATTCATGCCACATAAGGCATCTTAGAAAGGGTACTTAGCTTACATGGAGCAACATAGAGAAATGGCAACTCAGGCAGCGTCCCGTGCCCCCCTGCACCGTCTGCCATGTGTAGGTGTGCAGGGCCCCCCAGAGCACGGCACTCTACAGATACACACCAGGGCATTTATTTCTGTCCAAACACATGATTACACCTCTCTGCAGGCACTGCTGCACTGGTCTTGCACTGCACTGCATGCTTTTTTTCATCTCTTTCAATAGGTTTCATCTATTGTGGTTGTATAGCCAAAGACATAACGGGCTCAGTCTCCAAGAGTACTCTGGACCTCGTACCTATGACTGAATATATGTACGCACAGGAAATGTTTTAGTATGTATAATTCATGGAGTGCTCCAGATTCTGAAAACATAAATTAAACTGCTTAGGCTTGTGGATGTAATCAGCCTACAGACACAATGGGTCTTGACTAACTAAAGAAAAGACAAAATGTTTTCCCAGCTAAAGGAGAAATGTCAGCTAAATAAGGGATGTCAAGACACTCAGATATCTCTGCCAGATACATGTCAGAGACAGCACATGTAAGTTGAAAGGGGTATCTAAGACTGTATAATCAGAAGAGGGCAAAGATTTTACTTGTTAATGAAATACAGTTGAGAATAACAGATCTGCACCTGTATGGAAGTCTGATCATCAGTTCCCTCAGGGCTGTCCAGAAGGAAAATGATTGCATTCCAGATATGAATAGCTAAAGCAACACTTTTATTATCTGCATTTTGTATTCTATTTTCCTCTGTAAAGAAAGCCATCTTTTCCACTAGGAAGAATGCCTGTGGAATTAGGACCTGAAGGTTACAGTATAAACTCCTTCTAACTCACCAAATGCTGGCTTCTAGGAATGATTGCTTGGCTCAGGAATAGGGAATATACCTTTAGCTATTTTTTGTAGCACTGAAAAGGTACAAGAACCACAAGTAAATTCTAATTTATCTTGTTACTCTGATCTGCACTATCTTGTCTTTTACTAAAGTCTTAAGTAAAACTGCTTTTGTGCCATCCAACCATTATTTTGATTCCAAGGTTAAAGAATTTCTATATTCTCTTTTTTTAAATTGCTTCAAAATAGGCCAAATCAGTTCAAAAAATACAGATCTTGTATATTCTTATACTTAAAATTTTCATTAAACGAAATAACACGAATGAGAACAGCACTGATACACTTTCTTAAAAGGAGTATGAACTTTTAAAAAATAAACTGCAACTCTCTTTTAAGCCAAAATAGAAACCAGAGAATGAGTCTCATCTATTTTTATTCATGTTTTCTGCATTCCAATGCTCTTAAGACTGACAGTTTTCTTGCTCTTTCTTATCCCATAACAATAGTTATCTAAAGAGCACCACTGAAGGTCTTCTCATGCAATGAATATGAAACCACACTTGGATTTTCTTGCTATGATAATTTGAAAATATCAGTTCCTAGTGCCCTTGTTAATGAGATCAGATATTTTCAACTTCTTGGATTACTGTTTCCCTTTTTTTTTATTATTTATTTTTTTTAAACTCTGTTACCCTTGTTGGGCTGGCAGAGTTACCAGATGAGCAATTTCTAGGTATTTAAAATTATATATATGTCTGAGAAGAAACGAGCATTGTTTATTCAGGTTTCTGTCACATTTCCTGTGTAGTCAGTTCTCTCTCTGGATAGAACATACACTACATATGTTTGGGAGAATATACACAGTTCAACTGTGTATATAGTATAGTTCAACTATAGAATATAGTTCAACTATATACATAGTTGAAGGAAATCCAAAACCTTCAAACAAATATTATGATGATGATTCTGTGATTACCATTATTTTACAATTATTCATTTTGCTCCCACCTATAACAACAAATCAACATACTCTTTACTCATAAAGCAACTGTTCCTATCTGATATACTAGAAAAATACAGACCAGAATAAAAAATACATTGTTGTATGTATTTTGAGTTTCAGTTTCTATGATAAATAACAAGAAATAGTCTAAAAATAACTTGAAAGGACATTTCATATGGACCTTTTAAGGCATGTATTGTAAGTCTGATACACAGTCCTGAAAACAGTTATGGTGACCTACTTTCAAAAAAACTTCTGGCATAGATATAGTTATAAAATATGAATGAAGAAAACCACAGAAATAAAATTATGCTTTACAAAACACTTGAAAAAAAAGTTTCAGACATAGAAACAGGCATTTCATCACTGACTTCCATGTGAGCACACAATTTATAAAAGCCTAATTGCTATAAATATGATCACAAATTTCTACAGAAGTAGTATTATCTTCTCTGATATCAGTATGCTTTTTCAAACCTGATATGTAAGTAGATAGTTAGCTGATCCATAGAATGATATAATTTCTTCAGAAACTACCTAAGAGCCATTTGACCCAATTTCTACATGGTACCACTGCTCTTCCACCTGATATCCCCTGCTTCTCAGTTCCAGAAAACTGTACTTACAGGATGTCTACAGCATATTAGTATTTTGATCTCAGCTTGTAGTAGTACCTGATTCCTTGTGCAGGCACTTACCATCTGAAAACAGGAACATGATGAGACAGACCAGAGAAATTTATGAATTCATTAAAGACATTAATTGCAAGTTTTAGTCCTCTGGCATTAGTGTACAGCACTGGTGTCCAACATTTTCTTTAAGATGTACCAGTGGGCAGAAACAGAATGGGTTGGATTGGAAGGAACCTTAAAAACCATCTAGTTCCAACCCACCTGCAACAGGCAGGGACACCTTCCACCAGACCAGTTTGCTCAAAATCCCATCCCACCTGGCCTTGAACACTTCCAGAGATGGGGATAGCCACAACTTCTCTGAGCAGCCTGTTCCAGTGTCTTGCCATTCTCATTTTGAAGGAACTTTAAGACATGCATATTTCTTCCTAATGTAACCTCACCCACCCACCCAAAAGTCCATCACATTGTGTCACCAGAACCACAACACCATACACACACCTCATCCAGGTGGCCACAGGCTTGCCCACCACATGACCAGTGTGTTTGCATGACCCAGTTTTTTAAAGGGTGCCTGTGCCTTTTCCAGTTAGGTGCAGCCACATGTGGCCCCTCAGAAGTGCTGTCAAATAGGACAGCAGGAGCTGGTGTGCAGTAACAACTCTACAAAACAACCCACATCCCCAACCAGCAGGCAGGGGGCATTTCCAGAAGACAGTAGCAGGAGGTGCACTGGCTGCTGTCATCAGGGCCAGGCACAGGTCAGCCCTGAGCACAGCCCTCTGCCAGGGAGCAGCCGAGGGAGAGGCACTGCCAGCCAGAGCCACGCAGGCTCCCCTGCTGTCTGCTGCTCTTCTAACAGCACTAAAATGCAGCTCCTTATTCAACAGCTTTTCAGAACACCCTATTCACAGTCAGTGGATCAAAAGACCTTGAGTACTTTTGAAAGAGTTGCATTTCACATTTGAGCCCGATGAGCATCTAATCAGTTGTTGGGAAACTGATTAGATATAACAGAGAGAAAAACTTCAGATTGAAGTTACCAAATAACTGAGACAGCATGATATTTAAATCAAATCTAGGCCAGCTAAACAATATAGATTCTCTCTAGTGCTGAGACATGCTTGAACACTGTACAAAGAGGTGACATCCTTCATTTAATAGCTCTTATAGTAGAGACCAGATTAGATCAGAAATAGTAATGTAGTGCATCGTATTTGACTTGATATTCAAATACATCAGTACAGTTACATAGCTCTGTACTATCACAAGTGTAAAATTTAGGTTTCTAGGTGAGTAAGTGGTTAATTTTTTTCCTTCCCCAACCAGACACTTCCCAGATTTGTCTAAAGGTGACTTCATCTTTTGTCCATTGTTCATTTGAACTCAGAGAAAGTAGAAATGTACATGAAACTGCCATTTCCGTAGTCTACAAGAGAGCTGGTGAAACACAAGACTGCTGCAAAGACTTGCCAGGAAAATTGTTCATCAGTGTCTGCATGATATTCATAGCTTTCATTATACACGTTTTTTCCCCTCTTCTTCATTCCCTCATGTCTCATATCACATTCCAGTCACACACTCAAGCTCCCTGCTCTCTTTCAGTACTCCTCCCTCTTTTGCACTGTCACCCTTCTTCCTTTCCCTTCTTTTTTAGTTCTACTCTTTCCAGGTACTTTAAATCTCCCTCTTACAGAAGTTTACTTAAAAAATTTACCACAGTTGATAACAGTACAAATCATTGTTTTGCTCTATTTAGTTGTACATTAAAACCCTTATCACTTTGGTTTCACAATACAAACTGTAAACTTTGGAGAGAACTGAAAAATCTTGTGTCTGTCTATATTTGAATGGTGGATAGCACAGTGGAGACCTTCAGATAGGACCTCGGACAGCTGGGCACTATAAACTTATGTTGAACCGTATGACAACATTGCAACAGTTTTCTTAAATACTGACCAGACAAAATATGTATATACCTTGAAATATATAGTATACATGTATAACTATAAAAATTGCTTAAATAGTTTTTTATATTTATGTTATTCAAATACAAGTAACCTTTTTTCATGTAAAATACACTTATCCTATACAGCTTCCTTAATTGACAATGAGAGCCTTTCAGAGTGTATTATATGGATTTTCCTCAAAATAGGATGAAATAGGAAAAATGTGTAAAATATTACATGCTTTAGGCATCTCCATTTTCCTAGGCAGAATATCTCAGTGTCAAATTTGAATTGAGATAAACAGGAATGAGGACAATTTATACTGATGGTGAATATACTTGTAGGCTGAAAGGAAATTAATTAAAAAGCATAAAATATAACATCATTTTTTTCAGGAAAATTGTTTTGTTTAAAAATAAGCTTGCATATTTAAATGCAAAAAAACCTCCTGTTGAAATATACAAACACTATCTGTGACACAAGCAAAGGCATTTTGCAGCATTTCAGTGACCCTTCACAAAGTGCAGCAAGAAGTTCCCCCAAACAGAAGTACAGCTCACGTTGATTCCTGAGAAGCAAGGAATTAATGCATTAAGTAGGTTCCAGCAAACGGAAAAGAAAAGCTTCCGTCCAACCTGAAAAGGATCTTTGCTGAAAAAAAAATAAAATAGGTTTAGTAAATGTCCAGAGAAAAAAAAAGATGTTCGACCATTTTCTTCATTCCATAGAATATTGATGATTAGGCAACTTCAACAGGATCTCCAAATGATCAAACTGTAACACATAAACAGTATGTACATTTCAATGGTAACGTGAGAGAGAACATAAATCAAGTTCCTACCAGTCTGGCTGAGTTGTGATGTGCTACGGCTTTTTCTGGAGAGACCCACGATGGCGACCATCTTTGCACCGATGCTGGACCGTCTCTTCTTGCTGCCCCCACCAACAGTGCCCACTGCCGTGTCCGACTGGCTGCCATCGTTCTTCTCTAGTGTGTACATGTCCCCGCTGATGCTTGTACTCTTAGTCATGTTCTTTCCTGAGACGCCCATCTGTCTGCTTTGCATTTTGGATGTAAAGACACTGTCAGCCAGTAGATGGATAAACAGTGCAGACAAAGAAGAGTAAAAAGGGGAAGACAGAAAAGGACAGGTTTCAGATGGAAGGTTTTGGGAGACTAGAGGGTAAAAGCAGCTAATCACACAGGGAGGGTTTGGTTTTAGGAGGTAAAAAGGAGCAACTTTAATTCTAGGTTCTTGTTTGGTCTACCATAAAAATACTTGACTCATCAAATTTTTTTTAAAATAACAAGCTCTTATTTACTGATGATTTTAGACATTTTACCAGCAAAAGCATATCAAAGAATTAATGTATCAATTTATCATATAACCACTTTTTGTTTGGGAAATTTAAGTTCTGCAGTCAGTATTCTGCCCCTCTTCTTCTCACATATATACACAAAAATAACCTATATTCCTCTGGGAAACAGACACTTGATTCCTTACTAAGTAGAAAAGGATGTCAGTCTGAAGCCTAGTTTTGGTTTCTAAACACTCAGACATTTCAAGGATGTTTTCAGTAATCTGGTTTAGCTCAATCATCATACAGTAATGAACACCCATAGGTTTTTTGCTCACTCCCTTTATCAACAAATACAGGTATTAGATATGTATTTCATACAGCATTTGGCTGCTACGTGACATAGATCATCATTACTGATAAAATGGATTTTAATTCTAACATACCTTTTGTACTCATTTACAGACTGGTTTTATATGCTATGTGTGGCTGCATTTAAATTACCTGCAGCAGCATTTCACATGTCCCACAGGGCTCTGATCTACCAGTGGCCCAGGCTAGGGGGCCTTTCCTTTCCACAGAAATGGCAACATACACTGTATTAGTACTTATCCAGATTTTGCCCTGACGTCTAACTGGTAGGTGTCTGGACAAATATCCAGAACTGAAAACTGGAGTGCACAGGGACCTTAGAATATATAGAGAATTTTCTATTTCAATGAAGGTTTTCCACAGAACTTAAACCTTTATTATTCTTTTCACTATAGTGCATCTCACTAAAAAGTCCCCTTGAGATGCGGTTTTAAACAATCCATAAAACAGTGGAATACTTCTGGAAACCAAGGAAAATGATTTTTTTTGTCAAATCACCAGTATGTAAAGGCCAAAAGCAAATATTTTTGCTTTTTCAACAGATTTTCAAATACATGCAGAGTCTGTTCCTAGAGCTTTACTGCTCAGAAAACGGCTCTATAGTAAATTTTAGTGGGTATAGTCTCAAACCTTTTTCCCTTAGCTATAATGGCCTGAATCTATTTCTAAAAATGAAGAGGTTATTGCTTCTTTATGAAGTTTTTGCAATACATATTCTGTGAATAATTAATCTATGGGATTAAGGCTGTGCCCTCAAAAGCAAAGGGAAATTGGGATGAGGCAACTAATATATCTGAGAGGTAGCCATAAAGTGCTCCTCTGCTCTTTGGTTGACAGCTGCATGAAGGCTCAAAATGTAGTTTAGCCACAACCCAGAGGTAAAGCTAAAAGCTAGTTCATAGAAGAAGTAGACCTCTAACATCAAGTGAAAAAAACACTGAGTATGCTTCTCAGGGAAGGGAAAATATAAATGAGAGTTTGGATCAACAGATACAGAAGCACAAAACACTGCACTGAGAGAGCCATAATGGCTTTGCCTGGACAGACAATAACAAAAGACTGAAACACAGTGGTAACCTGAAAGCATCTTTCTTATGCATTTTTAACTCTCTTTGTTGTTTTGTTAGTACATACTGACTCTCACTGGTACATTTATCATCAATAAGGAATGGGAGAGGATGTGGGTAAAGAGGAAGGCAGGGAAGACAATAAAAGAGGATTTGTATTTCTGTGTCTTTTTAGCACCATGACAACTTACTTGTCAGATGATAAGAGTACATGCTGACATCACATGCTGTACTTTTTTATCAAATTAACATCTTTAGAGATTGATTCACAGAAAAGAGATGACACAGTAACCAGTTTTCAGTTTCACCACTACCTTTATAAAAAATACTAGAGGTCTAGTGAGAACATTGTGGGGAAGAGCCAGTATCTTCAACTTTATCTTAAGAAAAATTCTAAGAATCAGAAAATTAGAGCCCCTTATCCAGAAATGCTATTTTTAACCTAAGTTCTCAAAGGAAATACAATTAATATGACTGTGATTTCAGTCACATCTCCCTCTTTTCAATATTTTTTTAAATCATTTCAAATTAGACAGAGCAGTAGAAAACAAGAGCTATTTAGTTTCTAAAACTGTTTTGAAAACAGTTCCCTGAAGAGAGATCTTATAAATGCCTCTTTGGGGAAAGTTTGCAGTAATAAGTCATTATTGAATCTCTGTTATTTCATGTAGCAGCTCATTCACATACAAAGACTGGTGGGGGAAGTAACTTTTTACTGCTACAGAACAGCCTATTTCAATGATCCAATTTTCAAAAATAATACCCAGAAAATCAGTGGGTTCCTGTCATATGGAAAATAGTAATTAATGCATTGTTTTGTAAGTGATTTAACATTCAGTAAATTTAACATTCAGTGATTTAACATTCAGGTCTTATGTCATAGCAGTGGAAACAGAAATATTATACTTTCTCATATAAAAGCTACACTGAGAAGAAAGTTGCCATTTTCTGAGTGCAATGTGGCTTTGAGGTGCTTTGTGTGCCCTTTTGAAGATGTGTAATTTTATTTAAGTGGAATGGATTACAATACTTGCCCTTATTAAAGAAATCAATGTGTTTAAAGAGGTTGGCATGCAAACAAAGTTGCTATAATATCACTGTGCAGTTAGCTATGAAACTACTATGCATTACAGAAATTTGCTCCTTCACTGCTATCTAAAGTCTTCTGTATCAAAAGATGAAGTTTTGCTGCGTGACCTGCAAATGATGTAGACTTCATTCAGACATTCTTTCAACCAACTGAGAAAAGTAGGAAAGGGAATTCAAGTGAGGAAAAAGGGATATAGATTTATATTTAGATTTATGCGGATATACCAAATACTAGTATAAACGGCTAATACTGAAAATTCTTTCACAAACTTCTATTTTTTTTTTCCAGTACAGTTCTAAAACTATTTGCATTAATTGAAGGTTTGGGGGTTTTCCCCTTCTTCTCTAAAAGCGGCAGAGAAGACATCTTTTCTACAGTCCCAGCTAGCAAAGAGTTCCTGGAGAAAGCCATCATGCTTAGTTTTTTCTCAATTCTCTCAACCAAAAAAGCTTCGAGAAACAAGTACTAGAAGAGTTCTGAGGGGTTTATAGAGCCTTATAATAAACCTACAATGCTCATGAGCACTTCCTTCATCATCACTCTGCAACCTCTTTAGCCATCCAAACTCTCATTCACTAGTTGTCTTGGTGGATGCTTAATATTATCACCAGTAGAAGCCATCCTTCTACCCAGGCTGCTTTTTTATAGTGCCAGAAATTGATCATTCTTAGAAAAATTCAGTGCTGTATGTCAGACTTGGTTTCTTTCTGTGGTAACAGAAAGTTGGACTTCAGAGTAAAATTTAGAGAGTATATCATATAACCAGAAATTATTGGTTTTTCCTACATGTACATATATATAAACATAATCACAGATACATCTAGTTCAACATTTTAAAATTGACATTAAGTAAAAGTAATTTATGAGATTCTATGACTCAATAAATAGATGTGCACTAAAAACAGGGTTGTCATGGTGCCTTTTAAGATATTAATCTTAAAAATATCCTCAGCAAAGACAATATGCAGCCAGATGAGAGGGAGGAAGGAATGAAATAATTAACTATCTTAGTTCAAATAATATGTGCATAGTGGCATAATACCATTACTAGAACCAAAACAAGAATAAAATCATCACACAACCCTAGCTGTGTGGCAGCCCATGGCCTACAGCAATAGCAGAGTGAAGATGGCAGCCAGGCTATTGATTTTAGTTTGAGAGGACCAACCAGGCTCACACAGGAACATTGCTTCTTGCATTATCCCTAAAATCAGGAAAGCACCTGAGGACACCAAGAGCTGCACACAGGTCTCTGTGTAAGTATCTAGTCGGTTGCTTCAACTTTCCAGTGAACAGAGAAAAAGGAAGGATTACTCTGCTCAGTGTTCCACTTCAATCACTTTCTTTTCTAGTTTTTTTGAGTGTGAGAAGTAACTTTTCACACCCTGCCACAACATTCCAATGTAGTCTCTCCACAAACAAGCAGGGGAAGGACTCAAATACAAGTTAAATGATTAATAACAGAGAAGTGTAACATAAACCCTGAAATCTGATCATCAATTAGAATAATCTATTTAAAATAAACTTAAGACAGGTGTTAAGTATTTTTATATTTTCCCAAGTGATATTTACTCCAGATAGTCAGTGCTCAGTTGAGCATGTCAGCTTCCTATGTATTTTACAGTACATTTTCTTATAATTGTTTATGGTCACCTACACTATGGATAAGTTTTAGAGGAATACATTCTCGAAGCTAAAGCAGAAAGTTCTTTAAAAACAATGAGAAAAATAATACATTAGAAAGCAAATTACAGTAAGACATCAATATAAATTTGTAATGTAAAGCCAACAGTAGAGTATGACAGCCCTAATGACTAGATAATATTATTTAAAATATGATAGAAAACTGAGACTGATCTATGACATTTAAAGGTATTCTAAGTAAGTGTGCTGATGATACTAAATTGGAAGGAGCTGTTGACTCCCTCAGAGGCAGAGAGGCTCTGCAGAGAGAGCTCCATAAATTAGAGGGCTGGACAATTACCAACCACATGGAGTTTAGCAAAGATAAGTGCCTGATTCTGCACCTGGGATGGGGGATGTCGGTACAGTGTGGGCAATGAGAGGCTGGAGAGCAATGCTACAGTGAGGGACCTGGGGGTCATAGGCCAATTGAATGTGAGTCAGCAGTGCCCTGGCAGCCAGGAGGGCCAACCCTGTCCTGGGGGGCATCAGGCAAAGCATCGCCAGCCTGTCAAGGGAGGGGATTGTCCCACTCTGCTCTGCACTGGAGTGGCCTCACCTTGGATATTGTGTGCAGTTCTGGGTGCCACAATATAAAAAAGATATAAAGTTATTAGGAACTGTCCAAAGGAGGGCTAAGAGGATGGTGAAGCGTCTAGAGGGGAAGTCATATGAGGAGCAGCTGATGTCAATTGGCTTACTCAGCCTGGAAAAGAGGTGACTGAGGGGAGACCTCATAGTGGTCTACAGCTTCCTGTTGAGGGGAAGTGGAGGGACAGGCACTGATCTCGTCTCTGTAGTGACCGGTGACAGGATGCAAGGGAAAGGCCTGAAGTTTTGTCAGGGGAGGTGTTAGGGTATCAGGAAAAGGTTCATCACCCAGAGGGTTGTTGGGCTCTCGAAAAGGCTCCCCAGGGAAGTGGTTACAGCACCAAGTCTGAGAGAGTTCAAGAAGCATCTGGACAATGCTCTCAGGCACATGGTGACTGGAGGTGTCCTGGGCAGGGCCAGGAGTTGGCCTTTGATGATCCTTGTGGGTCCCTTCTAAGTCAGAAAATTCTGTGATTCTGTGAAATTTAATACAGTCCTTGTAGTCATTGAAGAGTCCTGTGCCACACCTGTAACAGTTAATAAAATGGCTCAGGCCTGTTCTTTGACCTTGACAGCCTGCATACACACAGCTAGCTTACATCCTTCCCCAAATAGTGCATCCTGACAGAAGGAAACTGATTCTGACCTTTGCTATCTCCTGAATTGTCCCTGAGCTGAATCAGGGACACCTTATCAGTGTGTCCAGTACAAAGCTATGCCAAATAGAACGCAAGCTGTTTAAACAGTATGTCCTGGCCCTGTGTAGCTCACTGTTATAGACTTAACCATAACTTTAACTTAACCTTAAATTCCTTCATGATACTAAAAATCAAAATGTTTTCTAATTCTGCTATTTAATGGGCCAATAAGGTTTTTCTGAATGCTTTTAAAGAAAAACAGTAAACAACTACAAAACTGCTTTCTACTTGGCTTTCTGAGAAGGCAATATTACATTTCTGGACTTTTAAAGGCATTAATCTTCAAGATCTCTTTTCAGAAACTCAGCGGTTTTCAAAACAGTCAATTACGCTCTGGAAAAAAATATGCTTTCAAAGTTTTCCAGACTCCTATTACAGCAGATAATCAGAAAGAATCATGTTTTTCCCCCCGGTTTGTCAATATTTTAGTGATTTACAGAAAGATTACAAAACATTGGTAGAGAACTCTCCAAACACAATGTCTAGAACTGTCTGCTTGCAAAACAATCCCTTCTGGAGTTGCTGGATAGAGGGGAATACTGTAAAGCACCTGGAAAAAACCTCATAGAAAAAAAGCAGAGTAGATCTCACAAGATCTTTGATTTAGTCTTTGGTCTACTTTAGGCAGACCATCCCCTTGATATCAGTCTAAGAAGGAAAGGAACTGTTCGTGAGGTTTGCATTAAAGAGAAGGAAGATTCAACAGTTCTCTAAAGGCAGAGAAAATGATTTGAAGCCATTTTATACGTGACAGTATATGGCTTGTAACTCTTGCACTGGGTAAGATGAACTGCACTATGAGAAAATGCCCCAGATCCTAGATAAACAGGTTACAGATAAAAATTTGGTTTAGTCAACATTTTTTGACGTTACGTAGTAAAAAACAAGTCAGAAACTTCATCCAACCTCTCGCAGTTTCTGATGGATGTGAAAGTGTTTAATAATTTCACAAGAAAATTCTAATTACTCCTAAAATTCAAATAACTACTTGATAATATTGTTGGCTGTTATATTTTCAGTGAAGCAGGCGCAGACACAATAAATTGCCATTGTTTCATAGGTACCACATGAAAAGTCCTGTTGCCATAGTTAAGAACCTGCAGTGTTTGGCTGCAGCTTTTGAATCAGTTGCAAAGTTAGAAGGCATCTTGGTCAGATTCTTGTCTACAGAAACAGAAGTCTTTTACAGAAACTGGCTGATTAGTAGAGTAAGTCACAAATTTTCCCAGAAATCTTTTGTTTAGGCCAGAAAAACAAAAATAAAAACCAAAACAAAAACTAAAAACCACACTGACACCCAGGAGTCCTTATGCTTTATCATGCCTTTTGAAACTTAAAGTATGTGGCAGACTAACCAGAATGGGGATGGAGTTGCTGAAGACAATTACTCTTCTGGAAGCTCTTGCTGCTATAAAGAGCAACTATGAAGTCCCACAGGCTAAAGAACCTCATTAAGATTTTTGCAGGCATCCTATGTCATTGCAGAGCAGTACTGCCCATGCTTTCTGTACATGGATCAAATCAACAGGCAGGAAGGAGAAAGGCTAAACTAGGAAAATACACTGAATTAGTCTTTTTCCATAGATAAGAAATACAAATGACAAAGAGGCTCAAACCCAAATCTTAGGACACCATGGTCATGGTCATCATGGTCATTCATATCCTTTCAGACACCCTTTGCCACCATCTAATTTTTCGCTCCTTATCAAAACAATAATTAGATTCTTGTAAGGCGAACACCTCTCTTTCCCTCACTTGTAAAATAATATCACAATGTATCTTCCATCTCAAAATAAGTCCCAATGACAGAAATCCCAGCTGTGAAGCTTAGCTTCCTCTTCTCTCTTCACTAACCTGGTAAGTTCTGCTGTAGTAAAGTACCACTAAAGTTATATAAAACTGACTTTTAAATCAGGCCCTGGCCCTGAACCATAGGAGTTTATGGCAGAAAGCAGCACAGGGAACAATACAGGATACTTACACCCAGTGACTTTCTAATCACTAACAAATTACAAAGAATATCACCTGTTCTAAAAAGAATAAATAAAAATGTCATTCTATCTGTTTCAATGACTGATAGACCAAAGTTATTATGAAAAACTTGATTTTTTTTCACTTATCAATGAATACACTTTACCAAAGCCCAGTATTATGAAGCACATGCATTTTCCCAATCTACAATATTATTAATACTTGTAAATGTGAAGGAAATTATATCAATACAATCTATTGTACTGTATATTGTTGGTAGGATTTTGGAGGATTCTGTTTGTACTTTTGCAATGTTCTTTACAGCAGTAATGGAAATGAATACTTGTAATCTCATTGTTCTGCCAAAAATGTATGTATCAGAGAATCATATTTACACTTAAGTCACTTGGTGGACCTTGCAGATGTCTTTGTTTCCCACAGCAAAGTCAATATTACTGCTTTCCAGCTTAGTTCTCTGGTAATGATCCCTAATGAACATAAGACATCCACAATGGAAAAAATCTACTTTGCCAAGTGTGCCATACAAGTGTACTGTGATATCCTAGGGATAGGATTTTAACCATTTTTCAATTGTTGTAATAGATATTTTCTAATATATGTCTCTTGTGAGATTGGAAGACTCACTGAAGGCTCTGTTTACAGCTTTTTGCTAGGAGATGAATTTTAATGCCATTTTTAATAGACCTTTTAACTCAGTCAGAGAGGCTCTCATTTCATTAATTTACTGAAGAAGTTTAACAAAAACAGCATTATGGGGACAGCTGTGATGTAGGAAAAATCATTTCCATGGGAACAACACTTCTGGCCAATGCATGTACTCATCTGCCAGTTCACATCAAAGAGAGACACTGCAGGTTCAAAATTACAATGACTTATTCTCTGGAGATCCAGTTGGTCAAAAATTATTCTATTAACCTATTACTCATATAAATTTCTAATAGCTCCTGGTCTGACTTAATTATTAGGTTTATTTTATTGAAATTATAACAAGAAAGCTGTGAGGTGGGGAATAAAGAGCTGATTATAATCTATTTCATTATGTACCTTACTATTCAAAGAAAACTTGTATCCATATCTCAAAATAAGGGTAACAACATTTTTAAATGAAGATTCTTTTTCAAAGGTCTCTTTCACTACAAATGAGAAATACCTCACCTGCTACAGTGTATATGTGTATGTGTTGACTTGAACTGGATCGTAGGCTCTCTGTTAGGTATAAAGCTCTCCACACTGCTTTATTATTATCAATTAATAGATGTATAGCTTTTTCCATATCTAAAATGCTGTTTTTTAAACAGGAACAAATTTCAAAATTGTTTTGGGTCAGACACTATTTAACAAACATTGCCACAATGGATGAGCAATGCAGCAAAAAAACTGTAACAGCTGTTTCTATACCCTGGACTTCAGAGTTTTTTGATAAGTTTTCACCATCTCTGATAGAATATTTGACTCTATTTTTTTAATATAGAAATTCAATTGATAATAATTTTTAAAATTTAAAGTTATAATGAAAATTATTTTATTAATATTCATCTACTGTTGATAAATTTTCAAGTTTTCCTGTACAAAGTTACACAAAAGCTTTATTACCCTGCTAACAGTAGTAAATCTTTGATGAAATCCCTTCCTTTGATACAGTGAACTAAATCAGCCATTTACCCTGCATGGTTGCAAAATAAGTCTAGCGAGAAAATTAGTTGGTTCCAGAAGTCTTGCATTAGTCACCTGTCATGTTCCTTGGTAAATACAAGCAGTCCGTATGAGCTCTGAAGGCTTGGCAAAAAAGAAAGTGCCCTGCAGTCAAAGACAGAGTGAGTTTTGAATAACATCCACGTTCTTTGAGTTAGGAAGCATCTTCTTTAACCTGGCCTGGCAAAGAAACAGTTGTATTTGTAAAAGCCTGATAACAACTAGTTTGCCAAATTAAAACTGATCATGAGCAACCTGATTTAATTGAGAGTGTCTTACAGAAATGTAGTTAACCTGAAAGTGAAATGTTGAGTGTGTGTTCCAACATATTGTTGAATTACAGTCTTGGAAAAAGAATGAAAGGGAGGAGTCAGTTTTCTGTATTAACACTGATAAATCCCAAACTGTACTGCAAACTTGGCTAGTGCTGCTCAGGTTTCTTGAAAGACTGACTAGAGCTCTATGAAATGAAAAGCAAGCAGTGGATTGATAAACCAAACTTTAAATCCACTCTGTGTCCCAGACCTGAAAATCACCTGAGAAATAAAGAAAGGCTTTATCTAAATAAATTGCTGTGTCAATTTGGATTTCACTATAGTCGCATCTATACTTCACTGATGCTTTGACTAGTACTGCACAAAGTGAATATGCTTGTGCTTGTTTTAATGATTATGTGCATGTGTGGTAGTGGCTGTTTAAAGGAAAAAATAACTCTGACATTTCCTTCATTCCTTGTAAATTCAGCTTGCTTGAGGACTCTGAAAAATCAGGATCAGAATAGGCACTGCTAACATCTCCTAAACCCATAGCATATCTCTGAATTAATCTTCTGGGACTGAGAACTAAACGGACATGAGCAAGAGATCTGAAGCCATAATTACCTCAACCAAAGAGACATTATCTGGGACATCATGATCTTGCCTGGCTGGGTTCTGTCAGTTTGACAAAATGACTTTGAGTCACTTTTGGTCTCTCAGGGAAATTATAAAAGCATAAAGAAAACTTAAGACCATCATAAAAAGAAAATGTTGTGAGGAAATGTGTCTTACATCTTTCTAAACAAGAGCCTGCAAACTTTGTTCTTTTGAGCTGGGGAAGGGAAGTCTATGATGAGATCTCCCTGCTGAGGCAGTGCGTACTTTGCAAACCATACACATTTGGAGCAGCTCTCCTCTTGTTTACCTTAGGCCTCCATAGGAATTGTGCTCATGTTTTGGCTCCCAGTGGTATTTGTAAGGAAATTTTATTTCCTACTGGGGGTCATCTGGTGACACATCTCCCAGCTTGCTTACATAGTGCCTTATGGACTTGAAGAGGAATATGAACACCACACAGGCACAGTGTTATTACTGAGAATGCTCAGGTGCTTGAACAAATAACGTTAAAAGCAGATATATGGGCAATGGCAAACCATTGGAGCATGATCTTACCTTATCTAGTAAGTACACAATAGCAAGAGTACCAAATACAATACTTGCCAGATGGGTCTGGCAATGTATTTCAATGGCAATGGCACAAAACCAGTGACTACATTTTAGACATACTCTATGAAGTAACATGAAGAAATTTACGTTTGTTAGAAAGCTAAGTGATAAGCTTATTAATTACTTTTAATAAAGTACATACAGAGGAATATATATTAATTTTACAGAATTTTGTCACTTTTCTAATAAAATAATACTCAAGTAAAGAGAGTGAAAACACACATCACTGAGTCAGAAACCCAGAATCATAATACCAAAGAAAGTCCTTATGAGCTTCAACATTCAGTTCCTTGGGTTTTTTAAGTTTCTACCTGACTTTTGTTGTTGCTGTTGCTATTCTTGTCCACAGACCTGTTGTGCTCAATCCTGTACAAAATAAGATAAAAAAATCTGTCTATTCAATAACTTATGAGTCAATCTAGTTTTAAATATCTTCAGAAAATTAATTTTTTTAACACATTCAAAAGTGCAAAAACTAATATTTGCTTCAAAGCTTCATTTTATGTTTTCCCTTCATCCTTAGTTCCCTGCCTATCTACAGGGCTTTCCCCTGCATTTCTTTATTTTCTGGAGGGTTTTTTGTTTGTTTGTTAGGGGGTTTTTGTTTGGTTTTTTGTTTTGTTTTTTTTGTTTGTTTTGGTTTTTTGACAACTGATGCACTGTGTTTAAATTGCCTTTAAAAACAGGAATCCTTCAGTGCTTTATGGATCACAGGTCAGAGCTGGCTCAACAGAGGTTAAAGTTCAGGCTGCATTCCATGAAGGGGCAAGAGTCTCAGTGATATTGCATTGCTTACAAAGAAAAAATGTCTGAGTTCCCTGCTGGGCACCATATATCAAAGCTGCAGACTGTTTCAAATGAGCTAGTTTTACTGTTCACCTGTTAATAATGTGTACTTCTGAATTCACTACTTTATTATTTCCCAAGGGATCAAAATGAGTTTACTAGCTCTAAAGGAGCCTATATATGTTTTTTAGTTACTCCAAAGTGACAGGAAAAAAACAGGTCTCCAAGGGTTTGATAGATGGTGATAAATAACTTAGAAACGGGTGACTTTCTTAACTTATTTGCATTCTATGCTCTGTACAGATTTCACTATAAATATATGTATTTATATAATTCCTTTCTGAACCATTGATCTTTTGCATACTTTTCTATAATATTTTTCCAGAAGTTACACATAATTTTCTTCTGCATGTCATCTATGAAAATGCAAAAAAAACAAATGGCCAAGTGATTGACCATGTGTGCTGGTACAGACCCAATAGCCATATGAATTTATAACTTCTGAAGATTTGCCTTGCTGTAGAATACTGAAGTAAAAAAGCTTGTGTAGAAAGTAGTGGCTTTGAATCCATGCTTCAAGTGGGGCAAGACTTTGTCATAAACTCTTAACAGACTCTACTCAATACAAAAATCTTGCTGAAAAAATGTTTATTTTAAGTCCTTTGATTTTATTTTCACAGACTGGCAATACTTAAGCAGCTCTGCTTATCTAGTCATAAGTATGCAGAAGATTTACATTAGAGAAACACAGAATTAAGATGCTGTTTTAATTTCAAGGACCTAGTGCCTGGCACCTGCCCCAAACTGCCTGAATAATGAAACATTTTGCAGCTGAAAAGAGCTGGTGAACATTGTACTGCAACCTGCCATTCTCATCCCGGGAAATGGCAAGGTCACTTTGTTGTCATGTTGAAAAAATCATTAAATCAACAGTTGAGAGCTGTAGGAAACTGCTTGCTGTCATGTTTTCCCTGAAAAATTACATGAACATTGACATAACTGGGCCCAAGTTCTCTCTCCCTTCATGGCAGAAATGGGACCTTATGTATTTATCTATTTATCAATATTTTTATCTGTAGCTATTGGGAACAAAGACTACCTGTACTGCAACTTTGCTAGATGACCCATCATGCAGTGGGGAAAGATTCTCAGGCTGCAGTTTTCTCTTCCAAACATACAGTTTTTTGGCTAAAAAGGTTAGGTACAATTAACTTCTTTGATGCAGTAGTGCAGTTGAAGCAATCATAGGAATCATTCTGAAATAGCTGTAAGAAACCAAAGAGCACATACATGTTGAAGATGGATTCTTGATATTGTCTTTTACATAGTTTTTGATATTTTTACCAGAACATAGCTTCCACCCCTGTGAAGGAGCTTACACAAACTGAATTGACATGCTTTTTCTTCCAGCTTTCCAAAACACTGCATTTAATAGCTGCAATCACTGTGGAAGGCTCATAAAGCCACAAATACTGAAATTAAAATTTAATAAAAAGCTAAGTAAGAAATATGCATCAGGAATCAGTTTTAAAACCTACAAATTAAATTCTTCAAAGATGTCTTTTTTTTTTCAACTGACTGAAACAAAAAGGAAGTAAATAGTGAATTTGAAATAAATCTCTGTACCTAACAGGGAAAGGGGAACAAAGAGCATGAAGGATTAGGAAGAGAAAAGGGTTTGTGTCTAAAGAAACATACTACTTAAAACTATATTCTGCACTCTGTTTCTTGAGTCTTTAAGTGACTCTGCAAAAAATTACAATCCAGATGACTTATTCCACTACAAATTCTTCTTTCTTGGTTATGTCATCTTCCTACTTAATCAGTTCTATTCCTTCTACTGTCCTCAGGCATTCACTTCCTTTCTTCCCTGGCATATCACTGGTTCCTTCCAATACATAACAAAACCTTGTGACTTACTTTCTCTGTCACATCTCTACTCTTTCTGCCCACCCACACAGATAATTGCTTTGTACAATCTCACCATTTCAAGTGCTTTTGCAGTGGTTTTCTCCAGCCCTAGCAATTTATCCAATAACCCCTTCTCCGATACTGAAGATTAAATTTCATAGCCTTTCTGTTTGGCTGTATCATCTTTCTCCATACATCAGTAAAAAGTTATACTCTCTTTTATCCAGTTCTACATAATTCATCTTTATTTCCCAGTATTTTAGCATTTGTTCCTTTTCATACTTATTTTTGCTTATTCAAGACTGAAAGATCAACTCCTGCTGCTCATCAGACTTGCTCCATCATCCACTTGATATATTTTTAGAAAGTACCTCCTTATTGCCTGGAATGCTTGAAAAGAGCTCTCCAGAAACATTCACAAAGCTGTCTTGTTTTCTTTGTTTAAATTTCCCCTTAGCATTCTCTGGTGTCAAGATGTCCCCAGCCCAGTGGTAGCTATCTTCTGTCATGTGGAGCATCTGTTTGGTCTTCTGTGCTCTCTGAATTCATATGTTATTTCATGATACAGACTCTGTGTGCTTGGAACAGAGCTTGTGTATTTCTGCAACATTTCAACAGTGAAATTATGCTCTGTGATTATAATTGCTGTGTATGCACATGATAAAACAAAACTATTGTGACTATCAGAGTTGATGTTTAGGATTGATATTTTGAAAAAGTAAGAGTAACATTTAGGAAAGTCTTAAACAGATTACCTGCAATAAAAGTTATTAATGCATACAGATTAGATCTGAGTGCTTTTTTTTTTTTTTTATTTTATTTTTGTCCCTGAGATCTTCAGGGAGCTGGAATAAGAAATAATGTCAGGGAACTGTACATAATGAATACTCAACAGCAAATCTTGAGCAACGCTTTTTGTTTACTACCATGTATTGCCAAGAAAGAACACAATTATGATTTCCCTACAGGTCGACCATATGCCAAGGTTTAGTTTTACAAGGTTTAATGAAGGAAAAAGCTGATGCTGCAGCTATTTCTGCCAAAAAAAGATTAATTGATTTAATGTGTTCCAGTGCTCCAAAAGCTAATGCACCTTATTGTGCTGAGGTACTCTTTAAAATAGGTATGGGATGAATGCGTGATGGATATCTGTCTTTACGGTCATTTAAGTTACATTGAACCCACCTATGATCTCAGCAGATTGATGGAATGATTGTGAGCAGCCCTTGCATTTGAGTGCCCAGAGAAAAGATGACTGCTGTTCAACTACAGATGCAGCTCTGAAGTAAAAATATATGTTGAAAATTCCTGTGTGCAATATAGCTTTTCTTGATGCCCAAAATTTCAAGAACTAGATAATAATTTACTGCTATTCTATCATGGATCAACTGGCTGCCTTGTTTCCCCTGGATCCCTCAAATACCTATGAAACTAATGTGTTTGGTGTTTGTTTAATACTGGTGGTGTGTCTGAAAACATTTTTTTCTGAAAGTTGAAGTCATCAACTTATCTTGTAAATTGCCAAAGAAACAACAGAAGGCACTGAATTTACAACAATGCTGACCATAGATCCAACCTTCAGGCTTGTCCACTGAATACACAAGTTGTGATAATACAGTATGTTGTGTATCATTAACTATATGTGTATACAAATGTGTATACATGCCTGTATCTAGACAGAAATTAACCTGTGCTTTTCTGTTGGGTTCTTATGCTAGAAAAATGTTCAGACAATACTAGAAAATGAGACCTTACTCTGCCATGGGAAAGGAAGGTAGATCCAGAGAAACTTTTTATTCACAACTTACAAACTAAAAGTAGCCAAAATGGACAAAGGGGACAAATAATATTAGAGACTGATTTCCATGCAGGAACCCACAAAGTCACTTAGTAAAATCTTGTTTCGCTATTGAGTAGGGACTCCTGACTTGTGTCACTTCTTCCTGAAGGCAGAGAGCAGCTAACAAGAGGAATAAGTTGGCACAGGGAAAAGAAGTTTCTCAAAGAGGACTTTACCTTCTATGAGGGACAGTACATTGGATAACTTGAGTGAAATCTAGAAGCCAGGAAAAAAGTCATGCTTTAGAAAGGCAGGACTTTCATATAAACCTTAAAGCAGTCCCTGGAACATGTATGCCAAGGCACTCTTGGAGACAGCTGTTTCTAAATAATTGTTTTGGTAAATTCTAAAGTGCACAGACAGGAGTGAAGGAATGATAACACCTATTGTATAAAAGCAGCAGTATGGCTATATTAGCCTATACCACCACAGAATAAATACTAGGCATTTTGATTTTCTCTTTGTCTTACCTTCGTTTTGAGCAAGTTATGTGTGTATGTACAGGTATGTACACGTCTAAGTTTGTAGCAATGAAAGAAATTGGATTTCCATAGAGTGCTCTGTGCTTACCCTAATGTATATTGGCACAGTTTTACAGGCATAAGTTATGTAGAGGTAGTGCAGAATTGGCAGGATAAAATAAGGTATATTTTTCTGAGATTTTCTGGCATTCTTCTGGGAGTGAGAAGGGGTCAAGAACATTCATCAAATCTGAATCTCATTTTTTGCTAATGAAGAAAAGAATATTGTATTTCTCTCAATGCAAACTACATGTATTTTTACAATACAAAATGACACAAATGTACACGGTTTTAAGGATCTGTGGTAACATGCATAATTCTAGAATATTATCTGATAAAACCAGAGCCAGCTGTGCTGAAATGTTGCTGGATACAATACAACAGCAGAGGTGCATGAGCCCTCCACAATACAGCAATCCCTGACAGTTATTCACGTGGAAAAAAACAAAAGAAAAAAGGAAGACTTTGCTTATTCATATTGATTGTCAATCACTATGTGTAATTTATTGACCTATTCAAAGACGATTAAAAAAATAAAAAAATATAAATTGATATCACTCAACAAACAATTTTAACCTGACATAAAAATTCAACCATGGAAAGCAATAAGGAATCTTCCTACTGTTTATTGCAGTCAAACCCAAACTTTATTCTACACCAATTCAAAAAATAGCATGCTGTAGCTGAATGCATATTAATGAGTCAAGCTGGTATCCTGCATCATTTGGTATGCAGAACAAGTTCATTGAAGAAGAGAGTGAAACTTGATTAAATATGAAAGCATCATGACAGAAAGCAAAAAAAAAAAAAGCTGCAGGGAGCATAGGCAATAAACAAGCAAAAGGAATAAAAAGGGAAGACAAGTAGGGTACTGGAGGAAGAAAACTAGGTCTATAGAAACAGAAGTATGTTTTACCTGTCATCCTCTTTCCCTTCCTCAGCTTGGTCTTCTTGAGCTTTTTCATCGTGCCCTGATTCTTTGATCTCCTCCTTATCACAGTTCTCTGTCACCTCTTGCCCTTCCCCTTTTTCATTAATTTCTTGCTCCTTTGCTTTTTCCTCCTCCTCCTCCTCCTCTTTTTCTTCCTCCTCAGGAAATACTTCATCTTGTTCATCCCCTTCCAGCCCTCCCTCTTTTTTTCCCTCTATTTCCCTTGTCCTTCTGAAGTCAACAAAAATTGAAATAGGCATGCAAAAAAAGAAAAAAAGAAAACAATAAATTAAATTTAAGGTCATGGAGAAGAGCATGCATGAAAAAGGAAATGCAAAAGAAATTAAATAAAAACTAAAGCACGGAAGCGGTCATAAGGTAAATCGTGTTGGCTAAGAGTCCAGCCTACACTAGAGAGCCTTAGAATGTTTTTTTGGGACAGTCTGTAAGTCCTTCTTCACATAAAACTTGTATGGCAATATATCACATTTAGAAATGTATACAGAACAGTGTGAAAGTGACAATGTGGTCCTAACAATGCTCATATAGGCCGATGCTTAAATAAGTTTTTCAAACACGCCATTTCTCTCAAGAGGACAATTTTCTGAGGATTAATATAGTTATGGATATGGGTTACACCTTCAAGAAAAATTATCTTTCATTTGTGAACCAAATGAAAGCAAAAGCTCCTGTGAGTACACACAGGGTGCAGGCAAAGAAAATGCTGTGTTTTAAACACAGATACACAATGTACGTCTGGTTGAAGAGCAGTTCAATGGTGGTATAACTACAGTGTACACCTAAATCAGACTAGAGCAAGCATTAAATAAATTGAACTGGTCTGTGTACATATTAAATAATACATCTATAAAAGTTTAGCAGCTCTATTTAAAATGAAAATAAGATATCTCTGCTAGCACACACTTTCCAGTTAAATTGTGTTTTCAGCCATTCTAAGTATTTTACAAAATGGTTTTCAGAAAGTGCAAATCTAAGCGTGTCTAATGCTTGCTGACAACATATGTTTGTTATTTTAGTGTATGTTAGATAACCCAAGATGACAAAACTTGGCTGAAAACAAATACCATGAAGATTTCAAAATGCATGAGCTACAAAAAACATTTAAACCAGAATTTTGGAAATTCCCTGCAAATTTAATTCTAGGCAAAATACTCATTTCAAATGCACATATTGATAAGTGTTCGGTTACTCAAATTACACTGTCACTATAGCTCATTGTGCTCACCTTATCTTCTTGTTTCCTCTTGGACGCTCTGACTGGACAGACATGTAGCTTGTGCTGCTGAAACGTGAAGCGCTGCTTGTCCGTGACACAGCGGAGACATCGCTGACATCGCTGTCTGAAGACTTATTGGAAACATTGTCTGAGCCTCGATGAGGATCCCGCCCTGACCGATACTGTAAGAGGGAAGGGACAAAGATACAGATGTTGTCAGCAACATGCTAACACAAATCAGCTATGGAGCTGGTCCCTGATGCTACCTAAACTGCCTTGGTCACTACATTGCCTGAAAGTTTATAATGAAGTTTTTAATTGATACAGAATATAAGTTATGTCTTGGTTTCTATTAATTTTACTCTGCTTTTCTATCCCATTCAAATTGCTAGCTCCTCAGCTTCAATGACAGAGTGACTTGTACAAAACTTTCAGCACATTTAAAAGTTCACAAAGCTTAGCAAAGACATCTAAACCATCATAGAATATTCTTACCACAACTGTTTCACCAGTGCAGAAAGGAAAGCAGAGAGATTAGTTACTTGCCTGTGATTTCTGAGCTCGTGAAAGATTAAACATGAGACAGAATGTGCTGCATGCTATCTAAGGAGTATGCATCTCTTTTGGGGCCTAGCCTGTTTACAAGAAATTCTAATTGACAAATGTTAATTTTTTTTTCCCCAAGCAAATAGGCAGATGAGATTATCAAATCAAAAGGCAAAACGATGTTGTAGCAGTGCAAACTGAACTGCTGGGCCGGGAAATCTGAAAGGATGGGAGAAAATTTTTATCGAAAACGTACATGTGCCTCAGAAACTAAGGGATTCCAAAGATATTTGAGCTTGTTAATAGTACATACCAAACATGGAACTGGCACGTGACTGGTGATCGGCAGTGCACCCACACAACATACAGCATTGTGCAGTGATATTCAGGTTAGATCTGAACAGAATATGATGGTTATTTGTTCTTGTTACTCATTATCTCCAAATTAATGCTCTGTCTGTGCCACTCTGCATTGCACTATATACAAATATAATAAATAGCAGGAAGATGTTTTACAGAAATCTGATGGGTTACTGCTGATAATCTTTTCAGGAAAACAGTACTGTAAAATGAATTGTCAATGAACACCAGGTAACTGGAAATAAGACAGTATGAAAAGATATGAAGAGCAGCGCAGACAGGACTGAAAGAAAACAGGAGAAAATAATCTGCCTATCAAATCAGCGGTTTGTTGAACTTTTGAGGTTAGCAATATCATGCTCAGCCACCTGAAGAAAATAATTCATAATGTAAAGTGGCAGACCTGTGTAGTACTCCTAAGAGAAGGTTTGGCTAAAAAATTTGATGCTTTTTTATAGTTTTAGAACTGTCTTTCATTATGCACACAGATAATTTGTTTTTGTTCACTTACAAGGAATGTTAAAATGCGAAATAGTCTGAAAGATTGTGCAGTATCTATATAGCATTTCAGAATAGCATTTCAGTGCCTATTCATCATAAATTATTTTTACACTTAGAGCTAGTAAGTTATTTTGCTCATTTCGAGACGGGGAAATGAAATAAAACCAAGAAAAAATGCTCATGCAGGTTAGACTGTACCCCTGCTGCAGGGTGACCAAGCACAGCCTGAACTCCACACTTACAAAAGCGATTGCACATTCTGCAGATGGATTCCTGATCTGTACTAATTTACAGTATTTCTGTTCATCGACAACTGCTTGAGCTCTCCCCAGCCTTTAAGTGTGAAAGTGCACTTAGCCATCCATAAACTCACAGAGTGTCTCTGTGATTATAATGTTCAAAAGTTTTAATATGTACTTACTGGTTTTATAGAAGCCATTAATGTTTTTGCTTGATAAAGAAGACAGTACATATTATAACTGATATATTCACTTGGGAATATAAAAGTAAAGTCTAAACAGCTGTCCTGATCATCAGAGTTAATGGAACGTTATATGAGAATAAAAGCAGTGTTCTTTCTCAACAAGTCCTTTAAAAGAAAAATAGCCCTTTAGAGAAGAAAAACATAATTATGCCTAGTGAAATGGGTATATACTGAATTGTAGCTATTCCATTCCCAGCACCTAACCTTCCCCGTGATCATTCTGCATTGAAGAGTCCTGAGTTCAGTTTGTGTTGATTTAGCCTATAGCTACCAGGATTGGGAAGTACAGTCTGATGGACTGGGCTACCATCCTTCCACTATGGAAAGGCAGCAGAGAGCTGCCCTCAGGCCTTCGGCACTGGCTGAGGCTCATAGGCAGATGTAATTGCCGTCCCAAGCCCAAGGATACACTGCCATTGGCTCCCACCAAGCTAATACACAGCCAAGATGTAAATGCCTATATGAATACCTATCGTATGGACAGTGGCTACTGACCCCAGGCCAGGCACATCGCCAGCATGGCAGACCTAACCTGGTTCTCCCTTGGGGAAGTGAGATGGACCACAGTGTTAGGCGTAACTCATTGATGGAATTGTTAACAACATTGCAATTAAGGGAGAGATAATTACTTGTGATGATTCATAGAATAATAGACCTCAGCCCGCAGATCCCACACTGAGCTTGCCCAGCAGACCATGGAAATGAGCTCTTCTGAATTAAATACATGCAAGCAACATGAAGTGGCAAACAGTATCAGCATTGCACAAAGTTATTCTAAAGAGTCCTTCTGCAGCACACAAAGTTTCAAACACCTATGGTTTTGATTTTCTCTGTTTCATTTCCACACCTGGAAAAAGTCAGGTCTTAAAATACATTTTTCATAGCAATGTGCTGTATCTAACAAATTAGACTTTTCAATAAATAAAACAACCTTATTGTGTTGGGTTTTTTAAAGTCAATGTAATAGTAATAATCTAGTGATATACAGTGAAGATTGAGAATTGCCTTGGAAAGAAAAGCAAATTAAAAATAAATAATTTCAGAAATACAATGTGAAAAAAGATCATCAAATCATTACCTTGTCTCTTTTTTTTCTCAGTTGTATGTAGAGATACTTCCCATGAAATGTGTTAATTGGGTGAAGTGGCAAAGAAATATTACTTGACCCTTACAGCTTCAGAATATTTTAGGTTGAAAATTGGCAAAGTTAATTGATACTTTCATTAAATCTGAATGTCTGAATAGACAATATTTTTTAAAGGTTTTTATTTATATGTTGTCTGAATTAAAGCATCTGCTAGCTGCCTACCAAGGCAGCTAGTGGAGTGAAATTAAATCGAAATTAAATTGTCTTTCTTGCTGGACAAAGCTCAGAGAGCTCACACTCATTTGTTAACTCTGCTCCAAATCCCTGTTTATTCTGCTGATAAGGTCTACTCTTGACCTTATGTCTGACTTAATTTTGTTTAGGCAATGGATTACAGTAGTGTATTGCATGCGAATGTTTCAGGAACTGAAGCACAGAAGACTAAAGGTACCATAGTGCTTGTCTAACAAAAGCCACACTGGCATTTCAGTTTTGCATTTGTTTTTTAAATTGCAATTCTACATAAGGCAGTTTCTGAAGTGCTCCTTTGCTGCCTACCTCAAAAGTAAAGTGGCACTTCCATTGTGCAAATATTGATTTTTAAAAAGCATTCAGTTCTTTCATGTTACATACTCTGACTGTAAAATGCAACACTTTTTTCAGATTTGCGCTATTGCTTTTTCAGTATTTGTGTGGCTGAAGTTGCCCCAAGGCAACTTTTCATATATTTCACATACTTCCTTGCTTTCTTTCTCCAAATTTCACTTTCTTTGTTTTCTGAATGTCACCAACTGCATGACAAGATCAACTATTGGACTGAAAATGTAATTTTTAACCAAGTGCCATCCACCCATTATATCCAAAACACTGATGCCATTTCACATCCCTGTCCACTGCCATCCCTATGGACCATGATGTAGGATTTACAGCATCTGAATGCACACAGCCACAGAACTGCAGCCTCCACAGTTGGATCCAGGTTGTAGCATAGTCAGAGGTTTGGATCATCAGCTGCAGCAGTTACCCTGTGTGCTCCCATGTAACTCAGCAGAAAACTTGGGTACAAGGACAATAATAATTCCCCTGGTATGGTCAATCAGGAGATCCAGGCTGTGGTGACATGTACGTATCCACTATGCAGGCTAATGAAAAGGTTTCTTTCAAATTCTTTTTTTTGTTTGCTTTCTAAATACCAGCCACAGCTGGAAAATTATCTCCTGACTTTCCCCATGCTGGAAATATACGCCTCTTTTGTCGGAATAAGGTTAAATTTTAATTTCCAACACAATCAAGCCTCATACAATATAGGCAGCATTCTGGACTTTATGACCCATAAAGCAGTAATAGCACTCAGAGTCTTCAAGCTCTTTCAACAATAGGAAGTTTGCTGCAAGCAGAGGGGTTGATTAAAAGCTGCTTTTCTGTTTTTAATAGTAAAATCATTTTGTCCTACTTTGCCTTGTTGAAGAATGAGAAAAACTGCATTATTGTGGATTCTATCAAACAAGTACTGAAGTTTCTAAGATCATTTTCCTCTGCATTAGTAAAATCATCAGCTGGAGACCTCAACAAAAGGAAAGTTAGGTAGTAGTGCCTATGGCTTTTAACTGCAAGAGATTACTGTTCTGTAAAGATGAATTAATGATTATTAGAGCAGAAAAAAAAATACCTGCTTTGCTTCCTAATACCACAACCTCTGCAAACATTTTGATCTCTTTGTGAACTATTAGTATGTCTAAGTGGCTGACAGACCACATAGAGTTACAACTCCTCTGATGCCAGTGCTCTTATTTCTGCAAAGAAAACTGATTTGGAACTTCTAATTCAAAGGGAGTTTCAAAGTGTTTTGTATTGATTTAATTTATTGTTACCAGTCTTCCATCTTGGACTATACAGTCATGCAGTTGTCCAGGCAATTGAAATTATCATTGATTTCTCACCATCTTTCCGTTTTATTATCTTTCTTTTCTTTTTCTTTTTTTTTTGTAGTCCAGTCATCAGTTTTTATTTGCTAGCATTTACATAGGGACATACAAATCTGGTTAATGTTTTTACTGATCAAAATGTTGTGAAGATGTTTTAGACAATTGTCCATTGTCCTGCTACCAGAAGATTAAAAAAACATTCTGGACTATTTCCATAGTTCTTTGCCACACTGACAAAAGCTCTTGGGCAGCCAAAGCACAGGAATTGTATGAAATGTTCTATAATTTCAAATGTAGCTTTTGGTGCAAGTTCACAGCCTCTAAAGGCATTGCAAATTTTAGTTACCACACATCATTTGAATGAATGTTGTTTGATTGTTTGATTCTTTCCAAAATCTTTGTTAATGGCTCCCTAACCAAGCCTTCCATTAAAAATAAAACCAAATACTTAGTAGTAATTACAACAAAAAACATTATATTTACATCAAGTAAAAAAAAATCAGAGACATTTTTACAAAATACCATATACAAATGAATACACAGAGAGAATATGTGTTCAGCTGCAGCTTGCATACACAACTCCAAGACGGACTGTGATGAATCTGCCCTTGCGTACTTAGGCAACTAATAATCTGTGCTTACATTTGTCACTCCTGTCAAGATCCATCAAGGCAATTGAGGTACAGCTAGCCAGGTCTGCCTCTGCCAGCCCTGCTCTACCTATCACATGGCATACAGGTGTCCCTTGAGGGATTTAAGGACTGTCCCAGAGGAGACTAATTCTTGAACTGCTCTTGTATTAGGCACATAATGAGCTCCACAGCTGCCAAGAGCTTCTCAATACGGAGTTGCAGCCAGTTCTACCTTAATCTCATTCCTGACTACTGATCCTGGCTTCTGTTTTGCACTCCTGGATTCTATCCTGTCTTCCTTCTTTTTGTTTCTAATTCTTAGATCCTGCTTTTTTAACCCTGTATTTTGCTTCTGATGAGTCCCATTGGCACTGTTCCAACTCTGTTCTCCAGAAATGTTCCAACTCTCAGCCAGTTGTTTATTTGTATTGAACACCCTTTGATCTCCTGGCCCTATTGCACCCCTCTAGACATTTTTATCTTGCATTAACATAAAGGAGAGAGCTACATATACATATTGCTAATGAGCAATATAGTGTCTGGACCAGAATCTAGCTGGATGTACAGTGTCCTTGTCCTATGTCCATCCCTCACTTCCATTCTTTATCCAACATAATTTTTTCCTCATCATTCCAAATATTCTAATCCAGTTTTACCTCAAAGAAAAATAACTGACTGTAACCTGATTTGCAAAACCCCCCTTCTAAATCATCCTAATTTCCAGTAAAGTTAGGCCACCAATTAAAATATCAGCAAAGAGAAATATCTGTATTTCTATTGCACATGCGAAAAAAACTTTCTTCAAAACTTTTCCCACCTTTGTGGTTTGGTGCCATCTATTTTATCAATTTCACTAACCACTGCTCACATCAAGATCAACTGAGTCAGCAGTGGGCTTTGACAGCAAAGAAAGGCAGCCTTGGTTGTATTGACTTGAATATAACAAGTATATCCAGAGTGATTATTTCACTCTGCGGTCACGAGCCCACATCTAGAAGACTGTAACCTGTTTTGAGATCCGAAGTACAACAATGACATCAATAAACAAGACTGAGTTTATTGGAAGGCCAAGATGGCTGAGGAAGCTGGGCTTGTTCTGCCTGGAGAAGTGATGGCTATGGGAGTACCTTACAGCAGTTTATTAGATCATACAGGGGAGAATGTCAAAAAGACAGAGCCAAGAAATTCACAGCTGCTGTGACTGGTGTAAGTAGACACATTTTTAAAACAGGTACAGTGAAGCAATGGATCAAGTTGCCCACGAAATTTGTTTCTTTGAATGTGTTCAAGACCTGGCCGGGTAAAGCCCTGAGCAACCTGTATTGATGTCACAGCTAACCTTGCTTTGGACCCCTGCTAGGGCTTGTACCATACAGTTACTGAGGTCCCCTCAAAACCAAATTACTCTGTCATCCTATGGGTCAGGGTGAGCCAGGAGCTGAAGAAGAAACTACAAGTGAAGCAGTAATACAAGAGCCACCAGTGTATCCTGTCTAAGGACAGCTGGAAAGCTAGAGGGAGGCAAGCCAAATGAAAAGGCAAAATTATCATGTGCTTCACCTAAGTTGGCACATGGTGCAATTTTTTTAGGAACTCTCTTAGTGTACAGTATTAAATGTATATAGGAGAGCACTAGAAAATATTCTGGCATTACAACAAGAGAACTTACAGAACATGTAAATATTTGGTAAAGTAGGAAGCAGTCAGGCAGCTCTTAAATATTTGGGTCTTTTAGTGAGCTTGAGAATTAGCTTGTCAACAAGTTTGTCTTCTTAAAAAAAAAAAATGTTCCTGTAGTCAGTTTCAAAACTGTAACATGTAACCAGGTAGCTTTTTGCTCTGATGTTCTTTTTCATACACTATGTCTTTTGGAAAATCAAGGCAACCTCTAATTTCAACTGCACTGAAATTTCTAAGACTGTTTAGAATCACATTGACGTGGTTTAAACCATCTCTCCTACGAAAAACACAGTGGGTGAAAAACTGTTGTATAAGATAAAGTAAAATTCAAGGAAACCAATGGAGGAGCAATTATAAGCATCACCTCAAAAAATTCTTAAAGGGCAATCCAAGATGTGTTACACATTGCAGTGAAAACATACAGTTTATACTGCCCAGGCAGATGTCTCATAATATCTCATCAAAAGCTACTTTAAAGTCACTACTCATAGAGAGAGGTTCTAAATAAAATCATCACACAATTGAAACAGGACACTGCGACATGACATTTCATGAGTCCTTGAGTGGCATGCCTCATGTACTACATAACTAGACATCTTCTTTAAAAGTGAAGGTAACTATTTTCTGTTATCTACCAAGGTAAGTAACTGAGATTTTTAAGAGGAGTTTTTACAGCTCAAACAGTAAAGTAAGATGATCTTTTCCATGGTTTTAGTTGATTCTGATAGATTAAATGAGGCAAAAGAGAGATCCAGGTATAGCATACAACTAGGGTGAAACAACTGTAATTAACTATACAAATTGGAAGGAATAGAAAACCTTATGTGTTCTGTGGATGGACCTCACCTTGTTACAAGACCTGATTATTCCAACATGACTTAACAAGTTGTAGGTGAACCACAGAATGCTTTCCTGTAGCCAGAATATTCCCAAAAGTGTTTGAAAAAAGCAAAGATCTTGGAGAAATATGAGTCTACATAATATGAAGACAAATGAGAGCTTCAAAAGAAGAACCCTTTAATGACAATTAAGGGTAGAAGGATATCCAACAAACAGTCCTCCTTTTCCAATATTAAAGTACTGTAGAAAGGCATACAAAATGGAAAATAAAACAAAGCTCTTACTAAGGTGCTGTCCAAATTCCCCTTCATACCTGCTGATCTCCCCCTGAATTTTAAGTGCTATTTAAAACAGGGCAAAGTCAGTTTTCACTTTAGAGAAATGGGTCCACAGTCTGGCTATGTGATGGCAGCTAATAAACTAGGAAGTACATCTCAAACTCCTAAGCATATTTTTGACTGCCCCACATTAACTTTTTGACTGTCTAATACAGAAGGGAGAAAATCTGTTTAAAATAGAGATCAGCAATCCTTTACCAATCCAGAACACTCTGTCAACTCTCCTGAAGATGCATCATCATGGACAATGTTCATGTCAAAAGTCTGAGCCATTCAAGTCACGGTGATTATAAAAACACAGGTATCCAGGGTTTTACAATTTACTGTGTGATTGCTTTTAATGGTATCTCCAGGGCTGTATTTCCTGGGAACTTCAGCATTGTCTGTCAGAAAAACCTGTGAGTCTACAGTTAACTCACTTGTTCAGGGGTTCAGTTTCAGTGAAAACTCTCTTTTTCTGCTCCTTTTTGGTCTTCTAACTCTAGTACACCCTATTACATTGGATAATGACTCAAGGCATGCTTCCTGTATTTAGGTTCCTCAAGTGGTTCACATGCCATTTCTGTCACCACTGCACTTAAAATATCTTGCACTTCATACACTCCTTCCATCCAGTCAACAGCTTATTTTTTAAAGAGTAGCAAGGCAGGATTTATGTTTTAAAAAATCCTCTTTTGTCTCTGATTGTTCTACATAATTTGCACTTCTTTGAGATGTTACTTTACAAATACAAGCTAGGAAATCAAACAATATGCATTTTATGCATATTTGTAGGCATTAACATGGATGTAAAACTGCACTTACATAATTTGTTTTTAGTCCTTGGGTCTCATGAAAACAAAAGCAAATTAAAAAGAAAAAAAGAAAGATTGTAAGGCAACCATCTTTTATTATCACACAATTTCTATTTCATTGCACATAATTTCACCCCAAAAGCCTGTTAAGTATTTCAGCATACCTGATAGCTTGAGAACAGAGATATGAACTTTACCCTGACTCCTACTTTTGCTATGTGACATTTTAAATATGCTTTTCACCAAATTTGTCCTGGTACACAGCACCTTCAAAGGAATTCATGCTGAAGAGAACAGCTGGATTGACACACAGCCATCTGGTGAGTTCTGTAAGCAGAAGTGCCTAAGGACACAATTGCTCAAGAACAGCATGTAATTATATCTTTATATATTTATGATTTCATTTTTTAAGTCCTTAAATCCATAGATATTAAAGGATAGTCTCCAAAATCAAGCATGATTTGAGGGGATATCACATGACCTTTTTTCTTAATCTCTTGTTTTCACTGATTATTAGGATATATCTTGGAAAATCCCTGTACAATAAGAAATGTATGAGCTCAGCTGATAACTTCTGCAAATTTGCTGCTGATTCATGTCTAGCTAAGAGAAACAAATCTGCAAGATATAGATACCACCATTTCCTCATCCCTCCATAGACAAGTTAAACCACTTAGAAAACATTATTTCCTCTAAAACATATTTCCTCAGCAGCTTTACCCTCATTATATTGCAACTAGCAGAAAAAAGGCTACAGGGAGAGACAATGCAAACTGCTTCTACTGATCAGAAAAACTGATCTCTCTTTTCCTCTTCAGTCATTGTGTTTCGGTTCTCAAAGACAGAATAATTACAAAACAAGTATTACTTATGTCTCATACTTCATTGTAAATACTCTAACGATTTACCTCTTTGCTTATTTGTAGGATTAATTTGTATTCAACTTTACAGAAAATATGCAACATCTATTAACATTACTTACAACTTCATCTTCATCACATAAACCACTTTAACAGTAGGATAATAATATGTAACATTTGCAGAAAAGAAACAAAAAAATTCAGTTGAAGCTGTATAAGAAATTTAGATCATTTTACATGACAGGTACCTATATTGCAATTATTCCGGGATCAAAAACATCTGTAAATATTTTTGAAGATCTTTAATGTTTATGAATTATTAGAATAACTTCAGTCCGTGAAGTTATTTTCATTTACAGATGTTTCCTTAGCATAGCATTAGTATAGCACTTCCCAAATTAATGTGACTAGAAATTAGCTGAGATGAGGGAAAGGAAATATTTTAAACTGCCTTCTAAATATCACCCAAGTTACTTCTTTACAATTCTTGAAACTATTAGTCAGAACTGAATTTACATGATTTGCGACTCTTAGATAGAGAACGCTATATCGTAGTGTTTTGAATTTTGTTTTTAGAAAATCACATTCTAAGTAAAATGTAGATATTACTAATTAGCTAGCCTAAACTGCAGAAGTATGCAAATCACCAGAATTGCTTTTTATGTGACTGCACATGCCACTCAAGAGAGAACAGAAACAGAATTACGCATCCTAGCTCTCTGGAATTAATGCATCAAAGATGCTCTCTATGATGCAAGAAATGTAATATCCTTTAAAGATTTTACATAATTTAAAGAAAAAGGATATATCAGATAAATTTTACAGTGATAAAAAGAGCTGAACTTCAGGACAAAATTCCATATGTTTGACTGTATGATAGTTTCTTCTGCTCAGTTTAATTGGACTCTGAAAGAAACACAATTTGCAAACTTCTTTTCATCATGATAGTTGAAGTCATTAGATGAAATATATATATAAGAGAGACAGATACATATATATATTCAAGCCAAAGATTTAAGAAAAGATGCTCTTTTAGTGAAATAAAAAAAAAAGATTTCGTTTAATGTAAATTGTTGAAAATGTCATTAAAATTACATTTCCTACCCTAGAAATAATATAGAATAAGCTGCTTGTAATAACTCCTCTTTGCGTAGCAAAAATGAACCCTTTTTGGGTACATCATTACTCTGTTCAGAACCAAGGATTAAAATTTCATAACTGCTTTTATTTTTTTTTCTTGTTATTTCCTATTATTATTCCCGACTGTCAGTGAAATCTCAGGTAAAACCATGATTTCCATCTGCAGAAGGAGGATAATATTCCTTCTGATATATTACTAAAGAAAACATTCTATTGGCTAATACTAAGAAATATTAGTTCTTCTAAGCAAAGATTTTACTTTCCATAAGTGACAGCCAAAAATACCACAGGTTAGAAAGGACACAGATGTAATTTCATGTTTTAGTAACATTCTGCCTAGAACTGCTGAAGACATTAAGGCTTTACATAAAACCTCTCTGTGCTGAGACTCCCAAGTCCTGACTCTACTTTGATTAGCTCCATTGTGCAGAACCACCTTTTTCAGTATAATGGTGCTACATCTTCCCAAATACCTCATATGAACTACTTGCTGTACAAACACTTGAATTCACTGTTATATTCATGAAAATTAACTGTAAGAGATCATGTAATTAAGATACCTTAAAAAAAAAGGCAAAACCCCACAATGCCTCAAAGAAATATGATAGACATACATACATATTTTTTTTATTGCATGACAACTGTCAAAAATTTCTCAAAACCACGAACCTGTTTGAAAAAAAGGCTGCAAACTGGCAAAATTTTCACTGATAATTTTGGGGTTGATATCAAAGAAAATCAACCCAAATGAATAAAGAGAAGTACTCCCAGAAGTGAAGAAAACATCCACACTGCTAAAACCACTTCACTAGTCTTATCATTATAGCCAGAATTACAAATAATAACAGTAATCTCTGGGCAAATCCTTCATCTAAGGTATGCCCAGCTGAACCACGGGGAGCACCTCCTAAAGCTGCTGCAGTACAGGAGAGCTGGGCAGGCCAGCAGGTGTGTGAGGTGAGGGGCCACACCGCTCTCCTGCCTCCGAGTCTGGCAGTGCTTGGTGCCTTCTGAACCATCCCCTCTGAAGCAGACAGACAGAGGTTCTGCTTCCTCAGCCTGAAGAAAGCAAGGATCCAGGGAGACCTTACTGCAGTCTTAGTACCTAAGGGGGGTCTGCAAGGAAGCTGGAGAAGGATTTTTTCACAAGGGCATGTAGTGATAGGTCAAGGAGTAATGGCTTTTGCCTGAAACAGTGGAGATTTAGATATAAGGAAGAAATTCTTTACTGTAAGGGTGGTGAGCCACTGGAACAGGTTGCCCAGAGAAGCTGCGTGTGCCCCTTCCCTGGGAATATTCAAAGCCAGGCTTGATGGTGCTTGGAGTAATCTGATCTAGCGGACTCCTATGGCAGGGGGTTTGGAAGTAGATGAGCTTTAAGGTCCCTTCCAACCCAAACAATTCTCTGGTTCTATGATTCTATGAATCATTTAGGATCCTACATATTTAAGCAGGCTCCATGCAAGCCCTGCACTGAGACTTCATCCTTTCTAAGTGTGTGCCACACTTGCTTTGATGTTTCAAGGTCAATAGCCTAGAAAATTGATCTAGCAAACATGTTTCCCTCACAGAGCTCCTGCTCTCCCCTCATTTTATTTCCAATGTGGATAATATTCTTTTTGCATCTATTCGGCCTCATACAGAATTAAGTAGCACAAACTGCAGTGTGATACACGTTCTCCGAGATTATTATTCTCATTTCTTAGAGCTCCCTGATGGTTACATCAATTCAATGAACTTCATATATTCTCCATTTTTAAATGTCACCCTTTGGCACCAAGATATATAGTACACATTTCCCAGTTAATTTTTTTTATTTCTTTTCTGTAGATTTTCTCATTTGTTATCAGCACATCAGTCTCAGAACAACTTAGACAATTAATTCAAACATAGTCACGGTGTTTGTTACTCATTAATTGTTACTCAGTTCAGTAGCTAGAAATTTTACAGCTTAAACACAGATAAAACCTGTAAATGGAAATAACTGAGTTTATATGACGAGACCAAAACACTAACTGTTTAACAATTATAAAAATATTTTCTATTTTAAAAAAGTTAAAAGGATTTAAGATAAATTTCAGTGATTGTCCTGGCTGGAATTTGATCAACACATCACCCAGGTAATTTTAAAATGTGATTGTTAATGGAATGGTTACAATACTCAGTTGAATCTGGCTTTGATAGAAATCCTTCTATATATATTTTGTTGTATATTTTATATATACGTCTTTGATAAGGTAATCTTTTTTCTTGAAAATACTTGTTTTTTGCAAAAGAATATTTTAACTCATTGCTTTGAGAGTAAACCACAAGACTTTGTGCAACACCTAGGGGGTTTTGTGCTTTTTTAATGGAAAAACATAATTTTCTGCTATTGAAAAGCCTTTTTTTCCAAGAGATTCCAATAAAAAAATGAATATTCAGAGCCAAAATAGACTGCTGGCTTTGTTTTTTTAATCTCAGGAGTAATTTTTTCTCTTTGAGATTTGTTGTAAAATTATAAGGTACTTTATCAACCTTCTAAAATGTATTTAACCTCTGCTTTCTCATCATTAGCAATAGAAGCTTGCACAAAAACTAAAGAAATGGGTGACAGCAGAAAGTACCTGTTGACTGGTAAAGACAACCAGTGTCAGTCTACTTTCAGATGTTTATATTTCAGCCAAATCATCATACGTGAGTGCAGTATTTTTGTTAACCACAGTACTACATTTTAAAATACCCTAAATTTCTAATAGAGACAAGGATACTTAAGATTAAAAATTAAAAAAAAATAGAAAATGATCAAAGCCAAAATAAAGAGCTTAAATAAAAAACCAAAATTATAGCAACAGAAATATTTTCTGAGAATTTGCACATCTTTGACTAAAGAAGAAAATACTAGAAATCACAGCCATCAATATCTATATTCAAAGTTATTAAATGACTTTTAATACATCAGCAAAATGCAGTCTGATAGAAACAGAAATTAAAGATATTTTCTACATTATCATATGTATAGAGCTCAGTTCTAGAATTCTGAATTTATCTTATCTAACTATATTTTTAAGTCTTATAATTGAACTTTAAATCCTGTACTTAGAGGAACCAGAACTTCAGAAATTTATTCCTCAAATTATTCATATTAAGGATACAATAAAATACTTGATTGAAAATATAAATGCTCTCAGCAGCATTAAGGGCCAGAAAGACTCTCTGCATTGAGTAGTAAAGTTCCTTGCATTCCACACATAAGCATGACTGATTAGGTAACCTGAACACTCACAGGCTGTTGGGAGCGACATGACCTGTCATTCCAGACCAGACAGCTGGCTGAGCCATCAAGTTTCTGGCTCAAAAGTACAAATACTGATTAGCCCATAGAAAAGCACGGAAGCCATGGAAGAGACAAGGACTAAAAAGTTTTCTCATCTGGGTAACTCTTTGTTAGTCTAATTGGTGTTTTGTTTATTTCCTGAAGCAAAAAGCTTATTAGGGTGAAGGTAGGCAAGGGAAAGATGAAGGGAACCCATAAAACTACACACAGATATTCCCATTTGAAAATCTGTCAAATTCTAATGGTTAGGCCCTTAGTTGTACAAGTATTCTATAGAAATTTATTACATTGAATATTTGTGCGTGGTCTTATCCGTGTTAGTTTTTGCCTTCTTAATAATTTTTTGGCATAGCTATATTCTAATTATTTTGTCTTTCTAAGTTTTATCCAGATATTTAAAAAATTAAAATTTAAACTGGTATGTTAAATAGATATGTATACAAACAATTTATGCAGTGTTTTGAGGGAATATGGATATCTAATGTAGCCTCCATTTTATACTCAATATTTTGAATATAGGATCAAAGAGGTATCTTCATAATTACTATAAATTATCAAATTATTACGGGGTATATCAAGACCTTCACAGAACTCTGAAACTCTAAACTAATTGCCAATATAAATCGAATATAAATCAAATACAGTTATATGCAGTAAATTATCAAAGAGCTCAACATCACTTTAGCTTGGATATTTGTTCAACTCCACAAGGGTTTCAAGAAGAAAATTGACAAGTGCTTCTGCTAGCAATCTTTGCTGCTCTGTATACCTCTCTGCTTTGATTTCTAAGGAGGAGACAACGGCATTCCGGTAACACCATCAAATCAAAGATTTCAATCAACAGCACAGATCATGGGGTACCACATGTAGCTGTAACAATGGCACAACTACTTACTGCAGGTTTTAGTGGGAAAAGGCAGCTCTTGGACACTTTTGCATATTGCAACAAGACTGAGAATTAAGATCTGCTTCTGTGGTATTCGAATTCAACCTCTTCCACCTCCAGCATTACAGCTCTTACCTTTACCATTTGTACATTCTCTCACACAGGTAACCCACAAGGTGGTACTTGATTCATTGCTGAATCAAAGTGTCCCAGTCTGAAGAACTGCAGCTGTTCAGTGTCTGCATGCTCCAAGAGCATTTCAGCTCCACCTACACTACTCAAATAAACTGAGCACATGATTGACTCTTCCACAGTTTAATTTGTCTTGGTCTTGTTACCAGTTTAGATGATCACAAAGTCATATGCTAGTATGCCTAATACTACTATTTTTCTACTCCAAACACAGAGAATTATGCTGTATGTAAAACCTGAATTATGGTTATTGATTATCAGGAATTGCAGCTTTACATACATCTAACGATGCAGAAAGTTTCAGTCTTATCATCAATACGAATCACTAAAGGTGGAGTTAGGAAATCCTCTTTGATGTCCAGTATTATCCTGCATGTGATGTACTCTTTTCTACGTTTGATTAAATAAACTTGTTCAGCAAAATTTCAGTTTTTATCTGGTCTTTTACCTCTTTTATCCCAACTTTATTCCTTGTTGCTCTAACATACTATGTTCCTAATTACTACATCACTATTACTAATTGCTATATTATGTAACTGGAGTTCTCTGCCTTTTTGCAGGTCATTATTTTCTCCCCAAAAAAAACCCCAAAACAACTAAATGTATCTCAAGAGAGTTTGAGGTTTAAATGTGTCAGCTGCCAGTCTCCGTTCTACCTTTGTCCCTAAAGAAAGCCATAGTTTTTCACTATTCTAACTCTTACATAAATCCAACCCCCTTTAGCTTGACATTTTATGCTTTTAATGACTCAGACTTTTTGTAGTGGCTAATATAGCCTGAGCTGATGGAACTCTCTCTGGATTCTATACTGATTTAACACTGATTGCAAACACTTCTAGGAAGCAGTATCTTCTCTCATTTTTCTCATTTTTCAACTCTCCTCAGCAGATCCACTGGGCATGTTCTAGTTATGGGGCAAGGAGGGAGGAATGGCATGCTTTCTCACACCCTTCGTCCTTCGTTTGTCAGCAGGGATTCCTGAATCTGAGCAGTGGCAGAAAAGGCCAGGGGAAGCAGTTACTCACCAAATACAGTACTGTCAATTTGTTTGCCAGAAGAGCCAGTGGCAGGAGTACCAAGCAAGAAGCAAGACAGAGAGGTTCAGAAAGGTTTGATGAGGATGTTTTGGAACTAACTTCAAATCCCAGTTCAACCAAATATGAACAGTCTAAATTTAGCACAGGTCTTACTCAGCTCCCACCTTGGCCCTTCTCTCTTCATAGTGCATCTAGCTTAAACATTTAGAATTGGGAAGCTTAGTTTTTATGCAAAACAATAAGCCAGTTGTAGAAAGATTCTTGAGAAAAGTTACACAAATCAGGCTAGTGTTGCAGAGGCACATCATGGTAAATGGCTAATTTTGTCTCTAGTGGAATACTCTTGTGCTGCTGTGGTTTTTTCTGTATTTCCAGAATTCGAGTTTTCCTGTATGTCAATTTCTATCAGCACTGCAATTCAGACTCTATATATATGTATTTAGTACAAGTCTAATAGTACTGAATAAGCAGAAATAAGTAGTTGCTCCAATACCAGAAATTATTATAGCTAATCCTTAGTGCCCACAGTGTTTTTCCTCTCATGTCTGCTTAGCTTTAAATATTATATGAAAATAAATACATTGCTTGCTTTCCCAATGTCTGGCCTGAAACCATACTTCAGCAGCTTCTGAAAGAAGTTATTGAGGGAAATAACTCTTTTACACAATGTATTACCTGCCAAACTAATGTATACAAAATAGTATGGAACCAGAATAATTATTGTTCCAAAAAAATGAGGCATGTATAAGAATAATAAAAATACAATCTGCAATTTTATGAATCATGGGGAAAAATATGAGAGGAAAATCAATTTCACACTTCGGCAGCTTCTAAGAATACTGAGGTCTGGAAGTAAAGTTTTCCCACAAACTGCTTAATGTATGACTATGCACCACAGAGGGGTATGAAGCTTCCTCTAAGGCCTCTAGCTTCCAGAGTTAGAACAAAGCTAGAGAGGTATAATACAGGATGCTTCTTTTAATATTTAATACAACTTCTACTTTTATAGCCTTTGCATCTTCAGGAGGAAGGATACTTTTTTATTTAAAATAATCATGAGGGACATATAGTTGCTGTTCATGTCCATTTAGAGAAAGAAGCAGAACATAAAGGTAAAAGAAAATTCCACATGCTAGCTCTCTTGAATGTGGCTTAATGTCTACTTAATGACATTTTTCTCAGGTGTGGCACTCTTGACTGCCTGCTTGTGCCAGTTGACTGGTTTAAAAAATCAAAGTTACTGTATACTGCACAGAACATCAGATTTCAGTCAGCATTTGACATATGTGTTTCAGGTCACTATCCATAAGAATCTTTGTAGAAAGCAGGTAGGTAAATTGTACTTATTAATTTTCTGTCTCAAGATAATGTAAGAACTTAATTAGGAGGAATTGAAGCAGTGGAAGTTAGAAAACTGAAGACAGAACTCTCATAGAACTTAAGATGAGTTATGGTTCTCCTATGGCTTTAAAACTACCCAATTTTAAGACTTTATCTTGAATTATTACATATATGTGAATATTCAGTGTCTAGTTCCACAAGTTCATTGATAGAATAAATAACTCATTTTCAAGTACTGAAACTACACTTCAACAGAAGAGTAAATTAGCTGTTTATTTCTGGAGACATTGTGTTTGATGTATGCAATAAATAAATCACCATATTCATAAAATAATTCCATTTAAAATTTTCCTCTTTAATACATTCCAATAATACTGAAGGTAAAAATTTAATTAAAAAATATAAAAGATGTAGAGTAAGGCCCAATAGTATGGTGCAGGTGAAATGGAAAAACAAGGATAGTAAATAGTTCCTTAGGTAGTTATATTCTATCCAGCTCCTTCACATGAGAACTCATTTACTCCACACCAGTCCTACTTCTGACTCAAATTTCAGTCAAGCATAAAGGGAGCAGGAAAATCAGCAGATTAAATCTGGTTATACATACAATACATAAAGTCATATTTTTGTGGTACATACAATCACAACACTTACGATAAGGTCTGCTCACAGAATTATGCTCATCTTTAAAAGGTAACACCTTTCAAAGCCCACAATATAGAAACACGTGAAAGTAATTTTGCCATAGTTGCCAAAATAAAAGAAACATCTAAACATGACAGTATACCAAGTCCCTCCTACATAAACATTCCTGTGCCTTTTGCAGTAAAATCCACATTTGCAAACCCCCAAATAATCATGCAGCACATCTACAGAGTTTTGAAGTATTTTAAGCCATTTTCACAGTTTTGTTTTTGTTTTCTCAATTCTATTTTCGTTAACAGGGTGGGTTTGAAAACAGGGCTTGAAATGGGCTTCATTGAAGCTCTTCCTCTATTTTCCCACACTGAAATGTATATTCTAGAAAGTAATTATAGCAAGTGTATAAGTCTACATTTTCTGCAGAACTAACAATACTTAATAAACTTGATGATTTATTTGCCTTCAAATATTTAATGTCTCATTTTACAGCAGCTTTGCCAAATCTGGGAACAAGGAACTATATCCTGGAAATAAGACTTTTATAGGTCAGAAGTCTCATGTTTTTCACTTACAATCTGACCTCAATTAATGAAATCTTTTAGAGGACACTAAATTATTTTTGCATAATAGAAGTTTAAATTGAAAATATCTTGGTTATTTTAATTAACACACTCTACATGACATGACCCTGTTCCAGATAGCAGGAAATTTTGGATAGTATATTTAAGGTTATACTACTACGTGGATATTCACATTCTTGGCAAACTGCCACAGCTGGGATGAAAGCTTTTGTTGGTGTATAAAATACCTTTCCAAGTGATAATTAAACTAAGTAACACTGCATCTTCCAGTTTTCAATAGATCAAGACAACTCTCTGTTCAACTATATGAAAGCAATGAACAAATTTCACTAGCTCTCATTTCATCTGTCACTCAATAAACAACTTTTTTACTTCTGTTTGAGTTTTTAAATCATGGGAACTATTGTTCACTCCAATGGATAATTACACTGCCTTGTTTTAACTTATCCTTCTTAAATTTTAATGACCAAGAACACTGTGCATAAGGGTTTTGCTGCACATTTCAAAAAATTTTATTATGGACACACAAGAAACTTTTACTGAAGAAAAACCCTGCCACTCATCTATTACTTTCAAATAGGATGTTGGATATTTCAGTTTAGCATATTTTGTCGCTTTTCAAAACAAAACTCCCTTGCCTTAGAATGATAATCTTGTTCCAGCCTGGAATCTGATCCTGCTACCTGTTTGTACTTGCTCAGTTTCATTTGGCGATTCCTTTCTTCTATATCCATTGCACCTGTTAAGTTAAAGAAAGAAAAAAAAAAAGGAAGATAAATACACAAGCAGTCCTCAATTCCAAGGTTAAAATTATGCTTATGGAAGTTTTAACAGAAAGAGATGAAATTTGGTTTACTTAAACTCTGTGTATATAATTTTAGTTTCTGAAGTACAATTTTGCAGAAAACTAGAAAGTTGTAACAGGAGGAAAATAGCAGCTAAATATTTCAGCATAATCTTAATAAATGTATTATCTACACAATTCAAATGAAACCAACATTGTGGAAAACTTAATATAAATGGAACACAGTGTTTCCACAGAATATAATATTCCTATTTCAAAAATATTAAAGAGAAATCGAGTCATATAATAGAAAGGAATGCAAAGACAACTTGTTTATTTTGGGTGCAGATTTGGTTCTTCATTTACTACAGTGTGACATACCAAATTCCTACTCAAGTGACAACCACAGCTTAGCAGACCTTCTGTACAGTACTGGAGCATATTCTTAAGAGTGCTCAAAACAATTTAAAGATGTCTAAAGGAATCTTAAAGAGCCACCCAGTGGCATCACTGTATTACATTCTAATGACACACAACTTCCAGAACAATTTCAGTATTCACTCTTCTTGGATCAAAAACGTGATTAGTTTCTGTCAGGGATAGGTTCTTACGACATGACTCAGACAGCAGCTGGTTTCAACCAACCGGTACCATAACACCACAATTTACTTTCTAAAATAATAAGCAAGTAAATGCCAAAGCTGAGGTGGAAGACAGAAATAAAAAAGTAACAGCTCAGAAAAGATTTTCAAACAAAATATAGTTAGCTATTATTTGCACACAGTTTTGATTCTTTTCCACTGTAACATGGTGTAAATCAAGAATATTTATTATCCCTTGAATGTTAAAAAGTATTTGACTGCCTTAAACTTTCCATAATTTAACATTCCAATGTTTTCTAGGATTAAAATTTCAGAATCCCACTAGTCATAAATGGAAGTTTCTCTGTATTATATGTATTGAACAATCTGGACTGTATTTATGGAACTGAGATTCCAGTGTATTACATAAACCTGATTAAAACTCTAAACCTCTACTGTAAGTAAAGCAGGGCTCTGCACAGGACCTATGCAAAGCCTCTGAGCTTTGTATTTGCTTTCTTGAGAACAATAAAGGAGAACTGCCAGGTCAATGTTGGAGTACTTCCTATGAAATTTGAAAGGAGAGGAGGGTGAAAGGAAGTGGGAATGCGAAAAGACTAAGTTGTTCTGTTCTCTATAAACATTCTGGCTTCTGATTTTGGTATTCTAACTCTCCATCTTTATTCCCCACAACAATATAAATGAAAAGACTTCATCAAAAATTCTAAAAGAAATTAAAATGAATAAAAATTAATTAGAAAGAAGAAATTATGTTTGATAGGAGAAATAAAATTAAAAAGAGAGCATCAGATGAAAATTACTAAAATAAAATACTAGTTTTCCTATCACAATTTTCCTGAACTATTATAGACCCCATAGCAGTATTTGTTAACTTATCATTAAGATGAAGTGACCTTTTTAGGATGGAGTTTTAAAAGCTCAAAGTTATCTTTTTTCTCTTGAAAACAAAAACTTTACACTGGAAAATTATATTTTTTTTCAATGACAAAAGTCACATAAGTTATTTTTGAAGTAAAATACTCTAACCTCTCTTCAAAGAAAGAAGTCATCTTTTGCTGAAATCACAATATTCTGCAAATCCACTTGATATTTTTCAGTAATGTAAGAAAGGAGATATTTTTCACAAAAAGGGAAATATTGTCAATTTTTCTTATGTTTTCTTATGAAATCATCACGTTTTCTTTGTCTCCAGACATTCTGCCAAATTTCAGGAAATTACAAGAAGTGATGAAATAACACTTCTTCAGCACAGATCAGAAATTTCACAATGACTTGAGAAAATATCCTTTCTTATCTCTGATCAGTTTGCAAAGTGAAACCTAGATTTTCACAAATCCAAATGACTATGATATGCAAACCAAGCACTCCGAAATATACCATTCAAAAGGGGAGCATAACATATAAGACCTTGGTATGAGTCCTCTGCCGCAAAACAAGCAAGATTTGTGGCTTGTTTTTGTCTCAAGAGAAAAACAAGACAGAAAAATTTTGAAAAAATATTATTCAATTCCCATAAAATCTTATTAAAGGAAAATCTGACTTGCTTTATATTTTTGAAACTGTCTTTAACTAAAGTAAGTTAATTCAGTTATGTGCAAAAAGAGGAAAACCTGAGGGCAGTGGAAAGTTCATAATGCAGCAGGTCACCTCTGGTACAAGGAACTGACATGCAGAAAGTGTGCAAGACTCCTGGCTGCCATGGGCTGATTTCACTGTAACTTAAGCCAGATGCATCCATGATCAGGATGGGAGTAGGAATGGCTGAGAGAGTGTCATGGCACTTCCCATTCATGTGGTCCAGTGCACAGGCACATAGCACTAAGTGTGGAAAGACAGGGCTATCGTTATCTCCATTTCTGCTGGCAAATCTGTACCTGCTGGAACCCCTGCTAGGGGGTTGAGCAGGAGCAGAACATTCTTCTAGAGAGTTCAGTAACTTTCTGGGTGCACTCAGCTTTTAACATGAGTTTGGTAACCAAGGCTGAACACTTGTCCTATCCTAAGGACTACACTGTAGTCAGGAGCTGTTTATGGAATATGTGCAGACAAACCAGAACCAATCTGAATCTAATCATCAACAGTGGTGAAAATGTAGGAGCATGAGCTTGCACATATCTGAATAAACACAAGGGCTGACTGAGCCCTTAACTAGAGCCCAGCACAACACATTATCAGGACTACAGAGACTGACACTAGAAAAATGAAAGCTATTTCTGATATATTGATGGACTTCCACAATACACCAAAGCAAATGCAACCAAATTTTGGCCAGGGAAAATGGGTTCATTTATACACTTCTGCCTTAGCTTCCTTCCAGAATTTTCCTTCTAAACAGCAGCTGTACCTCCAACACATCCAATGAAACACTCAAATTTCAGCCATAGACACACACAAAAAAAGAAAGACTGAAATGGAAGAACAAAGCCTGGTGTTGCTCACCAAACATAATCATTGCACTGAAGACAATGTGCTGAAGTTTTGACTTTTTTGAATAACTCTATAACATTAAAAATGCATGACCTGAAGGTTGGTTCAGTGGAGTTTTCATGGGCACAAGGAAATTCCAGGCTGAGAAAGAGCCAGCTGCTGACTCTTTACCAGCTATTCTCCACCTTTTCAGAAGAGAGTGAGTTGACGGAAAGCAGCGTCACTATGGTGCAAAGACAGTCCTGAAATGCCAGAATAAGACACCCAGGTACTGTACCCAGCCCTGTAACCTGTTCTCAGATCCACAGTTGTGTCAGAGCTTAGCTCTAGTGACTACTGTAAAATAAACCTTAGGCCAGATGAATTTGACTTTGACCCTTATTTTCCACATATCTATGGAAATGTAACCAGTAGATAAGGCTTGCAATTACAACTTTAGCTACAGGATATTTTGTAATAAAAGATAGGGAAACGTCTCAAGACACAGACAAAGAGGGTGTCTTGGAGCCTGTAGGAATAAATTACTTCAGATTCTGCAAGCAGGATTAGATGTGCAGAAGTGCCATCAGGAAATCAAGCCACCCATACAGATTGTAAAATCCAGTAACAACCAACAGGCGGCACCCAGCTCAAGCTGTAACTACTGTTGTCTATTAAACATAGTAGAAGTAGGAACTCTGACTCTTCTATTGAAGTGGAACCCTAGGGACAAGTCCTACTGAGGTGGTATCAGTGTAATTCCTACCATGGTCTAGGTGGTGATTGCAATTCCATTCCTACAACAGGACTCAGGGCTGGCACTGGAATCACTGCTCTAGCTACAAATAAGAAAATATTATTTTCATGTTTTAGCTTGAAATCAGGTAAGATTCAGTACTTAGTGCCATGATCACAGTGGTGTTGCATCCAGGATTGGACTTGATGATCTCAGAGGGCTCTTCTAACCCAGCTGATTCTATGATTCTATACTTTCCAATTTAAACTTTCCTCATAACTAAAAACTAAATGTGTCTTTTTTTCATTTTAAAGGGCTGTAATCACTGATTTTGTTAATACCTAACATTTCCTGACCTCGGCTACTCAGGGATTCACAGTTTTATGAGGAGATAAACAATCATTCAATTCAGCCTGAAGCTAAAGAGCCAAATTTGTTGGAACATAAAACCAGCCGGTACATCTGTTCTTTCATTCTTTCTTTTGTTATCTTCTTCAGTGTGAGTTACTAAACCACCCTAGCTCATGTGGATGTTGATGGTGATGTGTTTGGAGGAGTTTGCTGTACTGTGAGGCTTCTGGGGCACAGAGAATAAAAAGGAAATGGGCATGGAACTAGAGTGGAGTTTTTCCTATAGTGTTAGGACAGATTTAGTTTTCGATGCATATGGACAAAAGGCATACAAAATTTGTGAGGCACAGCTACTCAGGGATAGGAAAAATCTAGTGAGGAAGGGCCAAAAGAAACATTGACATTTTGGAAATTAAAAACATGTAACAGAGAAGAAAAAGGAGGTGTGCAGGTGAGCACACTGTGTCTGGAGAGGGAAGGACAAAATAGAAGTCTTAAAGTGTACGACAGCTTTCTTTAGTTGACTCTGGTTTCTGTCTTCCCATTTCTCACTCCCTTAAAAAAGCAAAGGAAATATATTTGGGAAAAGTTCCATTTCCCAGTGTCTGTTTTGAAATCCCCAAATTACAACACAATTGTGATCCAACTCTATGCTACACATTTGCTTAAACACAATAGATCACAAAACTTTAGTCAAAAACACAAACAAATTTTGAATGTCACCCTACCTGTATCCCCATTCTCTGGATCTGCTTTCTTTTCTTCTATAAACAAATGAAAGCAATATGTAAAATAAAAAGAGGGGGAAGAGAGAAAATGCAGAAATAATAACAAACGTAATATAAATCATGCACTAAAAGAAAAAATAATAAAACCTACCAAATTAATTTAACTAGATGAGTTTAGTCAACCAACCAAGTATGAAGCTCTACATCCAGAGGCATATTCACTGCATGCTAGTGTATACATTTGTGCACTCTTACTGAACATTTACTGAAGGGAACCCATGGGTACTTTGTGCACTTCCAGAATCATTAACACACTCAACAAAGAGAGAACAAGGCAGGTGTCAGATATAGCTACTTTACAGTTTCCCTGATTGGGATGACACAAATATAGACATAGAAAATTTGCTTGTGCGGTATGTTTTATGCAGTGTACACACAAGATACAGCCTAATGGTTCAGGCAAAAAAAAAAAAAATTGAATGTGTCAGAATGGTTTTCAGTAATTATTTAAATCTTCATTGGTTTAATCAAATCTCATAGCTTCTATAGGTTAAAAGGTTTAATAATGATATTACCATAGCTTCTCTTAGAGTTAAAAATTATGAAGAACAAAAGATACTAACATCAATACTCAGAACCAATTCATGCACATAAATTCAACTGACTGATGCCAACAAATAATCTGAACGCATATCAAAGGTTGTAAATGGCTCAGGGCATTCCTTTGTCACAAAGAAATGAAAATACATTGGAACCCTATTAAATAATTTGTCAGCCCATAAATAATCTGAAATCCAAGTTTGGTAATTAATGTGAAAGAATTTTAAGTCCAATAAAATTTACTTTAATTAGAAATGCATTAACTTTTAAATAGATGCTGTTTCTTTTTCAAAATTGTATTAAATTCAATTAAAACAATCCCATGAATATGGAGCAACAACCCTCATGCTACACACCAAAAATAGCATGCATTACTAGAACTAAATATTTTTCCAGAATTATTGGTTACTGAGGGTTACTCACAAAATTAGGATCAAATTTACAGCACAAAGACTGAAGAGGGGAACAGAGTCGTCATATTTTAAGGAAATACCATTTCGTAGGTGGGTATGGAAGCAGAGAATGAAGTCATACTTGGTAAGAAATCATACTGGAGTAAGGTAGAAGTATACGAAAGAAAAATGTGTTCCTGCAGAAAGCATAAATAATGGACCACACTTAGGCAGGATCTTGGTTCCCATCATGTGTGGGATCAAGGTTATTCTTCTGCTGGAAATTTCTAGTAGGACCATCAGGAAAATTAATGGGAAACAGATATGGCAAGTCATAAACCTACACTTCTGTAAATCAGCAGGTACTAAATCAGTTCTTGGAACCTCTCCCATTCCCTGACCTTTCCTGCCCCATACTCTACATAGTTTGGGCAGCCTGGCCTATACTATCTATGTGAGCTGTGGAAAGCATAGTGCTTTTGGCTTTTCAACCATTCAATTTATTATTTTTAAATTTCTGCCACCAATATAAAATCTACAAATGTATCTTCTACTGCCTCATTACTTTCTAAAACAGAAAGCAATTTGATAGCAATATCACTGATCTAACATAATGCACAATAGAAGAAAGTGAAGTAAGTCGTTAAAACTCTCGAGCTCAGAGAGAATGACATTTCTAAGTTATTCCATATGCATAGTGAAGAGAAATCCCTACTTTGCCTAAATATATTTTAATACAGAAATCATATACTATATAGGATAATTAATTTTTTAAGATGCCTAGAAGTCCATTTATCTTTATGTCTGCACATTTTTCAAACATGGGTCTTTAAATAAATACATCATCAAAATAAAGAAGATTGAAACCTGTCCAACTTTACTCACTTTTACTCCATGTTTAAAAAGTATAGAGAAAAATATTTCCAAATGGAATTGTGGAAATGAACACCATAGTATTAGAAAACATAAAATTCTATTAGATTCTTGAATTTTAAAAGTGCAATTGAGGTGTAGTGACAAATCTCTAGGATTTCTTTAGATTTTCACAACAAATCTAAAGTAGCAGATCCTACTTTCCAAACTGAGGTTTCAGTTGTATTGTGATGAGTTGTCTGAAGAAGTATTAGAAAGAAGACTGAATTGAAAATGATCTCACCTGGGTGGGAAGCAGCAGAACTGAACAGTATCAGTATTGTCTATTGACCAAATAAAACAATACTAATTTCTCAACAGCCAAGATCACTGCAGCTACAGACCAAATCATCACCTATTAAAAGAATTCAGAGCAGGTACAGGATGTTGATACTAAATTAATTAATGCTTCTGGTTATTATGTGTTCAAAATAAAAAAAGCTCTAGAGAGCTTGTAACTGCTGAAAACAAATAGATCATTATGAGTTTATTTTAAAATTTCTCAGACTAAATGATATAGAATGACAGTCACCAGTTATTTCTAAAAATCTTGATCTATTTTTATTTACGTGATGTCTTCAGTATCATCACATTAGTCAATAATTTTCTGCATTATTTGATTTAACCTTGGTTTACAAAGTGAAAAGCATATACTGTATCCTGTGGTGTAACGATCTCAATTTAAGAACTGAAGTTTTTCAGAGATAAACAATTTGGAAAAAAAAAATCAATGTTTTCATGAAGGACACATTTCTGTACATCACAGAAAATAACTACATGCTTTCAGTTTAATCAGAATAAATTTACTGATGAAATATAAAGATGAACTATAATGATAGAGAGATTGAAATGCTGAAACATCTTCTATCAAAACCTTCTTCCACCATCACCGTGGACTCTGCTATTATAATGACCACTGGCACTTTATAAAATAGCAGACACAGCCATGTTCTCCTGCTCTTGCAATGGTCTGTTCATTCTAACTAACTGTTAGTTCTAATATATCCCGTAAGTTTCTAACATATATCTGGAAGATAAAACGAATAGAAAAGAATTTTAATCAAGACTTAATAAAAACTAAGCCTGATTTGAAATGGCCCTGATAAGCTATAGTTCCCTGGAAATGACTTAACTCAATTATCTTTGATGTTCTGATGGGAACCTGGAGGTGCCAGGGCCTCCTTAGACTTTATCCACCTCACTCTGAGAAGTCTCACAGAGCAGGGACTCCAAGTGCCTTGGAACAGAATACGACCATTTCTGTCCATGACCACATAAAATAACAGTTCCACAGGAGAAGCAGGATAGAAAATGGCAGCATCAAACAATTTATGAAAAATTGCTGACTTCCTGGTGAGGATGAGGGGGAGCCTGACTCTGCAGCCTTAAGGTTACAACTGGGAGCTGCTGGGCTTTATAGTCTTCCTCCCAGGGTTCCTCCCTTCTGTCACAGCTGACTGCCCCAAATTTAAAGTTACAGCCTGGTTCTCTCTTGAACTGTCTCTCTTCTCTCACCTGTGATACAGACAAATGAGATTTGCATCAGTTGAACTGAGGCCTAAAATAAATCTTGACTTCCTTGTTTTGAATGAAAGAAATCGCAGCCTCCCACACTGGAGGATGTGCATGTCATCACAACAGACAGATGTGGAACTTCTCGTTTGTTTCTGAGTTTAAGCAGAAGATAAGACAATGACTTAAAAGCTTTTACCCTTCTATTTTTTAATACCTGTAAAACCTTAATATCAGCAATATGATTTGGAATTCTATTTATAGAGTGGATAAATTAGCTTCTTTACTTAAGTGCTTTATGGAAGAGTGAGTCTGCTTTTTCAAGGCAGTGCAATTTGTTAAATAAAATTTTATTTTAAAAATCAAATATAAACAAAGTACTAACTTCTGGTAAGTACTTTTAAAAATGCTAGTCAAATTTCTTACTAGAGATTTCTCTTTAAATCTTATTATGAGAATATAGGAAAATCAATCTTATTAAAAAAAAATCCCTGAAGAAATATCACAGAATGACAGAATATTCTGAGCTGGAAGGGACCTGCAAGGTCATCAAAGTCCAACTCCTGGCCCAGCCCAGGGCAGCCCCCAGAGTCACACCATGTGCCTGAGAGTGTCATCCAAACACTCCTTGAACTCCATCAGGCTTGATGCTGTGACCACTTCCCTGGGGAGCCTCTTCCAGTGTCCAAACACCCTCTGGGTGAAGAACCTTTATCTAATATCCAACCTAAACCTCCCCTGACACAACTTCAGGCCATTCTCTCAGGTCCTGTCACTGATCACCACAGAGAAGAGATCAGTGACTGCCCCTGCTCCTCTTGCCCTCCTGAGGAAGTTGTAACTGCAATGAGGTCTTCCCTCAGTCTCCTCTTCTCCAAGCTGAACACACCAAGTTCCCTCAGCCACTCCTCATACAACTTCCCCTCAAGGCTCTTGACCATCTTTGTTGCCCTGTTATCAAATCAAGCAAAGGAAAGAAGATTGTCTCCTAAAAATAATATGTAAAATGTAGAAGTATTCACTCTGAACATCACAACTTGCCAGTTGAAGGTCTTGTACTCAAAAGATTACATTTCCTCCTGTTTCAGGAGCCATTCAATTGCAATTCTACCTCTAAGGAAGTAGCTCTAAAATTTGTCATTCTGGCCATCAACAACGTGAAAAATATAACTGCCTAAAATCTACAGGTCTAGCAAAATATCAGGTGATGTGTGATATAAATGGTTACTGAACTTCACCACAGGGCTTTATGTCCAATGTGTGGCAAACATAAAAGAGTTAATGTGGCAGCAAGCAAGGCCTTTCAAAGTCTGCGATCCCCATCACAGTCTGAAGGAAAAGAAGACAGCTGACACCCACAGAACCGTGGAACAAGAAAAAAGTAATTAAAGGTTGTTGTAGTGTTTTTATATTACTGCTTAAATGTGACTGAAGTGTCAATTAGTGTCCTTAAAAAGGCACACTCAAAGGCAGGCCACTGCAGTCAGCCAACATCCTAGCAGGGAGCATGCCTTTGCATTCATGTTTTCTGTTTGAGATTGGCTCATTGGCTTTTTTGTTTTGGCTTTTTATTTGTTGGCTTCAAGCTTGACACACTAAACAAAGACTGAAACCCGGAGGGACATTTCTCACCACTTTAACAAATTTTTATCACAATGGTCAAAGCATGTTAACACTGTTGCTTTGGATTATTTGCAGGATCCGTGGCACTGTTTAGTAAAAGAATTGAATAAAATGGTGTGGTGATCTAAGCTGGGAAGTTAAAGAATCTCTAGAATTATGAGTTCATAAATTGACAGGGTCAGCTCAGGTCTTCATCTCTAGGGGTAAAGCAGTGCAGATGGTAAAGGACAAAGAACTTTTGAAGAAAGCTGTGAAGTTCTATTTTGCACATTTATTAAACTATGACCAGCTCTTCTCTTTAATGGTGCATAGATCCTTTTCCAAAGTGATTTTTGGAGGGTAGGTTTTGATGTTTTTCCATGTTGCCTCATAAAAAGGTGTACATACATTTTGGTGGCCTTTGTAAAATACTGAGCCCCACAAGGAAAAAAGAAGGAAGAAAGAAGCAGTAAGTCAAATATTAACTAAAACATCCCATTTTGCTTCTCCCAAGAATTCTGGTGCATCCTCCCTATATGAGTGATATACAATAGAGTTTTGAAAGTGTAAAAGAAAAATACCTGAGTGGTCAATAGGCCATTTATGAGTACATGCTTACATCCTGTACTCATAAAAAATTCATTCTGATCAGTCATGCCATAAGCTCTGCATTGTCTACAGGAAAGCCTGAGCACAGTCTTATTGTTCGGCTTTCCAACATCCTGTTTGCCAAGCACACAAGCTCCTCAGAGTTCCCACCACTGATATACTCCACAGCATAACTTCATATTCTGATAGAGCCACTTCCAAACATAAGCACAAACTCTTGATGATAACTATGCCTCTGCTTTCAGAAAAGCAAACAGGTATAAATAGAGATTCTTCAGCCATCCTAAGAATGCAAGACATCTTCATTAACACCTCAATAACTAGAAAGATGATCAAAGTTTTCACCAAAGAACACAAAACCGACATTGGTGTACGGACCTGCATTTAGAATTCAGGAGAATTACAAATTAAACTACCAAACCTTTATGATACAAAAAAAACCAAACCCAAAACAAAAACAACAAAACCAAACCAAACCAAACCAGAAAAACCAAAACAATTAAAAAAGTAGAGCTATTCTGTCTTTTGCTCAATTATGCTGTCATTTTAATTTACATGATCTAATATTTTTACTATTTTGCCTTAGCAGATTGAAGATCAGCCTTTATTTATGTGGCTTAGTATGGATGGCTACTTTGATGGTTGGATTCAGAGGCCTTTGGTTTCTGGCTTTAATTCTAAACAAAATAAAAATAAGGACAAAGAGACTTCCAGCCATCCAGTATGATACCTCTATTACCATGCTAAGTACCTGCAAACTGAATATGGAGTTTATCAAATTAAACTGAATTTGGAATTTACCCTTTGGGTTTTGCTGACCAATTACAGATTTAGATGCTTTAAGTTTCTCTTTCACAGTCTAAGGCATCAGAGTTTAAACATGCCTGTCAAAGTAAATATCATAGAAGTGTTCAGAGAAGCACAAGTAATTTAATCATATTTGTGCTAAAATTCCACCCAGAAATATTTTTTCAACATAAAGAAGATGGAAACACAACAAAGCACTACCCTAGTCTTTAAAGAAAAGTATGTCACTGAATACTGATTATAACAGTAACTCAAAAGCAGAGAGGTGTCATATTCTGTTTGTAAAGGATAAATATATCACGGTAGACCCACTCTAGGAAGGCATGAAAAACCACTCATCATACCTCTTAAACCCTCTAAACTACCGTTGTCCTTGCTTTCTCCAACATTTTATTTACCAGACCCTTCCAGTCCTTGGCCCTCCACTGCCCAGGGCTATGACCTCTTCCAATCTGGTCTATTTTCAATAGGTTTTGTTAGCATTTGTAGGCTTCACTTCAGCAATCATATTATTGAAAAAAACTTCATAATAAAGCACAGAAAAAAAACATGCTTTGAAGTTCTTGTCTATTTGAATTTCATTCTGAAAGCTAATGAAAACTCTAGTCAATCCTTTGTGTGCTCTTAACATGACAGTTTTGCTCCAGATGCTGCAGAAAAGAACATTAATCTCTCTTTCCCTGCCCTTCATGGCCATTTGGAAACAGAACTGTCCCCACTAGTCTAACTTCCATGCACCTTAGAAAGCAGCAATGACTGGGCATCACTACACCCCTTTTCATCCTGGAATAGACCTCAAATTAATTAACCCGCACTATTTCTGCTACTTGTACACTGACTGCCTTTAAGCCATCATGGATCAGCCTTTCCATAGTTTGGTGAACAATTTCTTTGGCACTTACTTCAGTGAACTCACATCTAGGCCTAGATTAATTTTGCAAGGCTGAAGAATGATTTCTGTATTTCATATGTTTGAAGAACACAGTAAGTATTGCAATTGCAAGTAATTTTTGGCCCAATGATAACTGGTAGTTCTGAACCATCTTACTGATGAGAATAAAGATGTCTTCTTCATCACTAAGGATCTTTGGCAGGCAGGGGCTTACTACCATTTCTCATATTGAATACTTGGGGAGGGGAACAGCAGTTTTCACAGTATCTACACCTATGAAACATGTTAGTTTCCAAAATATGTTTTTAGAAAGAAATTGTGAAAACACAAAGCTCCTCCATCATCCAAGAAAAACGGCGTTTTGTCACTAATGATGCTATCAAGCTCTACTGCTGTCAGATAACAAAATTTATATTAAAATATTTTGCTTGTTAGCTTTCTGAACTTACTTTTGTGCTTGAAATATACAGCATAAGCTTTGCATGTCTTTTCATAAAATTTTCAGTACGAACCTAGATATTTTTAAGGAATAAAATTTTCTCATTTTTGCAATTAAAGTTTATAATATCTAGAGAGAGGAAATGGTAACACTTTTTTAATACAATTGTCACATATTCAGATATTTAACCTTCACAAAATCTCTTGGTCAATAACACCTTAAATCATAGCTAATCCTTCTATTGGTCTATAACACCTTAAATCAAATCCTTTGATTCACATGAATGTTTGGTAGCATGATAAATAAGGTGTAACTAATTTCCTAATGAAACCTGTAAGTGGATAAGCTCAGTTCAACATTTCTTAAGGCAAATTCTAAAGGAATGGGAACATCTCTTTCTAAAGGTTTGCCTTTGAAATGTCACCCTCGCTTTTTAGCTGTGCTCAAAGGGCCTTGTACTGAAATGTGTAAGCTATTTTGTTACTGAGGAAAAACACGGAAGAGTGCCTGTCTCAAAAGTACATTTGAAAATATGTCATTATACACAAAACTATTTTCTCCTGAGTTTAGGGACAGTAAACTTTTGCAACTGCTGTGCTGATCATGCTTTTGCATTTGTGTGCTAGACAATTAAATTCATCAGTGCCTAATAACATCTACTTAACACCGTGAGCTAAATACTGTTTTGCAGAAGAGTATCTGAATTGCAATGACAAAAAAAAGTTAATAATACATGAGTATTGACTATTCATATGTATTCAAGAAACAAGGATGATGAAAATAGGTGTTTTTCTCTGAGGCACTAGATGTTATTATAAGGTCTGATTTCTTCCAACACCAAGAAAGATATGGACTGATTCCATATTTTGATCCAATATATTGATTAAATCAATAACTCAGAAAAATGTTCTGGACTAAAAAGCCCACAACTTTCCTTTTCTTTTATTATGAACGAATGTGAAATGGGTCATCCAATTATCTAATTGTAATTTTGAAATAAAAGAGACTCAGAGTCCCTGCATGGGAACTGGAAATGGATCATAAGCACAAAATAAGTCAGTTCAGTTTTTCTACAGCATGATTTATTCCTAATAGTGGTGATTTACAAAAGAGGGAATTCAGAACACACTACCACTTGTTTCTCTGTCTATACCTAATTATTTTATCATGTAATTAAGCAATTCCTATGCTGAGATTTATTTAATATGAAAACCACAGCAAATAACACCTGCAAGATTCTGTAAAGATGATCGCTGGCTCTGATTAGAGTATGAAAGGTAAAACTGAGTTCTGAAGGAGACAGTCACAGCAAAGAAAAGACAAAAATGTTTGACTAAATGTCACTTAAATTTAATGAACAAGTCAATGTTCCCCAAAACTTCTACAGATTTTCAAACCTAAATGGCACTCAAGTGCCTTCTCTGATTTGTTAAGATAATAGCAGAGACACAGAAAATTAAAGTTTTGACACAATAATTGCAAAATTGAAGTTTTATAGATGAATTTAATTGATTTTTAAATGTGGGGGATTTCACTGTTTTTCTACATATCCCAACCAAACAAGCACAAAAATGTGAACAACTACTGCATTTTCAGAGCTAGGATGCCTTCCTAGATGTTACTTCTCTGCCAGTAATATACAGTACATGGAAAATTTAATAAAATGGTAGGCTAAAATCTGATATGAAAGAAGAAACCATAAGCAATGCACAATATGAAATAAAATCCTCATGAACAATACAGCTAAGTTAGAACTCCTTCAATGTTTTGTCTTCTTGCTCTCATGCTATCATAACCTTATGTTTTACACCAGTCTTTGTAATGAGAAAAGAGCTTTTGATCACTGACAACCTCTACTTCTAACGGAAACAGGTTTTATTCAAAGAAACTAATTTCAAACTAAGTAGGAAATTCCAGTGCATGAAATTTAACTTACTAAAATTATTCAGTTTTGAAATTAGATCCTCCCCAGGGTCCAAAATAACTAGTTACATAAGAGTTTCTGGGTTTCTTGTAGCAGAGGCTAATGCCAAGATAAAACAAATTATAGATTGTTTTCATATGCTAGTTGGAGGCTTAAAGGCTAATTTAAAGATAAATGAGTTGTGAAATAAGAACTGATCTGATAGAAATCAAATCAGTTTAAAGTCTTAAGGTATGACATATGTGTCAGCAGTTACCTTTTAACACTTTTTATAGAGTACATAGTTTATAGGTGATAAAAATTACATAAGCATCTTAAATTCTTACAGTTTGCCCATATTTTGCCAATTTATTGAGGGGGAAGAGAGGGAAAAGTATGTGAGGTGAGCTGTGATAAAATCTATAGAAAAGGTAAAATGAAAAAAATAGCACAGAGAAAAGCAGTAGAAGAGACAGACCTGAGTTTCTTCTCCTTGATGTTTCCGCTTCTTCTGTGATCACATCGTGTAATGTACAGACATAGACAAAGGAGATGGGCGTGAGAGGATGTATTCAGAAGGTTAGAACTGACACTGAGGGAAAGGGCCAAAAGTTGTTTTAGAGAGAAGTCTGCAGAGCAGAGTTAGTAAGTGGGGAAAAAATAACAGACACTAGAAGAAAAAAGAAAGCTGAGGAAGAAGTGGTTAAACTACTGTTGTTGGAAAAGAACAGCAAAGACAGAGTTAGTATAGGAGCTGAGGAAATAATAAAAGTTATAACTGACAGGAAAGTCATCCTTGCAATGAAGCTGAGGAAAAAGCTGGATAGTAAAAGGTATGTTAACTAGTATAAATACTTTCGTTCATGACTGTTCAACATCTTTCATATTATCTACTTGAATGCGAGTATTATTTTTCTCTTTCAAGTATTGAACACTCAGTTTAATGACACCAATGGGATGTCCATTATTAGATTTTTCAATTATTAAATTATTGTAATTTATCCTGAACATATCCAAAACAGAAAACAGACTTTTTTTTCTTCTTTTCAAAAGTATGTACAAGCTTAGAAATTTCAGAATCCACATAACACACTCTGGAAAGGACTGCATTATTGTAACACTCCGCCAAAGGCAAAATTAGCAAGACCAAAATGCAGAACACGAGAAAAGAGACTGTATAGCTATTAACTCTCATGGTCAATTCAGGATAGTTTTTCAGACCCAAAAGCTACTCTTATCTCACAGAAGTCTAAGCTACTGCAAATACATGCAAATTAAATGCCAAAGCAACTATCTCATTACTTACTTTATTACTTCACATTCAAAAACACACTGCCATTTCAGACATGGAGAACATCTGAGGGACAGTGTCATGCTCTGTACTGAAAATCTATTTGTAGCAAAAGAATGAGGAGAATTCTTTATAAAAAGTAATAATAATTACAAAGAACTGTGAAGCTACTGTTGCTAGCAGAACATATGCTTTCTTCCAAAAATCATCAGAAATATATATATATAAAAATTGATCTAATATCAGCATGCAGTTTGTTAATGAGTCACAAAACACTGCTCATAATTCATTAACACTGCAGATGCTAGGTAAGTTCATACAGCACAAAAAAAAGTTAAAATTTAGCATTTTAGAGTCAACATCGAGATACCATTGACAAAATGCAAAATTAGAATAATGAATATAAATCAATGAAATTAAAGACAACACTAAATTTCATCTGATAACCATTATGTTCTATACTTAAACAATTTCATACTATAGCTGGTAGATTATGCTTTCATCTACTATCAAATGCCAAGACTGTACCAACACTTTGTTGCAAAAACAAGGAGATTGAAACATACATAATTAGAAGGCACTCTAGGCAATTAAATTTGCTTACAGAACGAACACATACGTGTTACATATGAGATATGTAATATGAAAGCATAGCAGCTGTCAGTTTTGACAATGGTTGCTATGTCTTTACATGTTAAAAAAAATAATGGCAAATAAATATCTTTTTATCTGGGCAAGTACGAAGAATCCATTGGATTAAATACAAATAAGCAAATACAACGATCTACTTCTCCATGGTGTATTACAGCTCATATTAACATAGTGTAGCTATAATTGCTATAACTGTTAAATAAATAAATGAATCATCACCACCCAAACAGAGTTAAAAGTACCTAAAATGTCCAAAAATGTTTTCTATTACATATCTATAGTCCTGAAGTGGCACTCCTACTGTAGCAACACCTGTTATTAGGATGTCTTTATCATGACCCCCTTATACTTCATTTATTATTTTCAATAGCCATAGGAATGAGCAGCTTTGAGACATATACTGCACTTCTCTATAAATTTTCAAAGCAAGTCTGGACTCACATTATTTCCAAATTTGGAATATGTCTGGTATGGTAATGCAAGGTATTCTAGAAATGTCATTGGGACATGACTGAATAGCAGGCAAGTTCCCTTTGAATATTTTAGAATCAAATGACCAGTATTTGCATGAATATCAGACACATATACTAATACCTTTTAAAAATTGCATTTCCATAACAAATACTTTGCATGTATTTGTTATGGAAAGGTATTTACACATCAAAGTGGCAAAAAAAATTAACTCAATTACAAATATTTTTCTGTTCTAAGTTTTTACTCATCAAACATATTAGAAGAATAATTCAAATAGAAGCTAGAGGGGAAAAAAAACATAATAGGTGCCTTCTCACTGTGGATACCTGATCAGCTGATATCTCATCTCTTGTGATAAATGGATTAGAACATTTTTGTATTAATTGGTGGAAATATTAATGAATTAGTAGGAGTTGGTAATGCATGGTAATGCACCAGCTGCTTTCAATCAATGATGATAAGAAGGAAGTACTAAAAGAGTAACTGATTTAGACACAATGGCACTTATGTGAATCAATTTTTTCCTGATTAAAAAGCCATGCCATAAATCCCAAACAGTAGTTTGAAAATTACCTGCTTCTGTAGCTTTTAATTTACAAAACAGATCTTTGTTGATAGAAATACTTTAAATGCAGGAACAATGGCAGAAATTCTATTAAATTTACATCACGTCAATAGGCAGTCTTCATTTGCATAGTTATTGCTTTGTTGTGGAACTAGCTTTTATTTGGCTCAGTTGTTCATCTTGAAGAATGATATTAGTATGTACAAGGAGATTAAATACATATTTAGACACAAATGAAACTCCCAATAAATAAACTTATAAATTAAATGAAAAACAGGTATCGCACTCTAAGTCTGAAAATCCACCCAAACCACTTTTTTATCATGCTTTGATACCGAACAGTTCATTGTAAGTACTGTCATTCATTCACGAGATGTATTTAGGAAGTCAGTATTCAAAAAAACTTGACATGGCAAACGCATCCATCTAAAATTCTTAAAGCAGCATAAGACAAAGAGATGTAAGTTAATTACTCTTCTTTTTCCCTCAAGGGTTTTCTTAATTTAATTCTTTCCCTAAAAAGCAAAGATCTTTCACTGCATATATGGTCTCAGATTTGAAAAGCCTCATTTCTGGATGCTCTTCACAAAATGAGATGTGCAATAGCCCAATTAAATAGTCATAATCTTAGAACATGGAGGAGACTCTAAGATAGAAATGCTTGATGGAGTCTGTGTGTTTCATAAATATATGTCATTAGTCTGGATGTGATTAGACCTGAAGAACAACATAATGTATTTAACTCCCAGGTAAGATGTTCCCTGATACCATTCAAACTCTTCAATGCTAAGGACACAGACAGAGAGTAGATAGCTGTATAGTTAGGAATACAAATATTTATTAAAATATTTAGAGCGAAAGACTATTTTACTACATTGAAATGTGAATAAAATCAGTATACATAATATCTAATACTCTTTAAAAGCATTAAGCCACAACTTCAAGTTACCTTCCTGTAGATACAGAGCCTGTCCCACACTCCTGAACTTTTTTCAATGAGGAAATTCCCTACTAGTTAAAGTAGTTCTTTATGTGAAAGCATAAATCCATACACCCAAAATCACAGCTGTGTACTGGATGTATGCTGACATTTTTGCTCAAAAATATAGTCAGATAAGGAAAACAGAGGAAAGACTAAACCAATATATATGTAATCCTGCAGTTACATAATACAGGCCGTATGTAATATCTGCTATATAAAAAATACAATACTTGAGGATAATAAATATGGAAAATGTGTTATTCCTACCCAAGGATAAAGATAAAAGAAGGCAGAAAATAATATACAAGACAAAGTTGTGAATATCCTCAGTAGCATGAGCTCTCTAAATCAAATGAAACCATGTAGACTGCATTACTTTTTCATAAGTCTCAAGAGATAAGCTAAATGAAGAATTCAGAGAGAGGGTTTTTTCATTTTGTTTCTCTGAATAAAATTCACATTTTAATTGTATAAGGGAAAAAAGACAAAATAGTAATATTTCAAAATATTAATGCACTATAGTCACACACTAGATTGCAAATATTCTGAACCCTGAAAAGAAAAATTCTCTGGATCTCTGTGCTATCATTACTTTGTCTTTTCCAGGCTCTTTCATTTCCCGCTTCTAACCATATCTCCCTTTTCATAATTTTCAATCTACCATTCTGTCAATTCTGACTACAAACTTCTTTTAAAATAAACACCACTTCATTTTGAATTACTTCTGATTACTGTTTTAATACTAAAACTGACTTCATAATAATAGATAAATTAAAATTTATAGTCACATTAGAGTTATTTTTGAGAGACTTTGTACAGACAAGGAATACTTCCAAACAGGAGAGAGACATAAATGTTCCAGAGAGAAAAATAGGCATGATTCCCTTTAAATTGAAAGCAACTCTACCCATCCAAAGACTTACCATTTGTAAGTACACATTAACTTGGTATTTTCTCTTGTGTGTAACCTACCATTGCTACGATTCCTCTAAAACTTTAGTTCCATATTTCAGAAATATCTTTCCCCCAAAATATTTACAAGCACACTGCATTTTTACTTTATTTCATTATGAGATGTATAAAACGATTTCAAATATTTTGTTCAATCATGTTAAAATATGTGAGGACTTTCCCATGGTTCTGGTCTTCAACTGCTCCGAAGAAATTAAATGTGTCTGTGGCAAAGTTGGATATTTGATGACATTTCAATCTTCTCAATAGCCAGTGATAATGAAACTATTACAGAATGGTTTCCAGATAATAACTATCAAATCTACTGTCTCTATTCAGGGAAAACAGGGGAAAACCTACAGTGTTTACTTTGTTATCTTATAAAGGCAGTTTCTGCACTACCTTTGTTATCTGTGGACGGAGACACAGTTTGCTAGACTGCATTCAGCTTCCAAAATTTTGGATAGTGAGATCAACTGAATGCTTCAAAAACAATTGACAGGGAACAGAAATGCGTATCACTGCTGTGGTACCTTAAAATACATGGGGTTTCCCCTTTAAATTACCTTGACATGTTCGAGAAACCAGTGATGATACCAGATGAAAATAACTGGTTTTTAAGAAAAGCAGCATCCTGCCTAATGTTATGTCTATCAGTACAAGACACATTCCCTATGCATAGCCTACTTCTTTTTCAACTTCTTCTCTTCACGCCTTACATATAAAAATGCAAAACCATGTGAAAATGTTTGCTTGCTGTGCTTTTGCTATTTTTTTTTCTTTTCACTGATAAAAGAAATATGATTAAAGAGCTATAGCTTTATTCACTTTCATATGCTGTCTATTGCAGCTCAGAGGGAGGGGTGAGTGCTGAAAGAAGAAATGCTTAATAACCTTAGATATGAACAAATAACTTTACCACAGGCTTTTGGATTCAGTGGTGTCCTGAGAATGCAGTATTCTCTGACAGGGTGCTGACGTTGGCCAAAGGAAGGGCACATACATTCAAAACACAACTTGAATTTTTATGCTATGCTTAACTATAATTCTGCATTTTTACCCTTCCAATCCTACAAAATCTTTGCATAAAACAACTGAATATGAAATATACAGAACACCAATTCTGCAAATTGCATCAGAACTTAGAGACTACAGGCACTCTTAAGAAAACATTTTGATTTCTGATATTCAGGAAGAAGAATTTTATCAGCATCTTCTATTGAAAAGTTTGAAACATAAGAAACATTTTGCTACTTCATTTAATGACCTTAAATTATCTTCCAAGAAATTTGACAGAGTCTTTTTTAGTCATGCATATTTCTTGAATATTGATGTTTCACGTGATACATATTAGTTATTTTTTTCTGGGTTTTGAAATTATTTTTATTATCTATTTATGTTTTTTGTCTACTATTTGCTCACAGTTCTTAGATCTTCACTCATGGTACTTATGTAATTGGCATCTATTTTTTTCTCACAGATTTTCTTAGCTATAATACTGCTATTTTCTGTGTGACTGGTTATTTTAAATTCTGTACTTAAAGACAGGACGCACTTTCATAACAGGTTATAGTAGAAAAATCATGGTATGGAAAGGCAATCAAAACAGGGCAACAGCAATATGAGGTGTCCCTATACCTCCTTGCTTCGCTCTGCAGACTGCCAACTGCATCCAGGGACTAAGTGGCATTAGTATCACTTTGCTGTTTTCTGCGCAAACATTTAAAACATTCCCAGATGAAAGAAAACACAGTCTGATTCTGAGGTTAAATCCTACATTGGAAAGGTTCAAGGAATTAGAAACTTCCTTAGGTAGATTCTGCATCATCATTAGATCATGGTCATGGATACAATATATGCCAACATTCAGATACGAGTACAGCGTTATGGCACCTCCTTCCAGATGTCCTGGCTACTATACCTTTAAAATTACTGTTTGTAATGATAAAGAGAAGTCTACAGGGAACTATGTAGAGTGCCACACATAGCAGGTAATACCTACTCTGGAGGAACTGATTAGTTACTGGTACTCCTCCACTCCTACCACTTAGGTACATAAGGCTTTTTGACAGACAGTCTGAGCAATGTGCTGTTTGGTGGCCATTGCAGAGTGTGCAGAACCACCTCAGGTGTTTCTGTCCCGTGTGTTGTTGTCCCATGCAAACACGCCACAGAAGACATTACTGATAATGAAAATCAGAGTATAATTTATGCTCTTATCAGGCATCAAAGAAAGACCTAAGACTGAAGAGTGCAGAACGCAATTTTTTCTCAACTTTGTATCCGTTCTAGAATTCTGCAATTTGAGACTGTGGCTTTTTGAACCAATTCTGTGTGTGTCCTATAGCACTGGAGATCAGTGCTACTGTTCCAGAGGGGAAAATAGATAAAAAACAGATAAATGTGGTTTTAATATACAAAACAAGAATATATATAATATATTTGTATATAAATATACAGAAGCGAGAACTTTTAAATGTCCATATTTGATTCTGATTCCTATTCTGGTTTGTTTGTGTTTTGGTTTTTCAGGGGATTTTTGTATTACAGTTATTCCAGTCATGTACAAAACCTAGAATGCCCGAAAGCAGACATTTAACAAAATATGTCTCCTGTTTCTGAAAAATGGAGAAAGTGGCTCTAAACAGCTGTTGCTAATAACTATGAATACATCATCTGCCTAGATCACAGTTTTAAGCCCACCTCAACTGGGAGATGATGCTCTTAATTAGCTACTATGTAAGGGAGAAGTCTGGGCAGAGAAATTATTCTGCAGAACTCTACCCGGAAAGGCAACAGTGAATATATGCAAGCATTGTATTTTGAATCTGTCATCCAATAGCTAAAATATCTGGAAAAGAAGATACATCAAATTCTGATCCTGACTCTTATGAAGAGTACTTGTTTAATCCTTTAACTTCCTCTGATGCATCAAAAAGTCAAGGAACAGGAAGTGCAAGTGCATGTCTGGCCTTTTGGAGCTAGGTTCCCTAATTCCTAGGTTAGAGTTAAGACAGATTTTGTAACATTTCTTCAGTTCTTACTACTACATTTTTAGCTGCATAGTAGTTGATCTTCAACAAAAAACTTGGAAATTACCAGTATGTAGGTGAATCTAAAACTGAGACTACAGCATTGCTTTAGGAGGTTACAGTTAGCAAATCTTGTAAACATTAAATTCTGTGTTGTTATTAGAATGAGATGACTAATACGCCCAGTAGAGAGACATTTGCACCCCAAAACTGAATACAGGTATTCTTGCAACAGAAAACTTCCCATCCACTTGAGTAGATGTGGATCAAGATTTAAATACAAGATGAAACCTGCTATATAAAGATCCCTTTCCTTTTCCCTTTTTCTTTCACTTCCATCCCCTTCCCTCCCTTCCTTCTCTACTCCTTACACTGTGCTTGCCTTTTTCAAGTACGTAAATTAATGTGACTAGGACCTTTTATTGTCTGATGCAGGAGACAGAACAATACTATTATCATCACCATTATTACGACTAGGTTTACCTTTTTATCATTATGCATTTGTAAGAACAAAGCTGAATAATTGAACTCATTGTTTGAGGTGAAAGAGAGTTTGTGACAGTTTTTAGTTTCTACAGAAATCCATATGTACAAAATGGAGGAAAGAGAGTTTTGTCAGATTTGAGAAGTACAGCTCTATGGAGATATAAAATGCAGCTTCTATAAAAAATTACATCGAAACATTATTTCTGCCATGTGTGATGGTGCAAGAAGGTTTCAGATTCAGGTCTTTAGAAGAGGACTTTCCCACTATACATGCAGTAGATACCTCGGTTTGGTCAACTAAATAAGAATCAGCATAACTCATACTTGGATTCCTGAGGCTTGCACGAACACATATGTCATAATAAAATTTAAAACTAAAAAATAGGCTAAGTCTAATATTGTGCCAGAACACTTCTTGTCTAATGCATGTGCATTCTAACACAATCTTTTTTACAAAAGCAGATCTATTTTGGCTATTCTAAAGCAGAACTATGTAATCTAAATGGTCTCTACACACTAAAAATTTCACACCAAAGTGAAAAAAAATAGGTACATCAAGCACACACGCATTACAAAAGCATGAAATGTATTTTTATAGTCTCATGCTTTCTTGTGGTTTTCCAAACCCTGACAAACCTGTCTCAGAATGCTGTTTCTTTTTCGGCAATGGTTTGTCATCAGTTATTGTACCATTCACCTTTTTCTGCTGGTCTTCCCATGTTACTTCTAGCATAAACCAAAACAAAACAAAAAATCAGAAATATTATGTAACTTACATTACAAGACACCTAATATCATTTGGGATTGATCATTGATCTAAACAAAGGTATTATCATTAATATGGCAAAAATTTAAATTCTTAAAGCCCTGCGGTGAGGAGAATTAGTACACATCTTAAACATCCTGGAACAAAATATCTTATATGAAAATTACTATCTATGTAATCTGTCAAATATTCTGCTTTCTTTGATATTTAACAGTTGATATTAAAATAAAAGAGGCTTGTTTATATAATATTTTGGTCCATTTTTAAAAGTTATTACTCTACATTCTATAGCTTTTTGCATTATCTTTGTGTTTCTGTAAATTAAAAAGGAAGTTAGAAATATTTTGGTAAAAATGTCTTTGCAAATGTAAGAAAATCCCAACCAACCAACCAAAACAAATGAATAAAAAGCCACCTGAACAAGCAATCATGCATGTCTACTTTAAGTTCAAAAAGTACTTTCAACAATTAATTTTTACGCCAAAACTAAGTTGGTTTTACTAAATCTGGAATTTGATTTAAATTCAGTTTTTAATTTAAGCAGATTAAATTACTGAATAAAAACTCTCTAATTATGGATATGGTACCTGAAATAGGCATTTCTGATCTAATCAGTCAGGAAAAAAGCCACGGGTAGCAGCTCATACACTACTCTGGAGAGACTACATTCTCTGGACTTGGAAGATGTTAGTTTTTCTGAGGTTGTCAATTTCTGCACTTTAATTCTCTATCTTCTGACAAACTTGATGGTTAACATAACATTATTGTTATTAAACCTTTTGGTGTCTCATGCCAAAACCAAATCTAGATCAATTAACAGGACTCTAAACTCCATTCTTGCTTTGGGCTGTTAAGAATCTGCTTGTTTTGCTGATCCCTCGAAATGAAGTTCCTCACAACTATTAGCCACAAATGTTATCACTTTTATGTTCATAGAAATAGCCAGTGATGGAGAATGATAGATATGAAAAACATTTTTAATCTTATAAATTCAAAATAAATTTACATAAAATTATATTAATCTATTATCCTTTATTATTAATTTTTAAAGGAGATTGATGAATATCTAGCATTGAAAATAAAAGCATGTAAAAATGTTATCTGTAGGCATCCTGCACCCTTCTTATCTGTGGCTGCTGTTGGCCCCTGACAGGCTGCTGTCCTATGAAAGGATGCTTTGATTTTTGAAAGTGATGGAGATATAGGCTTTAACTAATGCAACAATAAAATTGCCACTATAATGATTTCATGACGCCACATGAAACAGGCACACTGAAAGAGAAACTATCACCTCTGAAGTACCCTGTGTAGTAAGTACTAAATGGAAAATTTCAAAGGGAACATTCTATTATAAAGCTGTGGAAATAAATTCTGTTTCTTCCTAGCAAAATGTGAGTCTTTCTTTTTTCTCTCTGAACATACACAGCAATAAAATATGTACTGATGTCATTTATGCTTTCTTTTTCTTGAATGAGTCCAAAGTGCCTTCTTAATGCATAGAAAAATTCAATGATTTTCATAAAACTACCTTTGACTTTAAGGAGTGGTCACTTCTAGGGGAAAAAAAAAAAGACTATAATTTAGGTCAAACAGTGGAGGTAATACTTAGAATAAGATAAAAGTAGGCAGACAGTAAGTTACGACACAAGATTTTTTCAGGATATATAACAAATAATCTAAATACTGAGGAGTATCAGGAAGCACAGTGATTTCCATGTCAGCTTTATGAAGATTTTAAAAGACTCTCTCTCTTAATCTCAGTTAGAGTCCTTTTCAGAACTCTTGATTCAGTTTAGAACCTAGAAACTGTAGGTTGCTCAGGCTTTGAACTGGAATGATGCAGCAAACCACAGAAGCACAAGATGATGCAGCAAAATACCAGATGCTGATAATGATGAATTTTCTTATGCAAATGCTTCCCTCCTCCCTTCTTTTCTTGATCTACAAACAGCAATAGCCTTTTTCACAACTACACTTTACTTGAAATATTTATATATATTTTCCTTTTTTCTGGAATCTGTCCTTTTTTTTTTAAATCCACTCAGCTTTTATCTTGTTTTCAGCACCTAAATTTTTTTGTGAACCAATTTTTATCAGTGCACTTCTCATTTTAGACTTTTAATTAGGTTATCATAAAGTCTTCACTTTTTCATTAAGACATACCTAATTTAGTAATCTTTTTCTGCAAATGAAGAGTCCTCAAACTTCTTTCTATTTTTAATTTTATACGATGAATGTTCAGAAAGAAATTATGTTATTAATAATGTATGGTGACAACTGCTGTAAAAATAAGTCAAAACTGGATTTGGCTAGTGCTTCTTAAACACAAAGCAGCACAATAAGAAGTCATTAAAACTGTGAGGCAATCTGTCAAAAATCAAGAAACTGTTTTGAAGCAGATACTCAAGATCTTTAACTCATGCATTAAGAAGAGAAGAATAAGAAACAGTTAAGGCTAGATTCATTGCATACAACTTTTGCTTTACAAAACAAAGTCCCTAAGAAAATTAAAAAGAGCCATCAGTCTCTAGAGTTCACACAAAGAAATACTCTCAGCTGTCAAACCTCTACTAGGGGAAGGCAAAAGGTTTCAAATCATGATGTATGAATCATTCCAAATGTTCTAAATTATATCTGGAATGAATCCAGTCCCACCCTGCACCACCACATGCTGCTAATGGCATCAAAGCCAACTCCAAATGACACACAGTCAGCAATGAAGACTTCATGCCAAAGTGCTGCTGTTCTGACATCACAGAAACCTTCAGGTGCCTAAGTAAAACAGTATTGATACTCCCCTGCCCTGATGTAACAGGAACTAGACTCACCCAGTATCTGAAAACATGTAACACTCATAGTCTTTTTCTGACAAATACAGAGCGAGACCTCTCAGTAACATTCCACAGCCAACCAGACGACACAATCTTCCTCTTTTCACACAGTAACAGTCAATCTACTTTTTTTTCTCCATACACTGGAAGAATATTTCACAGAATGATCCTGCACATTAGAGATCTAGGCATTTATCTGAGACGTTATGATCTGCCTTTCCTTCAGAATCTGAAATGCTTCTTAGAAGATTGTCCTGAATGCTGGTAAAGCATGGACAATGTAAAGGCAGAGACAGCACTTTGCACGTGCATTTGTGTGCATACACATGCACATATCCACACAAACCCTTCACATGAAAATAGCATGCAAATTAGTGCCAAATCAACAAATTTTGTAAGGAAACTTTGTAAGACCTTAAATATACTGTTGTTCACAAATGGCTATGTAACCATCACTTACATAATTGTTTTAACAAATAGTGTTCCAATAAAATTTCTGACATATCATAATTATTTATTGCTTTGATTAAAACTTCCTTACTGAACTACACATTCTGCAAAAAAACCCTAAACAAGCAACCAAAAACCCTAAACCCTGAACTTCATTTCCTGTGGCTGCTGCTGGAATACTTTAATGGAAGAACTTTAATGGAAGTCATTGCATAAACATTATAAAGTACTGCAAATGTTTCATCTTGGTCTTATTAGTGTAAAGAAGATGATAGTGCACTGTTGGTTATTTCTTACTCCAGAAATGTTTTCTTCAAACAGATTTCAAGGCTACATTAATTATTTGTAGCTATAAATCATTTAAGCCTAGTCCTGTAGCAATCTCATCATATTCCCTACCTGTAAATCCAGTCAATTCTGTTCTAAATTTATATTTTAAACGTTTTACAAATGGATTCCTTTGTATGGGGAATAAATTGATTTGAATCTTCCATTGCTTATTTTTAATAAAATTGTAGATATTCTCAAGCAAAGTCCTAGAGAGCACCTGTTGCAATAGCATTCAGTAAGGTCATAGTCTACCTTTATCTAAAAATCAGATTTTGTAAATATAATTGAGTTGTAAAACAAAGAAACACCAGAAAAAACATTAATACTTGAGATTGCTTAGAAGAAAAGATACAGTCAGTTAATGGTACATTAAACATGTGTACATTAATGTTCAGTAAAGTATATTTAAATAACACAAAGCAAAGATATTTTTAAGCCACTATCAAGGCTTTTTTTTCCAGGACCATTTTGGTCATGGGGAGTATTTTTTTTGTTTCATATTTTTTTTCATGTTTTTAAAATATGGCAGCTTTGCTCCCTCTTCTGGTTATATGCCTGAAACGCTCAATGCGGATGTGATGCATCTGGCCCCTCATCGATGGGCATATTTGGAACACCTCAGAAGAAGAGCTCTACTGAGTCACCTGTTTAGACAGGCACCTCGGGTTCATGTTGGCAGTGCTGATTTAAAGGAGAACCTAGGAGAGAGATATGAAGACACTGCACAGAGACCACTGCTGTTTAGGGAGATTCCTGAGACACACAGAATAAGCATTACTAAACACTTGTCCTGCTTACATCGCTCTCCCTCAGCATCCATGCCCCCTCTGCTGAAGACTAGACACTGGGCTGGACGTATTTATTCAGTGCTGGTGTCCCTATCCTAACCCTATCCTTGTGCTGCTGCAAAAGGTAATCACAAAGAAAGTCAAAATATCCCCACCATTTAATGAATGATGAATTCAAACAAGGAGAATTACAAGTAATGGCCAAATAAATGTGGGACAAAATACAAGTTTCTGCCCCATATCTCTTTTCCCTGATCTCTCCTCAGTTTACATTCCCATTCTCTGGGTGTCAGCAAGTACTCTGTGCACACAAGGAAATGTGAACAGCCTACAAATCCACTCTGCAGAATGCAGAAAGGAAGGTATAGCTTGGTATAGGGTTTGGGAGCCCTTTTTCATGTTATCTTAATATTTACTTAAAAGGGTGCAATCTCACAGCAAGGCTCCAAACATTTTCTATGCAGAAAGATAATATCTTACTGTATGATTATACATGTCTCTCATGCACACACACACATGAAAAAAAAAAAGCTCTGCAAACAATCACAGGTATTCTACCCTTTTTCAGTGCAGTTAAGATTGAAGCTTATGCCACAATTCTAAAATGTTAAAAAAAGTTCAGTTCAAAAAATGGTTCTGAAACTAAGCCAGTAGTATTAAAACTAATACCAACCAATATGGAAAATACGATAAATGGCTTACACAAGTATGAAAAATATAGATTTGTTTCTTCAGGAATCTCTAGATTCTTCTGAATATCAATTAGTAATAATTAATAACATATGTTTCTTTATTGCTGAAATTTACACGCAAATTTACATGCAAATTTTACATGCATCTTTACATGCAAATACTCTGCACCAAAACATCTGTTTTATTTTTCTGTGTTACTTATAAAATATTAGATTAGAAACCAGACAAAGTGTGTTTGACTAGCAGACCAAATGACATCCCACTGTCACATACCAGTCATAGAAATGCTACTTGGTATTGTGATGTTGTTTTAAAAGATGCAATCACACATTTTTTATAAATAAGTTAAATTTCAATTTATTGACAAGTTAGTAGTTAGACTCATTGTCATCTGTCATATACCCCAGATAGTTTTAGAGCTGAATTTGTAAAACAGCCACTGCTTTCATAAGGAATTTCAATAGAATGTAGGTTCTTCAGTCTGGAGCATCTTATGGGTACTTTATTGCTTTGTGTTGTTGTGTTTTTTTGTTTTTTTTTTTAAATTTCACTATTTTCCCAGCTTGTAGATTGCAGTTATGTGCCTGCCTACAGCTACACAGTCTGAAAGGTCTATTTATTTAAACTTTATTTTACTTGAACTAGAATTTAATTAAAATGTAGTATTTCTCTAGGTATTCATAACACATATGAGTATGTTTTCTCACAGCACACATAAAACACATCCAGTATCACTTCTCATGCAAAATTCAGAGGCTATTGTGGTCTCTTACTGAAGTAAGAGTCAGAGGGCCAGAGGAACAGAAAGCACACGAGACTCACGGCAGTCATGTTTAGTAGTTCAGGCAAAGTGTAGGCCTCATTTCCAGGAATCCAAATGGTCTTAGACAGAAGAAGATGCTCAGGTCAGCCATCAGGATGACAGTGCCCTCTGGCATGACAGCCACATGCTTGTTTTTCAAAAAAGGGTGTTTGAACACTACTTCTGCAAGTCAGATAAGTAGGTCCATCTTTCATCACTTCTTTGACTAGGGTCCCTTTATTCTGCCTAATTTGCCCTGCAGTCACTAAATTCCTTAAATTGGGTCTGAACTGTTCAACCAGTCTGGAATATAGCACACTTCCAATTCTACTCCTCAAGGCATCCAGACTGCTCATAGAGTGATGGGGCTCCCTTGCATGTGGAAATCACATCACATAGAAAGGGCAGGACTCAGTGACTTGGGTCTTGCTGTAGACTCAAGACACAAATAGGCTCCAGACACTTCTCAGTCTGGGACATGAGAATTGGAAAGCATTCTTGATTCCCATAATATGAACAAAGCTGTAAGGTAATCCTCGGAAATATTGTAGAGTGAGGGAACTGGAAACCTGACAGGCTTAAAATTCTGCTTTGGTAAATACATCATTTTCTGTGCACTCTACATTAAGACTGTAAAGGACAGAATTATGTGGATCCTTTTTCACAAACCCAAATGATCAAAAGATGTCATACAAAATACAGGCAAGAGAAATGCAAAAGAAAATTGAAAAGGGATAGCAGTTTTGGCAATCAATATTTGAAATTGAATATTAGGCACTGATTATTCTCTCGGAGAATAAAAGCTCTGCTCAAGACATTTCTAAAATATCAAATGGAGAGCTTAGAGGAATTAATACAAATATTAAAAGAAACTATCTTACATACAGGTTAGTACTGATTATTTTATTATCCAACATACATTTTTCAGACTCTATAATGAAGCATATAAAATATTAGTTTTGTTGAAGGAGTGGAAGATAAACTGAGAACACAAAGAGCTTTGGCCTGACTAAATCGCTGTTTATTGGTTTGTCAGCCTTGTCAAGTCAGTGGCAAAAGCCACCAACTGTACTACGACTGGAATTTAGATCTTAAAAGTGTGACACTGAACTATCTGGTAATTACCATGTATTACAATTATAGTAGCAGACTCCCAGCATTTTAATCCATTCAGGACTATGTTGGCACAGCCACCAGAGTAAGCAAAGTGACCCCATGCATTGCTCTGATGGGCTGGTGACACAGCACCTTCTCTGACGGGACCCCTCTCCATCTTGCCTACACTTGATAAAAAGGGACATATTAAAAATGGTGTGTTTTTCTTTCTCACACAATGAACTAGCACAGGCAAAACTTAATCCCTGCTCTCCTGACACCTGTATTCATTCTGCTAATTTGTTCTAGGGAATAGACAGCCAGGAATAGGCCATAATAGTGTATCACAATCTATACCCCATGTGGGTTCTGGTAGAGATGGAAGTAAATACCCAAATTTTAATAAATCCAAGACACTATCTAGAGTATATTTCATTCATTGGAAGAAGATATTGATGAGACAAAGTCTAAGTGTAACATGGAAGTATGTGGAAATATACTAACATATTTCTTCAAAATTAACAAAACAATTTAGAAGCATGAACTCAAATAATTAACTTCAAAGTAAGCTCTTGTTGTTCATTGCAACTTTCTTGTTCTATTTTTTAGATAAGAAACCTAAAACTCCATGTTAATATTTCAGTGCTTTGAATTAAGCTTAATTCAAAGCACTTAATTCACAGCATTTAAAAGAGAATATCAAACAAAATATGAACTTGGCAATAGAAATTATTGCTAATAACATAAGCTTTTCTCTACCAGTATATGATAATTAAAACGGTCCATTTTTGCTAGTCATGTTAAAATGTGCTAAACCTGTAAAATATATGCCTAAAGAATGTAAAAGTATACAGATCTGGTAAAAAGTGGAAGACAATGCAAGTAATTTTGCAGATGTCTCTAAACTACTTGGCCTCTTAGACCAAGGCAGACTGGGAATTCCAGAATGAGAAGGAATATAGAAATTATCCCCCTAGTTCTAAATAGCCAATATGATCACATACCTATAGCATAGCTAGATATAGCATAAACTACATCTTCAGTAATAGAGTGAGCTGTAAAAATATAAAAATCTCGAGTTTTTGATATCAAGAAATATTTTAAAACCACAGCTGAAAATAATTACATCCAAGAAGTAAAACAACACACTGAAATTGTACATGAATGAACTTACTGATTTTGAGCTAGTAGAACTAAGCAACACACAAGCATGCAGCAAAAACTAGCTAAGATTTTTCAAGCACCCACAATTCACAAGCAATATCATAATTAACTTGCCTTTTCGCCCATTAACAGGTGGAGTTTGATGTTTTTCCTCACAATCTTTACAACATTAAAAACAGACAATGATGATTAACAATTGGAACAGCTACTATGATGAGCAATGTAACTATAAGCACACAACAGATGTGTTGTAAGCTATGTGAGCACAACTCCATGCACTATGCTTGAGTTATCACAAAACACAGAGTGAAGAGCACACAGTACACACACCAATGAACACCACAGAGACAAACCAGAACAAAAGCAAGAAAAAGGTAAATTGTACTATAATGAAAAATGGGAAGGCAAAGATCTCAAAGGACACTTTGGATACTTAAGTGAGAACTACAATTAAAAAAAAAAATAAACCTGCTTTCCACTTCCCAAACTTTGAAATTATTCTAGCATCCAGATTTCTGAACAAGTAATGAGTCCTTCACATTAATTATTGCTGACTTTCTTTCGTAGAAGAAAAGAGCAATCCATATTTTCTTTTAAATAACAATGGGACTAGGGTTCAGGGCACAGGATTCAGGCACTTACCCTTTTTAGCATTTTAGGCATACCATATGTATGTTAGCAATTTTTCCTACCAGCTAGTACTAAATGTGTTTCTTGTTCAGCTCATCATTTTTTCACACCACACTTTGACCACTTTTGACAATTATTGACATGGATAACAGAATGCAACCAATTAGCAATGCATGTAAAAGTAAATTTATGCATTTATGATTCTTCCTTTGAGAAATAAATATAAGAACAGAAAAATTATTGAAAAAATTATTGATCTTTAGATCTCTGCATATATTTGAACCTATACAGGGTGTTTTCTGAAATAAGAAGTTAAATTTTTATGTTTTAATCACATGGCATTTGAGCTGAAAAAATATTTTATGTGTTTGATTTGATCATCAACTATCAGTTTTGATCCCACAACCAACTCAACTGTCTTCCAAGCAGGATTAGGGACATGACACAAATAAGTCTAAGGATTTTCATTGAATGCAGTTTTCTACTATTTTTGTTCAGCATAATCAATCTGCTTACACAAATGAAAGAAAAAAAATATGTCATGGTAGAATGAAATTTACTTCCCTGCTTGTGAAAATTATCAACGCAAAGTAGAGAGCACCACATCTAAAAGGTGTCCACCCATCTCTGCCAAGTGCGTCACTTGAGTACTTGAGCATAGTGACAGAGTACTTTCATAAAGAGGGATAAAAAAAGTTAGGTGATTTTTTTTTCACAGATTGTATTATTTTAAGCATTCACAACTGGTAAATAAACTATGCTACAATGAATTTGCTTGTGTTTTTCTTTCATAAAACTATATAAATATTCGCTGGATTTTTTCTTTTAGTATAGTTATAAGCTGGGGAGCAAAGCTTCCCTATATGCTCAGGGGAGAACATATCTAGAGGAGATAGGCACTTGTGGTCAGACAGACCTGCCTCGACCTCTGCCTCCTGAACTCCAGTATGCTTGTTTTCTTCATCTCCTGCTGCAATTGTATAAGCAAGGTATGACAGAGGGAAAAAAAGCAAGACAAAAACATGCATGCTTCGTTACAAGCTGTTTAAATAAAAGATAAACATCAAACAGAAACATCCACAATAACATACAAACCCTCAGGCTGTGGCAGATATGATTTTTTTAGCAAAGCAAAGGTTAAATAAATCCTTGTGCTATTTTTAATTAATGTCTCTAGTTTACTCCAAAGAGATTCTTCTGCAAGTAATGATGCTCATATGCAGCCCTTATTGTCCCTTGTTGCCAATTTCTTATTAAATTTTGAAGCACCAGAAAGCAGACAGTAAGTACCACAGCAGAGAAAACAGACAGATATCGGTAGATAATTGGTTTAAAAGCATCTTCTGCTTGGCTTTGCTTTAGTTTTTCTAGGAATAAAAGTCTAAACCTCCATTTTCAAACAGCACATTTAAAACTGTATATAAATCATAAACAAGTGGACATATTTGGTACTTTAATAAGTGCAGAGGAAATAATGCAAGTACTTTTCCAGCTTGGAAAAAATATCCTCAATTTGCTGGATAATATGCTTTTTACCTGGATTTCATAATAGTTGAAATGCATAAAGTGAGACCCTCTTCCACCAGTATCTACAGTTGCCTAGGGTATATTTAAATACTAGAGAACACTGAAATAGTTTGAAACAACAGTGAAAATACCATTAACGATAAGAAACACAAATACATATTTTTATTCCATTAATAATAAAGAACCATAACTTTATTTTGTGACAAAGCTCATGAGGGTACCAACAGCAGTGATATCAAAGAGCGTCGAGCTGAGCAACTGGTGCACTATATGCCTGCTTTCATTTAAATGTCAGTTATTGGTTAAAGATTTTTGATGTGATGCAATGTACTGTAGTTTTTCAAGATTCAGATTTTGATTACTTATCAATTTTTTTGTTCTCTGTTCCCAGAATTCTTTTCAGTTCTCTCATTACTTGTATAAGCTTATGTGCAATTAAATAGCTCACCAAATTACTTCAGGTTTGGCTAGAATGTAATAGTAATTTAAAAACTACTTGTTCTAGCAGCTTATTGTTAATAGAGAAAGAAATTTAGACTATAATCAAAGCCAATGCAATGGAAAATAATCTCTGCATAATTTCTGCTCTATAATTCTGTGATAAAACCATGACATTTAAATCCTAATTGAAATCATGACTGAAAATTCCAGTTAAAATACTCACTAGGGATATCACCTATACAGACAACCTTCTCTCATATAAACAAATATATAGAAGATGTGCCTAAGACTTTAAAAAAATCAATTTCAGTAGAATTGAAGTGGTTTTGGCATGTTGCACCCTGAAACATAGACAAACAATGGCTGTTCCAAGCACAGCTGTATGAGACCTCAGTCATTTTGTAGTTCCACATAAGTGAGACCTTCAAATTTCACAAATCTGTTTAATTCCTCCTTTTGCGAATCCAAGAGAAAATTATAAACTATGACTTTCCTTGAAAGGTCAGAATCTTTCAAGTAAGCACCTTAAGCTTTTTGTGATACGTAAGCTTTGTTCAAGTTTTTCTATGGAAATTGGACCAATGCAAACAAAATATTTTAATATTCTTCAGGGGCTCAGGAATCTGCCACCTCTCAGGAGTGTGAACTAAGTATCCACAAGTGAAACCCAAAGGCGGGGGTTTTTGTGGCTTTTTTTGTAAATTCTTAGGTGAAATCAAAAACCCAAGGTCGATTCAGGCAGTATCCTAAGGAAGCCTTGTTACTAATGTTAACTAAGCTATTCTCTTTAATTTCCTGTCAAGCACATAGAATGTAAGTTATGGTGTGCAAGCACCAAGGTGTCTGTCATCAAACAGCCAGTACCACAGAAGCATCCACACAAAAAATGGCTGGGTGCAAAGCTTCATTTTTCAGACTGCTGTGCTTGACTAAATCATCAAGTTCATAGCCAAGCTGAAGGTAATCCAAGCTCCTATCCTACATTATACACATGTTATCAATCACCTTTCATAAAATAAAGTACCATATGCCATATATTTTTAAAAACCTCTGAAATCACAGTTGACAGAATATGACAGAATTATGACCAGAGTTAATACAGGTTCTCTGCAACTGCATTATAATAGTCTGTCTCTCATCAAACCTTGGTAGTGTATTGGAAAGCACACAATAAAATTCCTTTATATTTTACAGAACTATGTCTCATTTACAAAGAGATTATGTTCTAAATGAGAAAAAAAACCCCTTAAAATAAAAAGCATGTATTTGTCTCAAGGGTTTCTCTGTTTTCCTAACCATCAGAATGTTCCAGGAACCTGCACTCCATACTGCATGAGTTACGACAACAGCACATTGACACTGCTCTTTTTACAGATTCGAAATTGTGTCTGAGAGATATAAAAACTGGATATATGGCTGCGAGCTATCCCTGATTAAACCTAATCCAGTATTCCTGTTAATTCCACTCATAGCTAATTTTATTCTGGAAAAAGATCACCCATACCTGAAGTCAAGAGAGGACAGTTAATCAGCATTAATGTCAGGTTTAACAGCCTCTGAAATAACTTTCCCAAGACACGAGATTATTGTGAGATCATATAATTAAAGTCTGTACCATAAAGCATAAACAGAAGAGTAAATCCTGACTGAGCTCTGCTACTTGCTAAATTTCTGAGGCCTTCATTTTCATATTTTAAGGTTTTATTGGCCTAATATAATTTTCTAGTTTTTATGGTTGGATGTGATGCCTTAGGGTTTTCATGAATTTGTAGATTTTTATACTTCTAGATAGTTTCTCACATATAGAGTAGCTTGCAACCTCTAACACTATGCTAGCCGTCTTAAGGGTCAGATAATAGCTGGAACACCATGCAAGGGAAACATGTACCAGAGCTAAGGCAACTAGATACCATGTTAGTCAAAACAAGAAAGCAAAGCCCAGCAACCTTGGAGAAGCTCCAATAAAGGAAAGTGGCATAAAGAAAGGGGTCTTAAGACCTCCAACTCAATTCTAGGAGAGGTGTGCCATGAGGTGGAACCAAGGGAAGTTCTGGGCATGGACATATCTCTGATTGGATGGGACCTTTAGATATGATAATTGAGTAGAGTTATAAAATTAGTATGCTGCAACTTAGACCAGGCTTTTCTGCTTTCTCTGGCTGCTACACTTTATTGACATTTCTCTCTCTCACACATACACACACACACACTCTCTGCTGCCCAGCCTGGTGTGGTGCCCGGTGTTCCCCACCCAAAAGAGGGGGATGGGTTGTTGTCCCTTGTTTGCTTTGGCGAGACATGGCAGAGTGGCTCAGGGGTGGCTGGATACAGTCGGGAATGAAATGAAAGGGACGCCTTTCGGATTAATTTACTCTGCATGTTTTGAAGCGGTGGTGCTTGGAAAAGAGCTCACATGGTATTCCTGAGGCCATGAGTTCATCCTAGCACCGGTCTTTTCTATCTGTTCCTTATCAACACGTGTTGTACTCTTTAATACTTTTTATACTTTATATACTCTTTTATACTCCTTTATATTCTGTACCCCAAAATCCCATAAGTAAAAGAACTCATCTCTGCTTACCCACATAAAGTTGTCTTGGAAAGTTTTTTTCCCTTTCCTTAAGGCAACACATGGATAGTTGGGAGATTTGGGGTTTGTGTGTGTGTGTGTGTGTAGGAATGAAGAAAGAAAAGGCTATGTTTATTTTTAAGGGAAAAAGGAAAAATCTATATTAGGAAAAAATTCTCTCTGATTAATATTTAACAACAAACTGAAAGGCTGAATACTGAATACTTTCAAGAGCACTTTATGGTGTTCCATTTTAATTAGCAGCAAGCAGTCATTCATTTCATCCTTCTACCAAGGCCAGTAAGAACAAAGAAATACATTATAGCCACATATAAGTGAAAAAAATCACATTAAACTCTAAGAATAAATATTGCGGTGTTCACTTGTTGTTTATAGCGTTACTAACGCAGAACATTTAAGAGTACATAAACATTTCACTGCTAGAAAGAAGCTTAATTCAATAACACTGTGTTCCTACAAATGTTCATTTAAACAAGATGGTTCTATCTCTAGTACAACTGAAAGATATAAAAGCAAATATTCAGCCAAAAGAAAAAATCTGGCATTTCAGTAGTGAAAATCCGGTAAAAATTTAAGTGGCCCCCGATGTCTTTTCAGAACTATTTTCCAATCACCTAACTTGAAAATATACTAAGCCAAAAAAGGCTGGAGCAAAACCCAAACTGCCTAGATGTTAATGGTATACCCTGAGTAGATAAGGTAATGGCATGCAGTTCAGAAATACCCAGTTTTTCCTCTGAACAGGCAATTCTGATGTTGGAAGCAACACAGTGCGAAGTTAAGGAATTAGCCAAAATACCCTTATAATAAAAGACTATAATGAAACATAGCTAAGGATATTGTGTGTTCTTCTAGAGTGCATGTGGGACACTAATAAAAATATGTATAGGAAAATGCACTACAGATAGGAATGGTCCTTCATAGCTACTCACAGCTAAATTTCCTAAAAACAAAGCTCTCTGGGTGTTTCAGAACTTCGTAATAAAGTATTCCACAGACACTTACATGCCCTGGGGCAAAAACTTGCAAGTACATAACACAGTTCATGGAATTAAATCTAACCCAAATCACTGTATTTTAATTCTGATCCTAATTTGGAAAGTCAATACCCAGAGGGATTTTTTTTCCCTCCTATAGATTCCTTCTCTTCCATTTCAAGTCACACAGCCATAATCATACCATATTCCACGTTCTAGTGAGTATTGCACTATAACTAAAAAATATCTTCAACAGCAAATTGCTCCCTTATTTCTACTTGAATTCTGGCATTTATTCTACTACATTTTAAGAAAAGGTATGCGGTTTCAGCCCTGTAACAAATAGAGATTATGCAAATGTATGCAGACTTAATGAGACTACTGTCAAAGTTAGCAAAAGATAAGTTTTTCCTTCTTTCTTTTTCTCTTTTAAAACCTGAGATGGCTTCAAATTCCTCTTTGCCTGTAATGTATCTTACATTAACTCTTTTCTTCAGGACGATTTTAACTTAATCCAGTCAACAATAAAGTCCTTGACTTCAAAATACAGAAAAGTGAATCTTCACAGAGTTTCCAAGCAATAGAGAAATGCCTCTCCATTTCAGTCAAGTATATTCTTCTGTAAGAGCAGAAAGGTCTACTCTGTGACAATGACATTTTCCCGTATGGTCATTAAGCTTTTCCAACAACAGGCAGCTGTTTTGATTATCACAGGGGCATATAAAAACCACATTAAAATCTACTCAAATGCCTACAAATCTTTCAGGTTCACTTGGTTCTTTATCTTTTAAATAATAACATAAACTCCTTCTATGACAGTCGGTGTTTCCGATTCCATGAAATTTCAGTTTTTATAACTAGTGCTTCATTTGCTTAAAATAACTTGCTGTAAAATTCAATTCTCCACAGTAAAAAGACTTCTATTAATCTTAATTGCGTTCTGTCACTGACAGAAGTTAGGTAATCTGCTGTTCTTGCAGAGCACTACTCTTTTTAGAGAAAATTATTACTCCCCTTAAAGAAAACTATTAGAAAGTCCTACAGAAGGATAGAAAAAGCTTCAAAGGAGACCTCCATTGGTATTAGAATATGAGAGTTCTTAAGTCATTACAAAAAATAATATAGAATACTGTATGAAAACTGTATCTATGGACTATGTTTTTAACAGGGTTTACCATCTTTATATGTATATTCAACATGGAATCTGTCTAGTTACTGTATCTTGAGTCATTGATGATATTTTTATTGTATATTAAAACTTCACCATTTGTGAATTTGGCAATTTTCGATAATCCAGTTTTTCCAAAAGACCACTTTTTTTCCAAAAGACAGAGGTAAAGGAAAATATTATTCAGTCTTCAAGTAAAAACAGAGTTCCTCAAGTCCCAGCAGTACTTACCAGAGCAAACAATTCTAGCACTCCTATAAAAAATAATTATTTTGTTGTATTTATTACACTCCTCTATGTAGAATCTATGAAGTAAATAATAAATAAAACTGCTACCCTCTCTAATCATACACAGCAAAAATACGCAGTACTTCACAATTGCTTCTCTAAGGATCTCACAGTCTAAATAGATAACTAAGTAAACAGCAGGGAAGAGTGGTAAAACATAAAAGCAAATACAGCAATGACAGCAACCGTCTTGTGATTAGACGTGATTATTTCCTGGCTTATCTAAACTGTATTTCAAAGAAGCAATTCACAACACATAAGATGACAAAGGAATGAATATACTAGGGTGATGATCTGAGAAAACAAGAGTTTTCTTTTCATAGTTTTGTTTCCAAAATGGAAATAAATACTGTAGACACTGTAAATACTAAATTAAAAAGTCTGATGAGACAGATACAGTAACACTACATAAAGACCCTCAGTGATACAACCAAGGACTGCAATTGATATCTCGTGGCTTGCTATTGAGTAAGATAAATGGTTTTAATGCTATACAATATAAGGCAATTTAATTCTAAGTAAAAATATTATAACTTTTTGAAAGACTACCTTCATTCAATTAATTTTTGTCCCTATATTATTTGAAAATTACTTTGTAATTCAGCAAATGTATCACACTATACCATATTTGCAATAAAAACATTGTTCTGATTAAATGCATGGCTAACACTAAGCACATCAAATAGCCTCAAATGCTTATACTTAAACATGTGCCCGAGTATGTGCTAATCCTGTAAAGGTACATACATGCATAGATGAGCTGGAATGCTCTTATTTGCTGTACCATAAAGTCTTGGTCTTTAAAAATGGGTACATGTCTAGGTACTTTTCTCATGACAATCATATTTAGATAGTATTAGTTATACCTTTTTTATGTAGAACCCTGTACAATTTATGAGCACAGGTCTAAAAATAAAGACTAAATAATTATTACAATAATTCTGACTATATCTGTGCAATCAAATAACATCAATTGCAGTTGGGTTTATTTTTCCCTATATAGCCTCTGAAAAAGGCTTTCAGGTGAAAAACAAGCCCTTCTTTATGTACAGACCTTCATAAGATTCTATCTCCTTGTCTCCATTGTCTAGGGAAAGTCACAAAAACAAAACAAACAAACAAAAAAAAAGGAACCAAAGCACAGGGGTTAAAAACAAGAGAAGTTTTAGAAAAGATACAATATACATGTTAAGAAGGATCAAAAAAAAAGAAGTGTATCTGGCCATTTAGACTGACTTTGCACAGCACATACTATTCATTATTAGAAGTGGAAGGGTGAAAATATATTTGCTATCAAAAATGTGTTTATATACCCATTTCTGAACATTTTGGAAAATTGACCAGTGCTTTTAACAGACACTAGAGACAAGCACAATTAGAGTAACTGTAAAACATGAATCATGAAATATCTTTCTGACTTTTCCTGTTTTAAAGATTATTACCTCTCTTCTTGCTCTTCCTGTTTCAAGATGCAGATGTTTTATATTAGCGACCTGTAATACACTCCATGTGAACCCACAAGTGATCAGCTGTGCCCCTGACTCTTCAAAGAGTCAGGATTTTATCACTAAACAACATACAAAGATCATTTTCTGTGCCTGTTGAAGTCAATGACAAAGCATGTACTGAGCTCAAAAGGAACAGAATCACGCTAATAGTCCACCTTGGTTCATGTGTATTGCTGATGATTCATTTCAGCCAAGAGTAATTGTATATATTAAAACATAATAGAAGAAAACACAGTACAAAATACAATACTACTATCAAATCGTAATCCTGTACCCAAAAACTCAAGAGATTTCAACTCTAATGGCAAAAGAAAAATGATAAATATAACCGACCTTCGTGAGCAATTTGGTAGCGTCATTAAGGAGAAAACCACACACTTACTTCTCTCCAACGTCCCCTTTGGTGGGAGCTGCGGTAACTGCCTGCCCCTTCGCCCTACTACTGGAGTACTTGATGGACTTGTCTGAACAGACCCAGTTCGAGGATGTGACCTATGAGACACATATCAAAACAAACCACAGCCATTAAATGACAAATTCATCCTTAAATATCATCAAGAACTGATAACATGACTAAGTAGGCTTTACATCACTTGGGACCCTTGCAGTCTCAGAGTGAAACTATTACCTAATTTGAGAAAAAGACCTGATTGAAAACAGAAATCTCTTCATGAAAAAGAAGCCAAACCAAGGTTGAACTTCCATAAGATGCTTGTTCACACAGTCAAGCCAGAAAATGTGTGCATATTCATGTGCATATGGATATAATATCCACATATACATAAATTTATCCACAAGTCAAATTCAATTATCTTTACTCAGCATGTATTTGCTTAAATTACCTTTGAGTGGCAATGAGATTACATGGATTTGCCTAAACAAAAGTAATAAACTGAGAAAAGACACTGATATTTATTTGACTGTAACTCTCAGGATTTAATGTTAATAACTGCAACTTTCAGAAAACGAAAGAATGTATTCTGCAATTCTAAAATAAGGAGACGCTTTACTGAACATCAACTAGAACAAAATGTACTCATCTTTTTATTGTATTATGTTTATTTAATCTAAGAATGATGTATAGAAATCCTCAAAATATCAATCAGGGTTACTCAAACAGGAACAATACAGACTATGGCACAGTAAAATGTAGTCAGAGAAAATGGTGGTTAAAATGATAATTAATAGACAAAGTTAGTACAGTCCATCTAAAGAAACATTTTTTTTAAAAAAAATAGTTTCATTTGATGTTATGATGGTTGTTCCATAAGCAATGTCTGATGAACACAAATAATTTCTCATTCTGTAAGAGAGTATGATAGTTATGAGGTGCTTTATGTGGGAAACCATCCAGGATTCCTGATAAATGAGAAATCATCAATAAATGTAGTTAAATACAGCAAACAATTTGCAATGGCAGCCACACCATTATATCCAGAGTTGAATATAAGTAGTGTGTTGGCACTGAAAGGGTTAGTATCTACTGCTACTAGTGATCAGCTAAGGATGAGGCGATACCAATTAGCTACTGGGTGATGGTGAGCTGGTGGGGCAGAAGGGGATTAGTCTGATTGATTTGTCTGTTTCACCTCGGTAAGGCAGGTGAAGGAGGGGCAGATCTTCCAGTCATTAATGAAGGCATCGACCTGATGAGGTTTGAGTCAGGACGCTCTGTGGATCGGGAGCGGGAGTTGGTCCGCTCTAGCATAGGACGTTGCTCTGTTGATCTGGATCTTTGATATGGCTGTCTATCTGCTGCTTCACAATTCCTGTAATGTTAGTCAAAAAGCAGCTCAGATGAACTTTTCTATTAATTATAAAATACGCTGCATGATACTGGTTTGGAGCAAATCATTTTGTTATGTATATTTTTGGGGGGAGTAAATTTTCTGAGAGAACTTCCTGATAACATGCAGTTTTTCATAAGTGTATGATTTGACTTGCTCCAAATAACTTGCTCTTGATAAATGGGCTGAAATGTTTCCAATGTCTCGGTAATGACTATCCATGCAATAGTCTGTTTCCTGACATTTTCTGGGGTAAAATGTTGTTGTTTTGCCAATTAATGCATCAACCTGGGAAGAGAAGAGTAGCTGACATAATATTAAGTCTCACCAAAGCTAAGGACTCACTTAACTTTGCAGTTTAAATGTAATTGTGCATTTTAATTGTTTATTATTCCTGATATTAGTAGATTTTTATAGAATGCATTACTTTAGAGGTAGCACTGCTGTTTGTAGGAAAATTCACATTCTAATTGTTATAATTATGATGTAGCACTGTTAATTATTACTAATTACATTATTGAATATTTGTAAAAATATAGGAAAGGTTATAGTGATGGATTCATATTTGGTGGTCAGACTGTAATCAAAAGAAAACCTGCCGCATTAGTACTTGTAGAGGTTCCAACAACTAGAAAAAGTTTAGTTTGTAATTAGAAGAAATCTTCCAACCCACAGCGTATGAAACTGTTCTGAAACAGCAGTGGAAAAAGTTATTAGAGGTGCAAGGAGGAGCAATTAGACTGCGTAAAAGAGAATTTCTTGATCAAGCAGTCTGGTCTTTTACTATCAGGAAATTAATCAGGCCATTACTTTCAGAAAATAATCAAACTCCACCTTTTTTCTCAATGTAATTGTTCTGTTTGAAAGGAGTAATATTTACTAGCAATACCCTGAAATACATTAATTCAAGGCAATTTAAAAATAAAATCCCTACACTAACGGAGCTACTTAATAAATTCACACTCCTCCCAGATTTCCTTGAGTAAAAAAAGGGAAATGTGTACCCTTCAGGACTTTTCTTTGAGTGAAGTCATGCCTTTTACAATGAAGTCAGTTACTACAATGAGTGGCTGGATGGTGATTAAGTGTAACAAGAAGTCAAATTTTAATTGGTATCAAGAAAGAGAGACATACCACAGCCTCATTATGAAGATATTTATGTTAGTAACAGCATTTATTTCTAAATAAAAAACATTGAAAGGACTATAGTGGCTAACTTTGCTGAAAGGGTTTATAAAACAATCATTAAAAGCAATGTCTCTTGAGGCCTTCCATGAGGTCATAATTGGACTCCCAGAGCACATGAAGGAATTGCCACAGACAGATTCAGAATAATACCATACACCATGAACCTATATCTATAAGCTCCTAACAAGCAAACACACCACAGTGAGACACATAATGGTAATTAGAAGCTGAGGCACTAAAGATTGGAGGAAAAGTACAATGAGCCTGGCACAAAACACAACAAAATTACCTCACTTCTTCTTCTATCAGTTCTGTTTCTGAATGGGAAGCTTCATCAGCAAAAACATCCACTGTCTCGCTTCTTTTACATTGTTGATAGACAAAGAAACACAACCTTAGCTTTAACAGGAATGTTGTTTAGTTTATGTAAGTGTTTAAGAGAGGTTTCAGTACTATGGAAGGTGAGAAAATGCCGGCCACCTGCATGATGGTTAAAAAATGACCATGGAATACATCCTTTGGCTACGGGAGTAAATTCCAAGAAAAAAATAATCCTAAATTCAACCAAATTATGACCGAGATGCAGAAGACCCACCCCTATCCTGTTTACCCACCTTTTTAAGAAAGGTAGTGAGCCCACAGAAACTTTCTTCTTTGGGTCTGTCCCACACACAGACCTAGAATACCCTTTCTCTTGTCAGTGAGGGAGGACTGCTGGAGCACAACAGCAGGGACTGGGCAATATGGGAAGAGGTATCATTCCATTTTCTACTTCTCTCTCCTTTCAACAGCCAGAAGGAGACATAGAGAGGAACAGGTGAGGAGCAACCAAATGATTCTCATAAACACTTCATGAGAAGTTAAGACTCTCGCTTGCTACTCTTAAGGCCTCATTAGGTATAAAAAGCTCTTTAGGTACAAAAGCTATTTTTAGGATGTTAGGGATCTGATCCACTGCCTGTATTAGAAGGCAGGGAGGCATTTTTTATCATTCAGATCAATACTAACAGCTTAGTGTGCAGGTCTTGTATTCTGCAGAGCATCATGGAACAGGTATAGCTAACCACTATGTTAACATATAAACGTTTTGGAAATGTCATACTCAATAGCTAATATAAGTATTTGGTTTCCTACAGTCTGCAGCTGGCATTTACTTCAAGTGGAAAACCAACCAGGAGTTCCCAGAAATGAGGGAGAGAGTGGATTTCTGAAGCGAACCTTTTGCTTTGAAGCTTTGGCACTGCTGCTGTTTTGTAGAGTGGAAGATTTGAAGACTAAGTTGAATCCTGAGATGAAACTGAGTGGTTACCCTCAAGTTCCAGGCTACATGCTGAAATCCGCTTAATAACTACCATCACAAACGGAGGGTGTCCTTCCACTTGAAAGCTTCATTTTGTGGTTTTACATCAAACACATGTAAAGATCAATTCAACAGATGGTTTTACTCTCCTTCATGATCACTTATTCTTTTAACTCTAAATACACGTAATATATGATCCAGTCTTCAGAAACAAACTGTTCCTTTTATAGAACAAAATCATTCCAATAACCTGCTTCGGTAGTGAAGCTCCTCCCTTACTACCAAATACAGTTTTGCTTTAATATCACAATCCAGCCATAAGCATAGAAGGCAAGTTAAATTAAAACAGAAGTTCCTAACTTTTCAGATATCATTCTTAAAGGCTTATGCTTACAAATTGCCTAAATGAAACTTTCCTATTTTCTCATTAAAAATCCTATGAATTCCTGATTTTTCAAGAAAGAAATATGATCGTTTTAGTTAAACTAGTCAACATCCATATAATATTTTAATGTACACTAGCCCTGTTTATCTTTGCTAACAGACTTTTCATTAGGAAAACACAGTTAATGAAATGTCAAATAATGACCTCTCCCATTTAGTACTGCCTATTGTAGCATCCATCTACCTTTGCTAAGGAAAACATGCATGGAAAATGGTCTATTCCCCTGATAAAGTACGCAGGTCTTGTGAGTTAACTCTCCCCTGCTCAAAGGAAAAAGTGCAGCAGTGTTTGCTTCTAAACCAAGCACACCTATCACTATGAGACTGTCTGAGCTCTCTGTGTTATTACACAGAAAGCTCTGTGAATATTCACAACCTAACTTTAATAAAGCCATCAAATACTAGAATTAGAATTCCATAGTATTTAGGTACCCCTGTAAACTCTAGTTACTATCTAGTTACTACCTAGTATCTAACCAAAGGTGTTACCACATTTATTTTATCTACTAATTTATCTGCATTGTTCTATATTCATAGTCTGGAAATTTCAAATGCTAACTCTTTTCCCAATGCAGAAAATAACCATTTCTAATTTTTAATTTTTCAGATTTGTTACTTTTCTTAACAAAAATAATTTTCAACAAATTATTATGCTCATTGATCTAAACTTATCTATACAGAACGCTTTATAAAAGATTAACATTTTGCAACCATAAGCAATTGTAACAGCTTACAAAACAAAGGGGGGGTTTTTACCCAAGATTACTGAAAAAAATTATTTGAAGGCCAATGTTAAATTCTTTTACTCTGTACAAGCTATGAGATCATGCCAATCACAATTTTAATATTAGATTTTTCTTGTAACAAAAAACTGAAGAAATAAAAATAGAATTGCTGTAGGATTACAGTACACTACAATTCAGCTGCTAGTGCATTTTTTTCATCTAGAAACACTGAGCACAGAACAAGGAAAATACAACAACACACTTTCTAACATATTTTCAAACTCCAGCTAATATACAATGGCAGTACCTGTCAGTGTCTGTGGATGGCTGCTGGATTTCAATCCTTGGACATGTTATTCTTCTACTAGCTATAGGAACTTTGCTGTTTAGTCACAGACACAAGATCCTCTGTTAGCATAACATAGATAAGCATGTCTACCAAAAACTGAGATTTCTAGTACCAAGCAAACTTAAATTTGAGTCATAAATATTGCAACGGAAAATGGGAAGGAGCACTACCCTGTCAAATATCTAGATCAACTGGTGACGGGATACCTCACCAAATCACTCATCTATAACTATAAAGAAATTTAATATAAAATTATGTGCTGTTATAGTTTCTTAAGGCCAGGAAAATAATGCTTCTAGGTACGCTTGTTTTAAAAAAAACAAACAAAAAAAACCAAAAACAAAAAACAAACCAACACCAAGAAACCAACAACAACAACAACAAAAGAAAGATATTTTTGTTGCAGTAATATTTTATCATGATTTATATGTTTGTAATATATATATACATACATACATACATACACACACTCATACAATCTATTCACATGCACAGTACCCTGTGGTATACGTGATAACTACAGGTATATCTAGGTATATCTAGTACATCTAGTTACAGGCTGACTAAACCGCAATACACCAGTCTCTGAACTACTCTTCTACCCGCTGGCTCACTGAGCAGACAAAGCAGCGAACTCTGCTGCAATCCCAGGCACACTGTGCTCCACACTCCTGTGTGCACGCTGCTGCAGCTTCAGAAACTCAGTAGCTTACAGCTTGATTAAGTATCTGCATATGGCATTGCAGTCACTTTGCTGACTCTGCTGTAGGCATATCTAGTCATGCAAACACATGGTGGCATTGTACAATTATAAAAATGCTTACAGAAAGTACATAAATCTATACTTATAGAGATTTACTCTCCGAAATATATTTCATTGTTGATATACTGAGGGATAACAAAGCTCTGCATTAAATAGGGGGTGAGAGCAGAGAGTTTTTTCAATTCTACAGATGAAGCCAGTTTTATACTAGCTATTACAATCAAATATCGATAAAACCAATAAGTAATGTAAATCCTGGAACAACTAAGACTGAAATAATGTGCTGAAATATATTTCATATCCTTTTTATCTGGAAAATCAGACCTAATTAACTTTGTGTATTTTTGAGGAATACAAAAGCAACTTTTACATTTGAAGAGGAAATAGTAAAATATGTGAGCAATTTCTTCTGCCTAGAAAATTTCCATATTAAAGAAAAAGAAGTGGTGAAGCCTTTTGAAAAAGCAGTTTTTTAACTTCCAGGTAATGCTATGTGCAATTGCATTCAAATGAGAGCAAACACAGCATATGAACTAACAATAATACTAATTTCTTTTAACTACTTAACTTTAACTACCTTAAAAATCAGTTTCCAATATTTCATTCAAAAGTTAATTTTAAAAATAAATTAACCTTGAAAACTACCATTATCTTACACAGAGATGAACCAATGGCTGCAAGGAGCACATATGTTGCCCTATGTCTTACCAATTTATTTCACTTGCACTATCTTTATCAAATCAACATTTATTAATATTTTTATTCTATGTTTACAATATGAAACACTTTCACTACTAATTTAAAAGTCTGAGAGACCTCATTAGATTTTTGCTGTAATGTCATATCTTAGGTGTTTTAACATTATTGTTTCTGGCAGTTGTATATTTTTACTTATATAGCCAGTTGCCTTATATAATATCTTGTATTTTGCCTACTACTTCCAACTTTTGACATCTTTAGCATAGACCCTCAACTGACACATATTAAAGAATCACACGCAGGAACACATATCTCTGTGTTCATGAGATGACTCACTGAAGATCATGATAAAGCTGATTAGGATTCAAAAGCTGGGAATTCAAAATTCTCAAAGATGAGAGCTGAAATCCTCTCCACTTCCTTGCCCCAGGTCAGTTTTATAACAGATATACTGCAGTGATTCTCTCAAGATAATCATCTAAACTTCCGTAAGAGTACTAGAAATATTCTAAAATATAACAGTTTCAGCTCTATATTATAAATTTATTCTATTTTTTTTCCATTGCAGAATACAATATTTCACCTACTCAATGTGAATGTTATATCACAATGTATGAGCAATAACAGGAACATTCAAGGGTTTTTTAGAACATGACTCAGGTATAGTGGTATATAAAACAATGAACAGAGAAGCTTGAGAGGGAAGCAATGAGAAAGAAGAATTTCCTAATAGGGCTTGAATGTTCAAATGCAGTTCAGCAGAGCACTTAAAATATAGACTAATAAGTTGAATTAGTTGTAAGTTTAAAACTAAACCTGCAATTAAATATCCTTTTGTACAATGCAGTACTAAATGAAAAATTTGAAAAGTATTTGTTTCTTGATGGTTTTTGTGGCATTTTCTCCTCAGATATTAAATATAAGTTTATTTCTACATGGCACAGGATATAGTTGGCCTTTTTTCCTCCAGTGCCATTTTTAAACACCAGTAATATGGCAGCCATTTAATTAGTAAAATATCACAAACAGGTCTCCAACTATGCAATTTACTGTATATAAATACTGTAGATGTGTGTTTATCCATCTTCTTAACTTTTGGCAACAAACCTGTAATTCTGCCTTCTCTGAAGTTAACAACAGTTCTGTCACTTGATGAGACCAGGATTTTAATCAGATCATTCCAAGACAAGCAGGTATGTAAGACTCTGTTATCTTGTAAGTTCTTAAATTACAAATGAGCAAAATAGCATTCAGTTTCTGTTAAAGGCGTTCTCTAAATCCATTGATCTTAACAGAATCTGATCCATTTCAGTAGTCTAATTACCTAAAATACATATTGATTCACAACAAATGATTTTATCTTTCATTTGTTTTTCCAAATCATTTTGGAGCTAAATTCAAATGGGGAGAGACAGTAGTAATAAATAACTTTCTTTTTCAAGTTACAAATCTATTTTTAGATATTTACTATATTAAATAGTAACCTGATACTCTCCTATGTTTGCATCTATTCAGTACTAATTGTAAGACAAGTAAACCAGGACTATTTCATGTAACTATCAAAAGCAATTTATTTACACTAAGCACTTTTCAGCCTTCTTTAAATGCTGTCCAGTATGCTTGTGCAGTTTCCAGGGTGAAATAATGTGTGGCCCTTGCCATACACTTAAAATTGAAGATCCAACAAACAGTGGCATTCTGGTTCAAAAAACTAGGGAAGAAACAGAGTCTCAAGTCTCTGCCTCTGCACTTATGGTGAGCCAAAAGACCCTCACAAACCTCTTCTCTCTAGAGAAGAGAAAAAGTTACAATTGGAGAAGAGAAAAACTTAAAATTGGAGGATTAATTCTGGGTTTTGTCAGATTTTTTTCAGTTTCATTAAGTTCTCCTCTGTTCACATTCGCAAAAGAAGTAAAAACAAAGAGAATTCTTGCAAGAGCAGGAAGAATATGAGGGGAAAACAGTAAAGTCCAAGAGGTAATAGCAAGGACAATTTGTGTGCTCTCTTGATCAGAAGCCAGTTACAACTGGAAAGAAGTAAAGATTGTAAGGCACACAGCACTTTGCATGGGTTATGCATCAATCACACAGGAAGATAGGTGAGACAGCTTGAACTGGGATTATTTCTAAAAGTAAAAAGTATTAGGTCTCAAAGACACATTCCCCAACACTGTGAATGTAGGCAGGCATTATCATTAAAAACCTTTTTTTCATTAAAGAGGCCCAGAACAGTGAGAACAAATTTTAAAAATAGTTCAAACATAATGTTCTTTTTTTATTTGTAACTGAATAAAATAGTTTAATCTCAAAAAAAGAGTAGAATATAAGTGCCTTAGTTCTGAGTCAAGAAAGACATCAAGAAAAATACATTTATTAGGAATAACTTTGGCACAATTATAAATGAACTCTTATTATAAAGATTCAAAATACATTTTAGCTTTATCTGTAAGACTACACTCTTTACTTACCCATATTTTTCAGCTGAACCATTGACTACATGATCTGCCCATGAACTTGCACCATTGTACCACCTTTACAATGCAGTTAAAATAAAGAAATGTTATAAAGAAACAAATGTATTATTAATAGCACTCTAATTTATATGACATGACCACTTCTCAATAAAATGGGAAAGTTTCCAAATATTTCCAAATAACTTTGTACATTTCATATTTTCTCACAGGTATGAAGAAAAACATCCTTTTCAAAGCTAAACACCAAGAAAATTATGGGGGTTTTGCCTGATATAATTACTAAATTTCATGTCTAGTTTTTTTTTCAGCAGTTTAGCCATGAATTTCCATTCCATAGAGACTAATTGAGCCCTTATTTTTTCACACATAAAAGTGTTCATGTTTTCAATGGCTACTGAATTTGTGAAATAGTTAAAAAGGAATTGTGGAGATGCAACATTAGCAAAAATAACATTATACACATCAATAGTTTAAAATATTGCTTTTAACTTCAAATACATACATTTTTCAATTTTTTTTTGATAGGGCAGTTGGCTTTTTTATAGTTATTTAAGAAGCAGAAGAAAACTCACTTCAATCAGATCAAACAATGAAAACTAATTAAATTTTGTACTTATATTGTTCTTCCATGTACTGAACATGGGCTAACTAAACACTTGCACCATCATTCCAGCAAATTAGTTGAAGACAACATAAAACACTTGTAGAAGTATTTTATCTTAAGCAGAGCCATTGAAAAAGGAAATAATGGGACAAAAAAAAGCCGCCTTAAGAAATCAGGTGATAAACTGCTTACTCCGTTTTCCTCCATTACTCCAGGATATTAAAAATAGATACAAATCAACTGGCATTTGGTTAGGGAGTTTCAACTGGATTGCTGGAGTTCTGTACTTTCAGGATCTTGTTAGTGTAAAGCCTTGGAGCTTCTGTGGTCTCACTATTCAAATATTTTCACATGACAGTGAGTGAGAAGCAAGGCAGGGGTTCTCAGAAAACATCAAGGGACCACTGTATTATACAACAATATATCCTTCATATGTACTGAAAATCCTAACCAAAGACAGCAGGATGAATGTTTTACTGACTTTCAGACACTGATCCGAGAGTTATCATGAATCAATTCCTGGGAATCACAGCAGTATTTTTTGCATGACTCCATTCAAACCTCTCAAGTTCAGAATCTGAGACTTTACAATATCTTTACAAACTTAATAACCCCACATCTCCTGGTCATTGTGTTGAGGGGAAAAAACGTGAAAATATGTGAATGTCAATCACCTGCCCTTGTTTCTGCTCTGTCAAATTGGATGGTAAGGGGAATGGCTTCTTTTTTTTTCTTTTTTTCCACATGGTAAGTAGACAGATCAATGACTGAGTGAAATTCACTCTAGTTTAATCTAAATTAGTTTTAGATTAGATTTAGATTTAGTTCAATCTAAATTAGAATACAGATGAAGAATGACAAGTATATCTTTACACTCTCCCTGATCATCCATATCCTCAAAACTGAAGCCAGTCTCTCCAGTTAAGCAGTATTTTAAGTAAGATTTTTTTAAAAGTACTTTATTGCAGACACCATAAACACATGATTTTAAAATTGCAGTGCACTTTATTTTTTCTTAAATATGACTGTATTTATTCATAGTAATCAAATAAACCCAAGATTTCTTGCTATTTGGAAATAAGTCCTGCTTTATCTGCTCCCATTCTGTAGACAAAAATCATCCATTGACTTAAAAATGGTCAGAGAAATACAAGACATCTAATTGTTCAAAGGGAGAGGAACTCTGGTTTGGTCCTTTCTCCAGATTTCCTTCTTTTCAGACTTTGCCTAGCTCTTTAAACATGAAAGTTGTTATCAAATAACTATTTCCAGAGACATTCTAAAACTTTTCGGATTACATGTCAGATTTGAGTTATATTTCCTGTGGTACCATTATATGCATATCAAAATTTAGGAAGAACAACAATACTTTGGGCCCTAGCACAACGAGAACACAAAATCAGTTTGAAGGCATTTGATCAGTCCTTTTTCAAGTCAATGTGGGCAGCATGTTGAAAGCTGAGCACGTTCTTAAGTGACTCAGGTTATTGAAAGAATGAAATTGAGGATTCTAAATTGTCCTATAATCACTCCTAGTGACTGAAAGTGTTAGCCAGTAGAATTGTGGTGCAGTTAAGAGAAAAAACCTTCAGTCATACCGAAGCTCCTCTGTATTATTCAGTTTTCCTCCCACATCTAATGAATAAAAATTTTTCAAGTTAAGAACTATGCTTAAAAAACTCCAAAGTCAGTTTGGAGGCCTAAAAGAAAATGAGGTACTTAAAACTATGGAAATTAGTTGTTCTGTATTTAGAGAAATATGACATAAAATGCACTGTAAATTTAAATATCATTAGTGTAGGCCAATTAGAAATTTTAGACCACGTTTCATGAAAAATTTATTACTCAGCTTAATGTATTTTTACTATATAAATTAAAATACCTTTCAGGAGTATAGGCTGTGTCATCATAATATGAATTAGGCACTCTTCTCTCCTGCCTAGTCCTCCTGAATATGGAATAAACAGCACAGATATTTCAGACATTTTAAAGTGTCATCTTTCATTATGTTTTCCCTCACTCTATTATTAAAATGTGATGAAGATAGAACACATTTATTGACAGTTCAGGAATATATTCTGAACACATATTTTCTTATGTATGTGTTGATTTCATACTTCTACTTTCAAATTATATTCAGAAATAATTAACAACATATTAAGAACACTTGAACAATGCACACATATTGTATAGGAGTAAAACATTGCATTGATAGGAAATTAGTACTTGAGCAACTGAGAAATTTCACCAAAAATAGGACATGTATGTTAGAAAATTTCTGACTGGTAAAATGGAAGTCAGGAAAAGAAAAAAAAAAAAAAAAGGAAGCAAAATCTTGTTTCTTTAAGTGAAACAACAGAAATGCTACCTGAAGTAAACCTCACATCCTTCACAAAAGATACAAACCAGCTTATACTGATTTACAAACACTAACCACAAAGGCTAAAAGTGGAAAAAACAAATAGCTCATAGTGCGATGTTCTTTCTGACTAAGGTGAGGTCTGAGACAGGTAAGTTGAGAAAGAATGTCATATAGTGAGGTTTTTGGCAGATTTTTATTTAGAATGAATGGCTAATATTTAAATTTTTAAAATATAATGATAAGAATCTTGAAAACATTACTCTGTCATTGAGACCATGTGTATGTCAACCAATTTAAAATGGGTGACTGTCACACCATGAACTAGCGTGTACAACCCTATAGGATTCTGAATTGGGGGATATAAATAGAAGCATAAGTAAAACTCAACATGTCCAGCCATAATATCTTGTGTATGTTCAATCTGAGTATCTGCAACAGTGTGAACTGATACCAGGCGGTGCTACCATGCTGAATATCACATTAAAGAGTCATGGAATTTTGGAATGGAGTACTGAGCAGCAGGATGTTCTTGAGAAAACCCCAGGTCCAAAGGGCACTGAAGTCATCAAAGATGCATATGTGCCCACAGCCTTCCTTAGGCATGTGCTGGAAAAAATATCTTGTCAATGCTGCCTTCATTATTTTTCAGAGGGAAAGAAGTGAACTTCTTCAAAAGGGGCGAACCATCAGAAAGACAAAATGATGGATGCCATAGGCTAAGAATAACCTCAGAAATTAAGGATTTTGATAATTTAAATGTGTCCTAGAACTAATGAACTAAAGACTATCATATCTGATAAACAATAACTGAAACAAACTTCAGTAGAGAAAAGATGAAAAAGAACCTAGTAGTCACTCTGGGAAAAAAAAATAAAAGATGTTAGAAGAGATCCCAAGACTTAATGGGCTGGCTGTGAATGACCACAAGATAAGCAATGAAAGGAGCCATGAATAACAAAGAAGGCAAGTAATTTTGACTAACGTATCTATTTGATATATTTGCCTGTAGGACACCAACACTGGTGGATTCATAGGGACATAAGATGGAAAACTGTGCCCCAGATAAGAGACTCTTCCCTGAATGCTGGACTGTATGGAACAATGTTTGCTATTTTACTGAACAGTGGAAACTATAATGTTATTTCGTATACTTAATAAAGTGAAAGGAAAAGATGTTGTTGCTAGATGTCTAACACCACTGATGTCATAGGTTTTTGGTCAAAATCAGCCACAATTGATTAAGTAGATGGAACTAAGAAGGCAGGAATAACACCTTGACCTACAAAATAATGTATTTTAGAGTAAGCATTGAACTGGGAAAAAGTGTAAAGATAAAAGATTAAACATTGTTTAAAAGGTAAATTTTCATTTATTTCCAATAAAAGTAAGGAAGAGAAAACCAGAGTTTTTCAATATATGATGGGAAACTGCATAAAGATTATGCTACAAATGCTCCTTAAATTGCTGAATATGGAAAGACAAAAAGGATGAAAAAGTAGGAAATATGATTGCGGCTATGGAGTGCTCAAAGGAGTCTCATAAGATGACTCAAATAACTTGAATACCAATATTACCTACAGGCAGCTTGGATTCAACAGAATCATGGAATCCAGGATCAGTTTCTGGGCCCAAGGAATCTCAAGATACTGTTCTAACAGTGAGCTCAAAATATTCCACTTCACGTGGGATTTTCCTTTCTGATCTCAGGAAGAATTAGCTTTAATAGCCTTCTGTTCAATAAAGCCCTGGAAAAGATTTACTTCATCTCTCTGCTTAAATCCCAGCTTTTTCATATTTATGCAGTACTGTAATTTTTGACCTTTATTCTCATAGATTTTACTTTATTTTTGAGAGATTAATTTCTGTAAGAAAAAAAAATTTACAAATCAAGATCCTCAAAGTAAGACAATTTGAGAATAGCTCCAACTTTCAGTAATATCTGAACAGTCACAGACATAACCAACAATCTGAAACAGGTCCAGATAAACTAGTGCAAATATGAGTACATATCTAAGGCAAAAAATTTATATAAAATTAATTATTGAAATAGTATACATACGAGCCCATATCATATCCTTTCAGAAAACAAACCAAAGATCCTTATCAAAGTTTCTACATGTGGACTGAACTATTTATACACTTTATATGAGGTTTCATGTAAAACAGCATCATTTCAAAACAAATGTTTGATTAGGTTCTAAACTTTATAATGTCTACTATACTATAGCTGTGGAGACTTTTAAAAAAGCAGTATTTCTTTGGAAGGAATTTTCAGATCTATTTCTGTTTCTGCATCCAAAAGTAATTTTTCATTTACTAAAAATATGATCTGAATCCAGAGCGAATGTCTCCGAGGAACTCATATCAAGAGGGCAACAATGAAGTTAATATATCAGGAGTTCTTTACTTCTTGCTTTGGAAATTTTACATGTCCCCTCTTGTAAAACAACACTCATATCAACCTGTTCAACTCATATCATATCTGTTCTGAAGCCACCACTTCCTTTTTATTGGTTCATAGTTTATCAGATTGATAACCTTATTTCTATTCACTGACAACTATGTAGAACTTTTCCTGGTTTGCAATATTTCTGAAAATAGTTTAATCACAGGACTACACCACCATCTTCTAAAAGCCACTGTATTTCAAGTGGATAATTATTTCACAGAAATTGTTATGGGCTCAACTTCTCTCTGTCTGTTTATTTCATGCATAAATAGGAACTATGATGTTCACACAGGTATTGTGAATGTACACAAGTACTCCTAAATTACAGAATATGCAGTATACAAATATATACAGCATAAGCTTACATAAGCATAAACTTTCATTTTTCACTCTATTTTTCAGTTAAGCAAAGTATGAGAATTCAGAAAGACACTATTTCTGTGTACTTTAAAGCAGATAGGCTTTTCCTTATTATTTCAAAGAGAATAATAAATGCTATAAGCACTTGGGAAAATTCCAGCAAAAATAAGAGTTATAAAAGACACAGACATATAATATCCATATAACCTAATTTACAAAACTGGCTTCTGTAAAGCTATTCATCATCCCTTGGGATTTATCCACAGCCCTGAGTAGTCAGTTTTAGATGCATACATACTCAGAGTGTTATAAAACATCTTCACTGTACGTGTTTATCACTTAAAACATAGAGTACATTCTCGGTGGGGAAATGGAAATCAAACACGGCACTGTCAATGTGGCAGAGCTAACGATATACTCCACATCAATTGTACCTCTCAAGATCATAGTAAGCACCCTCAGAGTAGGTACGGCACATCTTACGGGAGCGGAGTAATCTGATTGCATCTTCACAAAAGAGAGGGTACATTGTGTGATCCTGGCTGCCAAAACATAATAGGTGAACACAATGAAAAGTAACAAAAAGATGAAATGAGGAGACAAAACAACATGACAAGCAAGCAATGTCAGCAACAGAACAAAACACTGGAATAAAACACAACTGGAACTTTGGTGAATTTTGCAAAATTTCTTTTAAAAATTAGAATATTTTTGGAGCTATAAGAGCTATGAGACTATGAGAGAGGCATCACACTCCAGTCTTATCATGTTTAACACAGACATACACATATGACATTCGTGTATGACACGTATGACATTTAATTGTTATTAAAATAACAATTTTAGCAGGTATTAGTGTTTGCTGATTTTAATAATTTCATTTATTTTATAAAAGACATTAAAGTAATGTAAATAAAGCATCGTTTTCCTGCACCACTAATTATAGACTATTGGTAGTGAAATAACATTCAAGAGAAACATATGAAGAATGACCCAGTGTTTGTGTACACACTGTACTAAGAAAGCTAAAGCACTAACTCTACTCTTCTAAGTTTTCTACTGCTAGACACAGACTAATGAAACCCAGAAGTGGACATGTAGGTACACAGAAGTACATGCATTACCCACACATAGTCACACAGAGGAAAACATATACCTGACATCTCTGTAATGGTGATCTGTGGAGTGGGTGTACCGGGAACGAGGTAAAGTAACATAATGACTGAGTTGATGGCAGAAAGAAAAACACACATATGAGACAATGAGATGAGAAGCAATGATACACACCACAAAACTGAAAACATTGAAATCTGAGAACACAGGAGCTACAAAAGTATAGTTTGAGCACTGAACTTTTTAACAAAATAATATGATATACAGTTCTAAAGATAAAATTATCTAGATGATTCACACATTTATTCTGAGAAGCCAGTGGGAGACTATGGATCAAGCAGATAGCTAAAATTTGGGATTTTCTACAGTATTTCAGATAAGAAGAAAAGATACATAAATCTCTCTCTGAAAGTAACTCAGGAAGTCAGATTGCTTGTTCCCTTGTCTGAAGGCAGTTATAACTTTAGTATGAATAATATCTTTGGAAGAGGTTTGCCTGGCCTCTGAAAGGCTACCACTGTAGGAAAATCTGTCCCCACATAGATAGCTCCCGAGCTTTCCCATTTCTACATGTAAGTTCTCCTAATACTGATCAGATCACAATAAAAGGTGAGTTTACATGAAAGCCTTTCATTATTTAAATAAGCAGTGAAGAGATATAACACCAATAACAGGATAAGCAAGAAAAAACTCCACTACTGCATGCATTTAAAAATAATAAACCCAAGGTATTTATATTTTATTTATATTTTGAAAATGTCTAGATTTATATACTTTAAATATATTTGTTACAGTACGAGATATTTTCCAATTACCAAAACTAGAAGAATGTTATTTTAATATAAATAGATGCACACAATGCAGGTAAAAGGGTTCGGAAAATAGAGTTGTTTAGCACTAATAAGGATTTATTGGAATGCAAAGTCCCTGGTCTACAGCTGCACTGTAGTTGGGGTATTTCAAAGGAATCTAATCACAACAGTCCACATTGGAAATGTAAACTGATTTCACAAGAAACATAGAAAACCTCATGTTTATGCTTAATTTTTATTTCTCATACCTTAATTTGCATATAATTAATGATTTTCTAGTAATGAAAGACATTGCTAGAGGGAGCTATATTACCTACACTTTCCATATTTGTCTCTTTGCATGAGAATAAAATGTACCATCAGCCACATGTAAATATGCCTTATAAGCATATTAGGTCAATTATATATAGCACAAGAGATCTTTGTGTTCACTTCTTGTTAAATGAATACAAAACCAGAGTCACCACTATAAAACACTTCCAACTTGAGTCCCTAGTTATGTGATTTAAACTTTGCAGTTTGTTACAAGAATGAGAAGCCATACACAATCCAGCAAGGACAAATTTGGCATAGTACACTGAAAATTTGAAAGACTACCAATTAAGAAAATAATCACAGAGCTTACACGGCAGGCTGAAAAGAACTAATGCACAGACCTAAGTACCAAAAGCAGTCTACCCATAACAGCCTGGCAGTCAGCATCTTGCCAAGTAACATGAAAAATAATTTCACCATGTTCTTAAAATTTGCTTTAGAATATATGCACACCCACAGGAAGAAAAATCAAGTAAAAATGTAGGAGTCTATCCCACAACAGCTGTGATATGTAAGATGGTGGAGAACAACTGAATACCAGCTTATTCTTTCCACTCCATGGTGACATGCCTAGGCTACATCCATGTGAATATGCCTTTAAATAATTCAGATGCAATCCTGGAATTAACACCACAAGACTCTAGCAAATATTAAATTAGCATTAAGAAGCAATTAAGTGTTTCCAGATGGTAGATGGCACTTTTATTTTAACAATTCACTTTCACTTTTATCTTTCCAGTGAATTGTTGACAAGTTTCCTTGATAGTATTTCAAAGATATAAGACATCAATAAATACAATATATTCAACCATTTTTTAAAAAGCAAAGTTTTAAACAAAACTGGGACTTCAGGCAGAACATGTGTTGCAGAGCATGAATTTCATGGGAATGTAATTGCTATTTGCAAGTACATTATTTACTGTCTATAAGAATGAAACCCCCAAACTGTTGTCTTCACTTACTTGTATATGAATGAAACACCATCGTTTAAGTTCTGCCCTAGGATTTCAATCCTAACTACTTTTCATATCACCTCAAAACTATGTTACTTGCCCAAGATCTGGTAACAAATTTTGTCCTAATACTTTTAAAAACTCAGTACTCCAGTGTTCTTATCAAGTTCTGAGACTTTTCTTTGTGAGTGTCTGGCAGGCAGTTCAACTTTTCCTTGTTTTTACTTTTTTTTTAGAATTCAATTCAGGTTTTCAGAGTATGCTGGCATTTGGAGACAACCACTTATACAGTTTAATATACAATAACTTTTAATGAGTTTAAAATATGCTTCCTCATTCCCCAGAACTCTGCTTGTCTATACAGAGTTGTTGCTACTAAGCCTTAATCTAATAATAGAATCATTAAGGTTGGAGAAGACCTCCAAGATCATTAAGTCCAACCTTTGTACAAATACCAGCATGGTCACTAAACTACAGGGCAAAGTGCCATGTTTACTCATTTTCTGAATGCTTCCAGGGATGGTGACTCCATCACTTCTCTGGGTGCCTCCAGTGCTTAGCTACTCTTTTTAGTGCCTAGTACCCAACCCAAACCTCCTCAGCACAGCTTGAGGCCATTTCCCCTTGTCCTCTTACTAGCTGCCTGGGAGAAGCCAATGCCCCACCTCGTCCCAACCTCCTATCCAGTGGCTGTAGATAACAGATAATCACTCGCTATAAAATATTCTTACAAGTACAGAAAAAAACCAAAAGATTATGTCTGTCTGACTCAATTAATAAATATACAGTTTCATACATGAATTAACATGTCTGTGTCTGAAAATGGTTTCTATTGAAGGATTGTAATATTTTCCATAAAATGTGCATATTTCCCTATATGAAAGACAAATTGACTGACATGACACAGGTCAAAACATGATAGTGTTCACAGTATGAGGCAGCATATTTTCCTGTGTTTTAGGTATTTCAACATGCAGAGTAAAATCCTTAAATACCATCTTTCTTAGTATCTAGCCAATAATCAACTGTTTCTTTATTATTAATACTTTATGCATTTAGGTTAAAATAAATTCTTTATGTTAACAACACAAAAAATGCCTATGTCTTACCTAATTCTCAGTGTTCAAAACTGCAGCATACACTACTTTTATCTGGCTGATACACAGCGAAAAATGCTTAAATTCATAAAGTGTATCATAAGGTAGTAAAAACATAATGCTCCACAACACCTAAGTGAAATAGAATGTCAGTAATGTTCCAGATTTGCATCTAAATAAATGTCCTTCAAGTTGTTAATAAAAATCATGATCTCATATGCATATGTAGATGGGAATATTTAGAAGACAATGGAGACATGGACAAAGTTTAGATTTGTCAGATTTTTAATATAACTAAAGAATTCCAAGATATCTTCTCTTTTTTTTAACCTTGATTTAGATTTCTAGCCTCTTACCACATATTCCTGACTTGCTACATGACAGTTGATAGTTGATGGCAGCAGTACATCAAATGATAGCATGGCCACATGAATGTACTAACCTGCATTCTCACAGATCTGTGAAATATCACCTATTTTGTTACTGATAGCATAGACAACTTGTAGCAACAACTCATTTTGCTTATATTAAAATAATGAAGGTGGTCTGATATGACAGCACTATAGGTTTGCAATAGTATTATTACTGTATACATATACACCCTGAATCCTATCCCCCACCCCTCTATCAGGTGTAAATAGCTTTACACTGTTCTGACAAGAAGAATCCACATATATAGGCAAACAGATAATTTTCCCTTTTTTAAAGTGAATAGAAAATGAATTAAATTTTTCTGATATTGCTCACCCATTTGTCCTTTTCCTTACAGATTCATAACAAATTCAGTGAACCATGAGGGTAAGAAAACAGAAATCAGTGATGCAGTAACAGGTTAGATTGCCTACTGGAACGACTTAGTATCGAGGAACAGACTTGACATATGAGAACAGTCTCATGAGCACACTTGAACACACACACTCACACAGAGTGTCTCACTTGAACCACACGGAACACCCTTCTGTTCTTACTATACAAGGAGAGTTTAGCCTGTTCTCTACTGCTTGGGATATTTAATTCAATAGTAAAGAGGAGGGATTTAGAAGATAATCTATTGCCTTCAGTTTTCATCCTCTGTGAGCATTTGATTGACATTCCAGTTTCTCTGCTAGAGTGGAAAGTAGACTCCCAAGTATTTCTGTGGAAAGGATGAACTACTGGAGTGCTATTACACCCTGAAAATCTTGTGCTTAAATAATTCTGAATGCAAAACGAGACTTCCTTTTCAACGGCTAGAGCCTGCATGAATGAAATTCAGCTGACACAAGAAATTTCTCTCATTCTATTACTGTTTATTCTGATAGTTTTTCTAGTGTATTATCTGATTGTAATTAAAGTACTATGTTGTATAATTGGCAACAGAATTATCCTCTATTTTTAGTAACACTCTTTTACACTTTTTCAACTGAAATAGCAAACTAAATATATGCCAAGTATAAAACTTGAAAATGTTAAAAAATAAATATAATTTTTTACTGGTATGAATTTGTCTTTAATCAAACTCTCCCAAATTTCTCAAGTTAAAATTTTCTGAATAGCTAGCAATGTGATAAAATGGGAATTAGCTTAATCAGACTGCAGAAAAAGAAACAGGTGGTTCTTTGGGTCAATTAGTTGGAAATTTAGGGGGGAAAGAGCCATTGACAGTGGTAGAAGGGGAAAGAGAGAGGGCTGATGTATGAGATTTAGGAAAAGTACTGCAGTAAAGAATGAAATAAAAAGACTGTACCTGGGATCAAATTAGCTAGGAGGCTGAGCACAGGATTGTTCAATGGAAGAGGAGTCTAGAACTAATAAAAGGTGTGCTAATTTCCTAGTAGCATCTTATTCAACAATGGAAAGCAACTATTACAACTAGTTACTTTTTCCAAAGAAGTGAGTCCAGGGATATTGTCCTAAAAGTTTATATTCTCATCTCAATAAAACAGGAGTTAATGTGCTTTGTGTTAGAACGTTTTCCGCGTTGCCCTATAAACACCTGGCAGATGACACCTAAAAAGTATGTAAAAAATGTGAAGTCAAGCTCTTTACCTTTAGAAAATAGCAAATGCCATTCAAGAATAAAACATTGTTTATGTAATTTGCCCTGCAACATTTCATAGAAAAGATTAACAGAATAGTTTTATTTATTAGTTTGGTATTTTTAAAGGAAAAAACAGATATTCTTTACTTATAAGCATCAACATTTTTTTCCACAGATAATGGTATTGATGCTTTTTGCTACATCAATTGTATAGAATTTCCTAATCTTCTGTGATAGATGAAATCCTAGAAAAATTCCAATGGATTGCAACTGATAGTTTGAAGACTTTAGTTGAGAAACAATAGCAATTATCAGCAGAGAATTTGTGAGCTGACACACATTCAATCAAGAGGACTTTCAGTAAGTCAGAATCACATTATCACAGTGCTCCCCACACTGTATTTTAACTCCTTGCTACAAAGGGCATAACACTGAAGTCTTTTATCAGAACTGCATTATTTTTAATAGGGGCATTTTACGTATGCATTTTATTCTGAGGAATGTGTCTCTGACTTTTTGTTGTTATTTTTGTTTAATTTGGCACAAAGGTTCTGAATTATAAGTCCTTACAGATGTATTTACATTTGCAAGACTGCACATCTCTTGCCACCTTCCTACTTCACATCCCTCCGTTGGAGATAACCAGCCTTCAGCACTCACAGAGGCACCAGGGTGATCAGTGGTGCAGCGAACTGTGCAATTTAACAGTGATTTGAAAGGAGAAGAAGAACTTAAAGAAACACGGCAATTATTGAGATTCAAGGTGAAGCAAATTTTCAGCAATGCATTTCTTATACTTCACTGGGTATTTGAAGAAGCAAAGAAGCAATGACCTTGCAAACCCACAGGTGGGTATGTACCCACATCACACACACAGCTGAAAACTGAAAATATTACCCCAGAATTTCCACATAAACTACCAGGTACCCTTTATATTTTACAAGGGTTTTGTACCTGTAATTTATATTTAAATGATTTTACAGTAAAATATTAACCAAATAATTAAATGATTACTTACTTACATCTTATTCAGCCGTGTATTTAATAAAGACTATGAAAAAATAATCTGTTCTTTTCACTTTTTACTATGGTGCAATGTCTCAAAATACTCTTTTCCTACTTTGACCTAATCTGGCACCTACCTAATAACAACATTAGATTAGGAGCCTGCTACTCCTAGATAAAGCAACTGGACAGTGTAAGATGACATTTAGAAATTTAAAGGTAATATTGCTCTTGCCCACATTTAATTTTGTGTTAAATAATAGAAGCAGGTAATTAAATAGCGTTTTAGCTAACAAGTAGCAGACCTGTTGTGGTGAATAACTTTGATCTTCACTGGTTTGAACATAGTAAACAGAATTTTTTGTTATTTTTGTTGGCATTTACATTATGTTAAAAAACACAAAGCACCTTCAACACCTTTCAACACCTTTCAACAGCATGAAACAAGCAAATCGTGTATTCGAATGTGGGAATGAAATCTCTTTTCAGTAACAGCGGTGTGATAGTCATGCTAGTTCCAGCACATCCAGATAACACCTCGGAAGTGATTTAAAGATAATGGAGAATATTCCTTTCAGTAGTCACGCCTATGATTGCACCATTACTTTAACACAACAGTTAATAACTTTTGTTCTTTAAAATGGAAAGTGTGCAATAGCTTTGATGAACAGATAGTGGACTCAATTTAACTTGCCTTTTCTCTCTTACTTTCTCCCAAGTGCCTAGTAGAAAAACATTTATACTGTATGCATTCTCTGAATGCTTACTATATTTATGCTAAATTCACCATTAGCAATTTCATGCCTCTGTTAGAGCCCTTCTAGGATAAGGAATAGAATTAAATTTGTAGTTGTTAAACAGTATCTAAGCCTATTAAAGCTGTGGGCCTGAGTACTATTTCCTTACAGTGTCTTGGTGTTTGCTGATATACCTTTCAGAAAGAAATACACGGATATAGGTTGGGCTGATGTCTTTTTTTTTTTTTTTTCGGAACGGTTCTAAGATTCTCACATTTTTCCTCTAACTCACCCAATTATATTGATAGTTTAAAAATAAAACTCTGAGTTTAAATCTGGCTGTTTTCAACATTTTCTCTACAGTTTGATTAGTCTCAGTTTCTCAAGTGAGGTAAAAGTCAGCTCTGAGTGTATATTAAAACATGTCAGACTAAAGTTTACAAAGTTATCCCCATTAGAAATAGAAGATCTGGCAGAACTTGGATCTGTATTAGGTCATAAGCATTCATATTTCTTTGCATTACTAATTTAGACCATTTCATAAGAGTGTGGGTACCCACAAAAAGCCACACATTTTGACAAAAATGTAGATCTATATTAAATATACAGGGAACAAATTAATATGATTTCTCACTTTGAGTTAGCAGTATACACAGTACAATTTGGATATTTTTGATAACACACCATGAGGTACAAATTTTAACTGTAACATTACCCTGACAACAAAAATAACTATATGATATAATAGCCACATATTTAGGGGTTAGGTGTTCGAAATTAAAATTATGTCCAATTAAATTTAAAAAAAAGGTCTTTCAGAGTTTTTTTTAAAACAATTTTATTTTCTATTCTAACTATGCATTCAGTTTGAAGGAATGTTTACATTGCTACTAGACTTGAGGTCACTAGGCACTTTGTATACAGTTTCCGCTAACTCCTTAGTGCCATATACCTTAAAGGAGTTTGTGTTCAATTATCTAAATAAAGAAGGAAAGAATTTTCTTACTCATATTCTCAATCATATTTTAACTTAGCAACTGAGCATGACTATAAGAAGATACTTTTTCAAAATCCCCTTTTTGCAAACAGCTTCAAGGGATAAATGGACCATGGAAACAAGAAACCATCAGAGTTGTGGGAAAGCAAAATGTGATTTACTTTGAGAGCCAAGTGCAGATGACATGTAGAGAGATTATAAACCTATACAAAAGTCCTGGTTTTCCACTTCTCCAAACCACCTGCTGTTCCAGCAGTTTTCGGAATCAACACCACTTAAGAGCTACTTTAGGGACACCACTGGGTTTTTAGTACGTAACAGGGTCAGTATCACAAATATGCACTAACAAAATCTGAAGTCTAATAATCGTGCCATTCATTAAACTATTGCCACACTAACAATGAATATAAAACATGCTAAGGGTTTGGGAATAGCCTTTTCCTGTTCTCTTTGGTGTTGCCTAAGACCAATATGCTTCAGAGTCTGTATGTCGCAATAGAGTCATAACTAGTCAGCAATTTTATTATGCTGGCAACAACTCACCATGTGAGAAGAGGAGAACTCTGTGTGTTTTGGGAAATACCAAGAACATATAAACCTGTGTTCAGAGATTCAGAGTACATCTAACAAGCACACCTAACCTATTAATCCAGAATGGTCATGTGAAAATTCAATAATCTCATCACCAACAAATTTCTGAAATTGTTTTTCTGACATATTCTCAAGCAAACAATTCTTTTACCCTAAATCAAGCCAGTTCAGTAGGGATTATTTGACTGAGGTGATTATTTGACTGTGGTGCTGTACTTCAGGCAACCTTTCACTGCTGTGCATTTATCTGGGAGGCAGCAAGTGAACTCACACAGTGAACAAACCCAGCAGCATTCCATAAGGCATCTGCAGGCTCTGAGGACAAGTTTAGATCCTGTTTCAAGGATGATTGGTCTAAAAATCTACATGATATTATATCCCAAAAGCATTTTGTAATTTTCTGTTAAGGAAACAGCTCAGAATCTGCAAGTTACTGCCTTCTGTATGAAAATCAGATAGTCTCATCAGCCAACTAAATAGACTTTCTTTTCCATAACTTAAATAGCAATATTAAATAGTTTAATGTAAAAAAGAGGGTCACTTATGACCTACCATACTTGTACAGGATGCAGTTAGTATCCTGGATGATAAATACTTGACTATTTTTTTCAATATCTTTATTTTTTGCCCATTTGACTTTTTTGGGGGCCAAATTAAATTACAAACCACAGGAATAGATTTATTTTTTTATTTCCTTTTATTCCTATCTTTTTTTCTTTTTTTTTTACTTATCTAATTAGGAATAACTAATTATTATTTTTTCATCTGAAATAAGAAAAATATTAAAATCCCCTAAAGAATATCATCTTTGAAGACGGATATTGACCATCACATCACTGTTCTTTTAAGACACATTAACCTTTCTGTTCGATATTGCTAACAAAAAGCCACTAAGATTCTTTGTGTTACATTTAGAAATGCCAATTATGTGCTTTGATGTCACTTAAGGAGTGACCTGTAATGGGTATCTGTAAAAGTATTAACTTCAAATATTAGTCACATATCACTCAATATTACAAAATATATCTCTATTACTCCTTTCTATATGCAGTTATGAAATGAGACAATATCTAGCAATTATGCCTCTCATTGAGTGCAGGTATTCAACTTGGTGTAGAAGAAGCTGGAAGACTTTAAAATTAAAGATAATAAATGTATTTTGTTTTGATTTTCTGACCTGAAGACAATGAGGTGGAAAAGGCTAATAATTTTTTTAATGTCAGAAAATAATTACCACAATTAATTCAGCAAAATTAACTACGTTGTACAATTATTGCTGCATTTATTTTTTTTTACATCATTAAAATTCATAGAGCTTGCTAAAACTGTGCTCACTTTTTGGAAAGTTCCATTAGGCAAAATATCAGTAACATCAGTCATGGTCAGAGGTGCCTCTTAAACACAAAGGCCCCAAATTCATACCCTTTGCCCTAATTTTTTTATTTTTTTTTAATAAAGTGGCTCAGAAGGTTGAGCAAAGATGAACGCAGAACACAGTAATGTACCTCTGTTACACCTGTGAACTACACTGTTTCTAATGGGAGCGCTACATTAATACTGAGCTGAAATTATCTGGTTTTATGCCTCTTTATTCAGCAGCAAAAATGACCAAGTTTATTGTTAGATTTTTTTAAAAAATACATTCAGCACTTAAAAAATTTATTAATATAATACATAAAATATTTTTATAAAAAAGGACAACTAAACTATTTGTCTTTGATATTGTACCTTTTCTCATAGATTTTTTTCAAATTCCCTCCTAGCAAAGATACGCTCACTTGACAGTTTTGTCAGTCTTATGTGCACTGTGTATTTTTCAATGAAAGTCATGTAACCAGTGGATAAATGAGTAGGGAAATGCTAATCTCTGGGATTAGGTAGGAAATTTTCCTATTTACATTATCAAGTTACCATGCTGAAATAACTCACATTGATAAGTGTAGGCTACAGCTGTTTCTAACTCCAGCCAGATATTTACCTCTCTCTGTCCGGAGAGTAGTGGTCATCTATCACTCGGTGTCTATCCATTCGGTTCAGGGTGTTGTAATGCGCAGGAGTAGATCGTGTCCCTCGTGGTCCCTGATCCACATTCCGACTAAGGATAAAAGATATCAGATTCTGAGTTTTGAATGTGCCAGTACCATCCCTTCTCACTGATTTGTACAGAGAATTAGTAGCAAACGTGTTGGTAATGAGATGTGTTAGCTGACCTGTCTGTTGTATAAGTTTACACTCAAATAATTGTAAAACTCACGATACAAACAAAAATTTTCTCTTTTAGAAAAAGGTGCCAAGTCCATATCTGATAGGGATAGAGTTCTGTTCTTTTGTTTTGATGTTTGTTTTGGAAATGAGAGGATTTTTTTTTTTATTAAAAAGGTTATTTTCGACAACTTTTCATTAATCTTTCCAGACTAGTACCTTCAAGGAAGATTTCCTTCTAGCTGAAACACACACTGTAAAAAATTTTTCATGAGCTCTTGATTTTGACTATACTATAAAGATGTAAAGGTAGTAAGTCACAATGGGGACTTCTGGCAGTTACAGTAGAGTGTAGCCTGCTGGAAACATTGTGATCTGAATTAAAAAATAGCTGCTTGTTTTGTCCTAGAAAATTTATTCGGTAATCTCATTAGCATAGAATTTGAAAAAGACAGATCTGTTTAACTAGTGTAAGTGGTACCCAGAATGGAGTCTTCATTAAATAGCTCAAATCACCTTTACCATTTTGTACTATTTGATACCAAAGCTTTGCCTATCAATTATTTTACTCAGTTTAATGGTCGATACCTACCAATACCCAGTAACTTCACCTTTTCTGCTTTGTAAAACAAACCCACAAGAATAGGAAGATAAAAGACAACAGTTAACTGTACTAATTATTGGATGATTAAAATAAAATTGGTTTGTATAGATTTGAAAATAACAGATTGTATGCTTCCCTTCACAAAAATTCAAGTTTTAGACCAATAAATTGTTCCGCCTCCTGTTCTTTTCTGCAATCTGCACTGTTGTGAGCCTCTGTTTCTTTTGTTTGTTTGTTTTTTAATCACTCAGTTCCTGCCTCCTTTCTGGTCACTTTCTCTGCCCTTTTGGTACACATCATCCTCATCCTTTGTCATTTACCAATTCCTGATTAGTGTTAACCCGTATGTGTATCCTTCACTGCAGCTGCCATGGTGTTGTTTATTTCTGCACATAAGTGCTATGAAGGTCTTGCACTACACATAAACATTTGCCTTCAGCTCCAACTCATTTGTCATAAAGCATTTCTCCACTCTAGCATTCATGAAACCAAGTGTAAAGTTTACTCTGTCTAATGAACTTTATATTTGCCATACTAAGTATAATTCTTCTACCTTCTACTCTACAACTCTTTCTTGCAAGAACTTTTCTTCCCCTATTTGTACCAGAAAGATAGAAAATCCAGTATAGCCTTTACCTGCCATTGAACTCTTTCATGTGTATTTATACTTTGAAATGGACATTGACAGGATTTCTCTACTCTCCTTTGTTAACGTTTTTACTTTCCTAACATTTAATTCTCATTCCTCTTTTCTGTACTCTAGTTTTTGTCAGACCCTCCTCCTCAAGGTCTCTCTCTATTTTCTGGTTTCAAACTAAAATACTTTATTCTACTTATCTCTTCTTTTGACTTAATATTTAAGCTTTCTCAAGCTATCATTTCTTTGTAAATTCTCCCAAAGATCTGGGCGGTCTGCCGACATAATCAAAACTCCTGTCTAAACTCTGATTATAAAACTTAGTCCTGAATACTCAGTAACATCCGGTCTGCTAAAATCACTTTCCATAATATTATATTGTTGGCTTATTGTTCTAAACAATTTTTTCTTGACATTTCTGTATTATATCAGATCCTGATTTCATGTTGATTTTCAACATTCTACACAACTGTATTTTTTCTACTTTGAAGTGTTAATACCATTTCAATTTTGTTTCATTTTGCTAAGGATATCTTTGTCAGCCAGATTTACTATTTAACAGAAAGTGACATACTTCCTCCAATGAACCTTGTTTTACAAAAAAAGTTTCTTTCACAGCATATGTCTTCACTCCTTTGGAACCTTCTTACAGTTGACAGAACATGTATGGCGCAACTAGATAACAGGTAAGCAGGTGAACAGCTGTAATTGCAGGTGATGTGGTAGAGAATAATGAGCATCCTGGATTTGTCACACCATTTCAGCATAGCTGCTCTCTACAGTCACCTTCATCTTGCTTTTTCAAATGTATAGTCTCAGAAAAAACTAAACCTGATGTGGAGCAGTTCTCCCACGAGAGTAAACTCCATTCTGATCTACAGGGAGAATAACACTCCATATCTGATTATCTGATAACATTACAAGAGCAGTATCAATTTCTTGTCAACTACTATTCAATGGGCCTTTGGTGGAGTTTGTTAACAAAATTCAGTACAAGGATTGAGGACTGCAAAAGAACTTCTAAGATATAACTTTTATGGCCTGCAGAGGTGTCAGTCACTAATTGGGAACTCTCTGGGTGTGCAGCATGCTTACTGCAGTTAGGACATCTTTATAGCAGCACATGCACAACAAGCTCAACCAAAGAGGGTGCAAATGTGATTGATAAGGCTTACAGCTCTCCTGAGTACCCCTGCATTTTCAGTAGATATAAAAAAACACATTTCTGTATACCATGGATTATGCTTCTTTTCTACAAACCCTCAGGATCTGGTAACCCAATTCTCTGAGCTTGACAAGTCATCAAAGAAAAGATTCAGTGCATTGGCAGGGAAATATTACATAAATAATGCATTTGATTCTGACATTGTAGGAAACAGCTGCAATAAATTCAAAACTATATTTTAAAATTTAGCCTTAGAAAAGTCACAAGCAGGAAACATTTTGAACATTTAAAGAAATGCAAAATTAGAGGAAAACGAAAAGAAGGTTTTCAATGGTGTTAAATAAGTGATAATTACTAGCTTGGGCAAAAGTTCTGCCCAAAATGCATACAGCATGGATGCACACAGAAAAACACAAACACACACAAAAAAAGAGATTTTGCTCACATTTTTTTTTATATCTAAACCAAGTAACCCCTGGAGATTTAGCATAGGCAATCACTTAGGCTGAAATCAGCAGAGCAAAAATCAGAATAGGCGCCTTTGTGTCTACTGTTTATGTCCCATTTCAAGTCAGACTGTATGGGTTTATATGGGTGTAGATTCAAGTAGAAACACACATTCTGCCTGTTAGCTGTATGAGATGATATGGGACAATTTGGGATCCTAATTCCCCACTAATGCAAAAGGATATTATATAGTCTACACCTGTTAGAGGAAATGGTAAGTGAAAATATAAGTAAGAAAGTAGGAAGAGAATTCAACAGAATTTTAAGTTAACAAAAAGAACAACGATAACACAGAAAGGAAAGCAGACCACAAGAGAATCAGAATGGCTGCAGCAGAAAGGGAGACACACATGTACCTGCCAGGAAATACTGCATACCAGGTCTTCAGTATTAAAGCAGAATTGTGAACATTACGGGTAAAAGAAATAACTTCCCCTTTCATTCCAACTGAATTACACAATTGGAACCTATCCATACATAACAACAAAAGTGCTGGAAAACGAGCTTCATTCTCATTTACATCTACCCTTCTGCTTCCTCTTAAGCTTATCCTTGAGAAGTATTCTTTATTCTTGCTTAAACAGTCTATTCAATCAAGTAGTAGTCATTATCAAAAAGGGTTATGTTTTGGAAGAAATTTCCTGATCTGTTTTCACAAGATAAGTAGTTATCAGAGAGCTTCCAAGATTAGGAGTTGATGACTGTATTCTCGGTGCTTGACATAATCATGAAAAAAACAGTAGAAAGCAAGCTACTGCAGTTGGGAGGTTCTCCCAGAACCTTAGTTCTAAACAAATGAAAGGGTTGAAAACATCTATTGTCAAATGAATGTTAAAGAAATGTCATACCATCACATACTATAAAATATGGCACCTTTTAAATAGCTTCAGAAAATCAAAACATGAAGAAATATTTTGCTTTCCTTAGATTGGACTGTACTGATTTTTGATGAAAAATAGATAAAAAAGGCATAAGTAATTATATAATTATATATGTTTCATATATAAAATATACAATTATATAATATAAAAATAATACAGTAATAATAAACTATAAATAAGATAAAATTAGGCCTAAATTAAGCACGTCAGTATAAAGTAAGGAAAGCTATTACTTGCTTCACGTAATTCTTTGCCATTTTGAAAGTCTGGAGATTCTTTCCAGTATTCTTACAGAATCAGTACTAATTAAATTTATGTAGCTGCACAGTTAAATAGCAGCTTACCTTTGTGGGGGCGGGACACTGGGAGACCACGATCTAGTCCGTCCTATACTATCTCCACGGTGAGGGGACCCTGATCGAGAACAATGATTAGATGACATTACTTGTTCTGGCACTGATAGTGTTGAACTTTGAAGATCTCTCCCATTATGTCGATAATCTAAAAAGGAATGCAAATGTTCAGTGAATCTGAAGTTGCATTTTTTAATTTCCTAACGTATCTCTAGCTGTGAGAAACAGGATAAAAGATGGAATTTGATCAAGAATGTTATCATATCTTCCTGGGTTCTAAAATAAAACATTCGTACATAAAGGTGACCCCTGTTATTACACTTTATTTAAGTACAGCTACAGTTCCTATAATTATACTTTAAAAGTATAGACATCAATTACCATGCACCAAACTAGGGATTTGTAATAATCAAAATACTCAAATATACCATTTATTTGTCGGCAATATGATACATTAGTAATGAAACTAATAAAACTGCTTTTTTCCAATAACAAAGTTGATTATTGAAATTTTAATTACAATTATATTGCAACTATTGTGTATAATGTATTTCAAACAAAAACATCCACAATTAAAAATTAATCTCAAATTCAGCTTAAAAATTTGGAACAGGAAACTACTACGGAGTTAAAAAAACAGTTTGGATTCAAGAAAGATTTGTATTTCTGAAACAATTAAATAACAATGACTCAACTATATCAGATTTCACTCACGATTCTGAATCAAAACACAGTATTTCCTTCAGAAATATACCAGCATCCTGGACCTAATCTTGAATAAGGATAATAGAAGACACAAATGGTCTAAGCAAACGCCTTCCAAGTAACATTAGCATAAAAGTCTACCAAACAGACATTTTACACAGGCTTTGAAGAAGAATCCTTTTAAAACTGGATGTATTAAAGCGACTGTCTGCATCCAATTGAAAAAAGTTCACTTAAGTGTCCCAGAGTGCCATACTCTCTGTGAAAAAAAAGGTGCTAGATATACAACAATTTCAAAGAAGTTTCCACAAATTTTGTAAGACTCAAATAAAAATGTGATTATAAGAAATTGGAGTTTGCAATTCTTAATCTGATTATGATGTTTTGCAGAAATAAGTCTTTAGAGATTTTCTGGTGGCTATGACAAGTGATATAACTGACATCTTTGCTCTGAAGACAGTAACCAAGTAAAGAACACTTAGAGAGATTCACTTGGCACTGGAAAAATTCTGGCTCATCTTCTGAGAGTACAATAGTATTTAGTCTTCTACTCCAGATTTTTCTTATATTTATTCCTAGAAAATGTTCCGTAAGGTCCTAAGCAAGACTTCATTAATTCAGTCCAATGTTCAATACTTTCAGCTGAGTATTGACATTTATTGCATGACCTTAGTACCAAGGATATATATGAATTACTCTAATGCTTCCTCCTCCTACGTTAAGGTGTAAACTGCTTTGTGTGTATCCGGTATGGGTGTACATAAAGGGGAATAGAAAAAACATATCAACATTAAGATAATGATGTTGAGAATCAGATAGTCACTTTTCACTACGCAGCAGTCAAATCATATTATGTGTAGCATCAGCTGAGAGTCAGTAATGAACTACAGCCTTTTCTCCTGTGTCTGAAGTACTTATTAGCATATGCACTGGCAAAACATATACGGGACAGTGCAACATAGTTCCAGGTGAAATCACCAAAGGAGAGATGGGAAATTTTATCTGTATTAGAAACTCATACAGTGAAATATAGAAGGTAAGTCAGTCTGGAAATCAAGAGAGACTGCAATTCAGCAGTTCTTTAACCAAAAGGAAAAGAACTAAAGTCGGTAGTGGAGAGCTCACACTGCAGCAGGCTCCTGGCAGGACGTGTGGAGCTGTGGAGAGAGAAACCCACACTGGAGCAGCTTTGCTCCAATGACCTTTACTGGAGCAGTTTGGTCCTGAAGGACTGCACGCCATGTGAGGGATCCACACTGCAGCAGTTTGGGAAGAGCTGCAGCCCACAGGAAGGATCCACGTCGGAGAAGTTTGTGGAGGACTGTCTCCCACGAGAGGGACCTCACAGTGGAGCAGAGGAATAAAGTGGGGAGGATGTGTGATTTGACTGACGGCAACCCCCACTCGCCTGTGTTTCCGGGAAAGGAGGAAGAGAATCAGGGGTGAAGTGGAGCCCGGAGAGACGGGAGGGGTGGGGCAGAAAGTGTTTTAAAGTTTAGGGGCAGTATTTTCTCATTACCCCACTCTGATCTGATTGGTAATAAACTAGATTATTTCCCCAAGTAGTCTGCTTTGCCCGTGACAGTAACTGGTGAGAATAATCTCTCCCTGTCCTTATCTCGACCCACAAGTCTCTTATACTTTCTCTCCCTGAGTGTCTGACTCAGGAGGGGAGTGATGGAGTGGCTTTGGTGGGCACCTGGCATCAAGTCAGGGTCAATCCAACAGGCACATTAGTGAGTAGCAAATTATTATGAACTTCTATATACTGAAATAAAAAACATCATTAACAGAACAAGTACACTGACAAATATTGTCTTACTACCCTAATGTATATCTATTGATATGTAAAAGATAGAGATGTTTTTTTGTATTCTGCATACACAGGGAGAATTTGTTGCATTTGGAGATGTAAAACAATGAAGCGCAGTCATATGAAGAAACAGGAAAACCCTTTAAAAACAGTTTATATAATATTCTGTATGTACAGACAAAGCAATGAGTTATTAGCATAAGGCATTCTACCTGAATAAATATAATGAGAGACAAGATAATCAATTAACAAAGCACAAACAAAAACCTCCTTTGTCTGAAAGATTCCTAGAAGTGAGAACTAGTACATCAAAATTATTGTATTTATGAAATCTGTATAGAGAAATAAATCTATATACAGAAATATATTAATTACTTTGAAACAAAAAACCTTCTGCAGCTCTAAGTTGTAATTGTACTTGAGCACTTGCACAGTATTGTGGTGATACATCAAAATATATGACTATGTAATTAACTGAGAAGTCTAATTCTGATCAAAAAAGTGCTTTACATTAAACTGGAAGCAGACAAGCAGTGCTTTTTGGTAACTAACACTGGTGCTGCTTCCTTATGACATTATCAAAAGGTAGAAACTGTCAGCATTCCTAGTAATTTTGCATCAACAAAACCAGACCTGTTTAGCTGTGTTCAGAGAAACAAATGAGTGTTTTCTATGCTTTGCTGCCAGAAAATAAACTTTGATATTTATAATTCATTTACTCAAAACAAAAATTACTATATTTATAGACTTCTCTTTTGCCCACAGGTCACACACTGAAAAGTAGCAGTTTCAGTAGGGCAACGAATTAACACGAGATGATTCCACAGTCATCCCTTGCTTGTCTAGAGATAATGTAACTGATTTCAAAACCTGTACTGTAGGTATGATTTAACTTCTAATTTCAAAAATATTCCATGTCCTGAAAACAAGGTTAGTGAAAGTAAGTAAAATTATATTCTTGTGGAAGGAAATTATAGACAGTAAAACCAGGTCATAAATGCAGCTTGACCAATGAGTTGCTATTGAGCAAAGCAGATAATTATTTATAGCAGTAGTAAAAATAGGATAAACATTGGAATCTGCTTGCAGCTATAAATATTCAGTCATTACCACAGAATCAAAGGCTTTAAAACTATGGCAAGCTTCTTAAATCAACACAGAGAGCACAGAGAACCTGATAATCAGTGTAGAGGTAATCAGCGATAAACAACTGTGAGCTGTGGACACCTAAAAGACAAGCACATGACAAAGATATCTGCAATGCCACCATCTTCTTTTCATGGGAAGGTTTCATTAAAAACCAATATACATCAATAGAGGGATGTTATAAGACACACTAAATACAGCTTCTTCAGACCTGGTTTTAATTTTGTCTGCTTTAAGAGAGACTATTAGTACATTTGACTTTTTTATCCATACACCATGCTAATATTATGCTATCAAGAGTACATGCTCAGTAAATACTGATATTAATGAATTCTTATCAAATTCTACAGCTTTCAGGCACAAAATTGCAGAAAATCACAAACTTTCAACTGTTCACATCAACAGCCTTTCAATAACCCTAAAAAAATTAATTGAAGTGTACTAATGAAGATTTTTAACTTAGATGCCTTACTGCTTGATTAACTTGAAATAAACTCTTTGTATGAAAATTGTTCTAGAAAGGCAATACTAGAATTGCTGTTCTTCAGAGGCAACATAATTGACTTGTTTCTGACACTGGTGCTAAGTGGCATTTTCTCCACTTTAACATATGTGCTTGATTGAGGCATCAAGCTTTCTATCAGATATTTAACTTTATAACGCTCACTATGGTCGGGCTTAGAACAAGCCCTAATTAAAAACAATTATATAATCACATTGCCAGAAATGTTTAACATACCAAGAATTCACACATGGACCCTTTGGAGAGAGTTCAGTTCTTTAATACAAATGTGCTCAGCTTCTGTGGTGATTTGAACATTTAAATGAAGAATGTGGATGCCCTCTAAAACAGTGCTGACAGTAACTGATCAAATAAATTGAATTGTTAATATCTGAATGTAATATACATTATATATGGCTTTGGGGATACTTTTTTTTTGCAAATACAGAAAGAATCAATGTATATGAAAAGAACCAGTAAACATTACAGTAGGATCAACTGGTTTCTTCCTGCATAGTAACTCAGTTCCTCAGAGGTATTTTCAGCTCTTTGGCACTAATGGTATTTATGGGCCCATTACACTTGAGACAATTCTTTTGTTCATTAATGTGTATGGAAGAGCATTCCCACAAAGTAATAAACCAGAGCTTGATAAGTTTTCAGTGCAGTCCCTATACACAGTATGACATGCAAAGTTTGGGTAAAAAAGAAACCAAACCACCCGTTACTATGCAGATATTCCTTAGTCAAAGACTCATCTGTGTATATTTTCGGTGTTCAGCAAGCCCCCCAGATCAGTCTCCTCTTCACACTCTTGACTGGAATTTATCAGTCTTTTCATGTAGCATTTCCTTCTTACAAGTGCTCCTCACCACACTTGTAACAGTCCAACTAGGCTTTGCCTGATGTGAGAAGTATCCATCAAGAATGTCTCTGACAGGAATGCAACCTCATTGCAGATTTCCATAACCTATTGTGTGCCTTTGTTGCCCCGTACATATCAGGACTATGGTAGGGTATGAACTAACACGCCAAACTTTACTTGAAGAGAATGCTACTGATTACCAATAATATGAAAATAAATCTTGAACTAAATTATATCTTTACTTTCAAAGTCGAGTGATACAGTTTACAATTAAAAAATAGTTTAATTAAAAAAAACATTGAGAGAATTTCGATGTTTGAAGAGAAAAATGATTTGTCAGCTGAGGAAATGATATTAAGGAATTTATTTATTTAAATACTAAAAATATTATGTTAAAAATTCAAATAATAAGAGAACAAGCATGTAAAAATAAAAGTATAAATGAAGAAATTAAACTAAAAATGCAAGGAAAAGCTTGAACATGTATCCTTCATAGCATAATATTAGCATAGTAAAACCACATTGTGTGGATAAATAAGTCAAATATATTAAGTCTCTCTTAAAACAGATAAAATTAAAACTTCAGATCTGAATTATAATAATGTGTAAAGAACTTTAGGCATAAAGTTGCAAATAATATATACATAGTTTCTTTAAAAGTAAGAAAACTGGTTAAAGATCCATTGACCTGAGGGGTCAGCATAAGTACTGTTTCAACATGGCTTGAATTTCACTTCCAGTGTGTGGGGGATTTTTGAGACACATAGACTAATATTATAACTGAAGGAAGAACCCTGAAAGAACAGATTTGAGAGCAGAGCATTGGATATCAACACATAATAAAAGAAGAAGCTTGTTAGTGTTTATGTGTGTAGTTACTGGGCCTTTGGGTCACTGCAGGCTCCCATCTAAAGCTGGCTGATCTACAATGAAATCCATGTCTTAGTAGGGATAGGAGTCATCCCCTTTATGTGCTAATGCTGGAAGATGTCTTTCCATAGACAGTTGGTTCCAAGCTGTAATCAAAGTGTTTGTGTGTTTTGTACCTGCTTTGGGAAGCAATCATCAACAGGATTCAGGTATAAAAATTCAGCTCACATTATCAGCAAGTAGAGAAAAGGATTTTATTTTTACTGCAGGGAGGGCTGCAACACGACAGTGAGAGAATTCTTTTGAACAAAGGACTTCTCCGGTGTTTTGAGAAGTGAAGCAAAAATGGGTAATTGCTTTTCATTCTTCAAACACAGAAACATTTTTGTAAGTTCAATAATAATTTCTTTACTGATTGTTACTATTTTTTTCCTAATTGACTTGGGCTTAAGTATTGTCTGAATAAATATCTTATTTGTATTCTTATTTGCTCCTGAAACATACTGCTGTATTTTGCATAATGATAAAAATTAATCACTATAAATGTTTTTCTTTTCAAGGCTGGAGGCCGCTTTTTTTTTTTTTTGCTTAGAAAAGCTCTTCTCTACAGAGATTTGCAATGCAGTTTATGCAGAAATCACTGTCTTACATTCTTTCAAAATTCATCTTTTGAAACATCTCAGATTAATTGTGCTCCATAATATGTTGTAATGCAGATGAGATAGTGGTGTAGAGCTGAATTTTTAAAATATTTTAAATATTTTAGTCTTACAAGAATGATAGGTGAGAACTTTATGATTAAATGGTCTTGGCGATACATGTCTCTGTTTAAAAGTCAGACTCGGTGGGCTGCTTGTACTCAGGAGGTTACACCAGGATCAAAATACAAGATGAATGACCTGGGAAGAAAATGTTTGAGAAGTTATAGTCCATATTTGTAAGACTTGTTAGCGGTATTTCCCATTCAACTTTGGATACTAGAACAGAAAAAAAACAAATACAAAAAAAAACCACACTGAAAAAGCCACCCTGCCTTTCACTGAATTGTGTTGTAATTTAAATGATGCTTTGTAAAGTCTTGTAATTTTTCAAAAATCAACTATAAATACTGTGTTGCTTTTATCAATGAGCACGTAAGAGCATCCTAAAAGGCTGATGTACTCCCATACACAGCTGCTGGGTACAGACAACTTTGAGGGCCAAAGTTAATTGTTCAGGACAGCAAAATGAATGCTTTAAAAGAGTTGAAGGCTGTGCATAAGCAATCTAAAGACAAAAGCAGGACTGCGAGTGCCACTCATTCTAGTATCCTGTGCTAAGATTAAATCCAGCAAAGATGAAATATAATAGATTCTGTTCTAGTGTTTTTGATCCAAAGATGAATGTACATTATATTTGAAGAGAGTTGTTTTAAAATCTTGTAAAAAATTTCTTTTGGAATACATATGTTACAATCCCTTTTGACAGTTGCTGGTGTAGAGTACACATGTAGCCAGAAAAAAAAAAAAAAACACATAAGATTTTCAATCCTTTTATCATTATTTTCCTAAAAGCCTTTCCTGTTGACAGAAAGAACAGACTGAAGTTTATCACATTTTTCTAAGCAGCCCAAGATCCAAGCCATGAGAAGTGATAGCTTTTGTAAATAATTTTTTTCAAAGAGATCATTAAATATTAGAATGGTTTAAGCTGGAAGAGAACTTTAAAGGACATAGTCAACCATTATGAATAAAAGTAAATTAAAAAGGAGACAAAAGGGAATTCTTGTTCTTCTTAAAGGTTTCTGGAGTTCAGTTTACAGGTGCAATACTTGGAATATGCATTAATTTTACAGAAAGAATCACTGACAGTACTTGACAGATGTTAGCAAACATACTTTGTGTAATACAGTATTTATATGGTAGACAGAAAAAGAGCAAAGTGAAGTGTCATGTTAAATAAAACCTGTAAATACAAAATGAAAGAACTGGGGTAAGTAAGAAAGAAAGAAAACAAAGAGAGACAAATGGCTTCTTGCAAAGAAGGCATATATTTAAACCAAGATTGTGATGAGTCTGCAAAAGAATAGAGGAATCTTAAATGAGAGAGGGATGATGACGACAGCGGATGACAAGACAAGACAAGGATAAACCAAAAGACTTGCAAACATAGAGACAGCAGCACAAAAAAAAAAAAAGGCAATAAATTAATATTTCAAAACCAAAAGAACATCAAACTTTCCTACCCCCACAGCCAGGCTGAATTAAAATGCAACTCAAGTGCACAGTTGTCAGCAAAAGTTCCAAAGATAAGAGACCCTAAAGAACTAAAGGTACATCAGAAATTCAAGTAAGGGAAGTAGACTCATTCATTGAACTGTAAAGACCATGATTTTACAAGTTGTCAAAAATGAGTTTATCAAATCATAAAATTGTAAATCTAAATGTTTCGTAAGAATGTCCCTGATGTTTGAGCACCTGGTAAAACCACTGCAAAACTCAGTACCTTTTTCCAGGATATCACTTTCAAAATGATGCCACACTAGGCACTCTAGAAATATATCCATCAATTCCTTTATTTCCCTATCTTTATTAGTGAGCTCCAGTTAGATTGATACATTTCTAATTTTAACGACCGCAATCTGAAACCCCTTATTTTTTGGGAGGATGGGCAACCTGAAAGCCTTAGTGACTATTAATCAAACGAACATTTCTTGACATTTAATGAAAAAACTACTTTAATGCAATTTTTATCATTTTATAAAAGCAACAAGGAAATTCACACATTGATTTTTTTCCTTCTGTTAGTAATTTTTGAGGTTAATATGTATTCCCCCTAATACTTATTTTGTGTCTCGAGAAAATATACATTTAGGTCCCACTTATTTTTCACCAGAAAAACATAAAATTCATAATAAATTATAAATAAGAAATATTTCTACTGAACATAAATTAGTAAATTTAGACAGTAATACCTGAAACAACACCAATTCCATCATCACAGTCATAATCAGAGACTTCACTATCGCTGATTCTTTTGGATCCTGGGGGGGAAGGAAAAAAAAAAAAGAAATGTTTCACTTGTCTTCCTGTAAGTTAAAACTATCCTCAGACAATAATACATAAATAAATGTATGGATTTCATACTAGACAATGAAACATTAATATCAACATATAAGGGTAATTATTCATGTTATATTATTGAAAATGCATCAGCGTACCAACTATTTTCAACTAAATCTTTAATGTAACATAAAATGAAATGTTGAAATACATCTCTACAACATTGCTTTTATGAAATATTTTCATGTACTTCAAATCCATATGTATTCATTCCAAGCAGAAACTGGCATCACACTGTTCATCTTTCAAGTTCAAGGAACCATCCTTCCCCAAAGTTGTTGAATAACAGAAAAATCAATAATAGCCATAACATTAAATGGATATAGTATTTCCTCTGAGGTCTTAGTACAGATTATCAGGAGAACAGGCAACTTCACACATATAGTGTGCCATGAAAACCAATCAAGCTATTAAATGCTCTGTAAGACTACACCTGCCAACACAGCTTGAGCTGAGTCGTCAAAAGTAGATTCCATATCCATACACAATTAGAGCCAAAAGGTTGGTCACATAGGATGAGTACATATGTCAGTTTGTGTTTATCTTAATTTTACTTCTGTTTTCTGTGGCATCTTTTAAATAGCATTTGACTGCTGAGATCAGGGTTAAGCACTGGCTTGTGAATGATAATTATTTATTTACTTGTTTTAGATGTGAAAAAACTCATTCTTCAGGAAGATGGTGTGTCTATTCTAACTTTCTGGCCACCTAAAAATAGGTAACTAGAAGGAAGAAACTTTAATTGTCAGTAAACCTTCAGTCACATGCAAGATTTTTTTATTGCTGATGCAGCATGATTTATTCTGAAACACATAAACAAATACAAGTAAAAACTGGAAAGCAACCTGAAGAAGCTCAGGGCAAAGTAGTATTAATGCTCTGTCTGGGTGACTGACACCAAAGGATCTGTACTCCTTTCCCCAAGAGAAAACTGGGAGAAAAGTGCTGAGGATTTTTGACAAAAATTAAAAAGTTTTCAATTTAAAGAAGTTCTAAAAAATATTTTAAGAGAAATGCTGTTATTTGTCAGACTAGCTAATATTTGTATACCCACCAGAGGTTAGTGGAAGGTCTTCTTTAGCGGAAAGAGCATGCCTACAAGATCTGTACGGAAAAAGATTTCTGTGTTGCACCCTTCTGGCTTTCAGTAGGCAGGGATCCTGGCAACTGAGACCTCTCCTAAGCCATCCTTTTGACCATAAGTAACTAATCAACTCATTGTCCACAAATTCATATAATTTCTTTCTGAGTCACAGTATTCTCTTGGCCTCTGTCATATGCTATGTCAGTAAATTTTACAGTTTAATTATGCATTGTGTGAAATCAACTTTCCTATATTTTATTTCCATTACATTATTTCAGACAATGCCCTCCAAGCTTTTCTATTCTGAGAAACATGAATAATCATTCTGTATTCTATACTTATCTCCTTTTTTTGTCTTTTTGAGCTGAAATATCATTGTTTTGTTCCTTTACATACAAAACCATTCCATATTTTTGATTGTTCCTGCTCTATTTGTTTGTATGTTTTCTAGCTCTTCTGTGCCCTTTATGAGAATTCAGAAGTGATTGCAGCAATTAAGATGTGGGTGTATGAATTCATAAACTAGACTGCAGACTATTTATTTGGGGGAAAAATTTCTCCATTTAAAAATTATTCAACTAAAAAATGGCAGTGTGATGTGTTAATTCTTAAAAAACAATCTATCCCCCTAATACATCCCGCAATTTCGGTAAAGAAATGCTAATTGTAGTTATTTAATTGCAGTAAAGTTAGTGCTTTCCTCACAAATAGGAAATTAAAATAAATTCAGGAAAAGTCATGCAATTCTCATATGGTAGGACTATAGGATAATTTATTATAAAATTTTAGAAATTTTTAGGTGGAGGACAGGTGTCTTGGAATTAAGAAATAACAAGAACTAAAGTCTTTCTCTAAAACAAAAAATAACAAGTGAGTGAGACAATTAGCCCTCGAGAAAACCTGGAAGATGCGAGCATGAGTGAAGGAAAAGGTTTCAACCTCCTCTGATTATTTTCTTAATTATAGTATTACATAGGCCCAAGGAGAATCTCTCTCTCTTCCCAAAGAAAGCATCCATTTCACCTGTGACGCTGCTGCTGCTACCATTTTCAGCAAGTCCTTCTACTTGCGTGGTGATATATGTGCCAGTGAGCAAGAAGGATAAGTCGCCATTCTCCTTAGCCACTGATTCAAAAACAGGTCATGAAAGAACGACGATATTTGTGACCAAACACTGAGAAGAGAGCCCTACTAGGTGGCTGGAATTTGGCTGGGAGGCAGAAGACCCCAAATGAAGTGCAAAATAGTGCGATTTTGTCCTCTGGAAACCCTGATGCTGATCTGGCAGTGGATCTGTGGCTGTTGTGCAGAGATGCCAAAAACATCACTCAGGCTCCATCAGAGAGAGGATTGTGGAATGGGAAGTTGAGGGCAACTGAGCAGTTTGCTGATGCTGATCACATGGCTGCTTGGAAAGGTTTGTATCATGAGAGATGTAAAAAGGCTGAATCAACTATGATTTGAATGGATAGCATTTACTCATCATCTAATTCATTCTTATGAATGAATCTAATTAATTACAACTGCAGTTGCTTTTTATTTATGTTTATATTTACAGCTAAGTACATCTGCTTTAACATATTTTTAGACTATTCTGTATTCTGGAGAAAAGATTTGTATCTTTGAGGGTGAAAATAGTCAGCTGTTGTCACAGTGGGCTCTAGACTTCCCAGCTGCATAGCTAAAATTATGTTGTAGTAGTCACAGGATACATCTGGCAGAAAAGAGAGATTAAGAAGCTTCAGCAGACCACAGGGGTTTCTCTGTCTTTCTCTCTCTCTCTCTCTCTTTCTCAGGCCACATCCACCTGTTCCAGAATCTTATAATATTTCAGCTCCAAATCACCTTCCAAGATCTAAAGATCCTTTAAGTACAGACCTCTATCTTCACTCCCAACCAAGCTTCAGGGAAGAGCTGGGGCATGGGGAAAGTGAACCAGCCAGGACTGAGACGAGCCCAAAGAATGGGAGCAGAGAAATAAGAAAAACAAGGGAAGAATCAAATTCCAGTGCCTTCTCAAGTTTTCATTTTTACTGCAAAGAGGAGAGTCTCTGATAATACCTAACCTTGCTTAAATATGAAAACTTTATTTGTAAAATGGCATATGAAGCTCGTTCAGATCAGATATATTTTCTGTCTCCTAAATTATTTATTCCAATGCTAACTACTAAGAGACAAACCAACTGAAAAATAACAATCATGTTTAAGTAATATTTCCCATTTATTTACAAATATAAATTTAAAGTATGGTAAACAATTCAGAAGAAATTCAAACCAGAATTAATTACTTGTTTTTATCCTTGGAAATCAGTGTTTTCAGGGAGGACAGAGGAAGGAAAGCATGTCAATTAAATATATAATGTCAAGAACTACTGCCTGAAATATACAACTTCTGCAAAAGAATCAGATTATATTTATTTAAAACATCTTTCATTGACTTCAGAAATGAAACAAACTAGAAAGTGCACAGGTCAAAATCTTTTACTGAACTGAGCATTCAAAATGCCAGTATAACTGCTCGCAGCTTAGTGTCATATTTCTTATAATTTTTGCAAAAGTAATTTTATCAGTTGTATATTAATTTTGGAACATAATTTTCTCTTTAACCTATTGACAATATAAATGTGAAGATTCAGGCATCACTCCCAGCTTTACTGTTTCGTTTCGAAATACTACTCTGTTATCTAAGTAATTTAGAACCCTGATCATAAAAAAGAGAAAGAGCAATTAGTATTTTATCTGAGTAATGTGACAATGAAGCCTCTCACAAATTATTCCAAACTAATACAGTGAATGAAACTGTTATTTAGTATGTTAGTGAATACCTAAAGTGTTTGACATATCAAACTGAGTAATTAAATCCATTCTAACATAAATTCAAAGTTCAGTAAAAAGCTTAAGCATGTAACATTCAAGACACTGGATGCATCAAATAAATGCATTAGTGCCAATGGTTTGCCTATAAATAATTTTTTCTCTGATGGATTTTAAACATGTGAAATGGCATTAATTAAGTTTCACTGCCATTCTACTGGTATTTAGCTTATTAATGAAACTTTATTAGCAGTATTATTACCCTTTTGTCTGATAGTTGGGTGGTAACAGACGATAAATACAGACTTTTGAATTCCTTCCACCAGGATTAAGGGTTATTACAGTTACAGACTGAAGGGAAAGTAGACCCCTTGGTGTATGATTAGTTACTGTAACACCCAAAAATGCCTTAATTCAGCATAACCCCAGGCCCACTGAAATTAAAATGTATATTCTTATTCACTTTAGCAGGTTTGGGTTTAGTAGACTTAAACTATCAATAAAACTTTTCCAGGGACAGTGTACCTTGGGAACAATGGAAAACCTGCCCATGAGACTTCGACAACACCCAGGATCTTCCTGCCCTTCCACACATGCCTACTCCTTCCCTACAATGCTGTTCATGCCATCCTTCTCCCCCGCATGACAACTCTGCTAGGACATGGACATGGTAGGACTGGAAATTTACAGCACTTGCACTGTAGCTTCCATTACAGGGTTGGGGAAAATCCCCACCACCTGAAAGCCACAAGGATCATTATTTTCAATTTCCATTTAGCAAGTACTTTCTATTAAATTTTTTACTATTTTACAATTTTCTTTTCTATTAGGCAGAAAAAATATAGTGGTTTCTTAGTATAAAAGCATTTCCATTTTTCAGCTTCATTACTAGTAATTATATATATATATATATATATAAAAAGGAGTGCTTCTTTCAATTTTATGAATGAAATACCTATTTTTTTTTGTTAAGTTTTCATAAGCTGCAGTGTTGGGGTCCATGGAAAGCTTTAAAAACTTCTGAATAAAATTATTATGAAAATAATTGAAAAATTGTTTAAAGAATATTCTTTTGATTTCTCAAGCCTGTCAGTATTTAATAGGAACTTGAACAGTGTATTTAATGACATGCTTTAACTTTTGGTCAGTACTGAAGTGGTTGGGCAGTGGGACTAGATGATAATTGTATGTCTCTGACAATGGAACTATTCTATTCTATTTCACCAGAATCATATTTATATCCATAACAACATTCTAAATAACTGAAATTCTTCCAGATGAATGAAACAATATGCAAAAAAATATTTTCTTGCAAAACAACCAAAATCTGTGGAGGATTCCAAAACACCTTCTGCCTTCTACATGACAACTGAAGTTGGCACAGAGTTTTGTTTCACTGTATTATTTTCATACAGAGGTAGTAATGCAAGATATAACACCTTCTGTGCTTCGTCAATTGCCCATCGATATTTCTGATATAGGCCTCAAGAAAAGACCAATACATGAGGTTAAAAACTCTACTAAAGACCGTATGACTAATCAGTATAGAAGACTAAGACAGGAGATGGGATGAGAAATAAAATTAAGGTAAGTCAGCTTAAATGCAGAAGGAAGGGCCAGATTTATGACACAGGAATTCTCTGTTTCTGTTGTGGAGGGGAAAAAAAACCACACACACACACACACACACACACACACAAATGAAAAGGAAGAAAGCAGGCTGAACACCCAAGCCAGGGATCCTGCCTCTTACAGTGCAGGAAGCTTTTTCAAAGTTTTGTGGAGTCTTTTGGAGGACAAAGGATAGTGAAGCATGCCTAGTTCCTTCCCTGAAGCTCACAGAAGGCCTTCACAACCACTTTAAGTCACTTAGCATTGCCTGTAATTGTTCTCTGTACAAAGCTGACATAGAAGCAACCCCAAAATCAGTCTCACAACTGTCTTAAGAATTTGCTCTCTAATATCCATCCAGCCTGTGCCTGAGGGTTTTTAGTGTGAGCTAATTTCTCATGCAGTCCTGCTGTCTCCACGTCTGTCAATCTGTCACTTTATCCTCCTGCACACAATAGTGGGTTTTAGACTTTGTGACCAATTTCATCTACATTGACAGAGGAGTATAAACACCAAATTCTATTGAGTTCCTACAGATCTTTGAAAATAGGTGCTGGATAGAAGAGAAAGATACAAATCAGAACTCCTTAAATAAAAAGAAATATCAAGCTAAAATTTATTTCTAATCCACATGTGCACAGGTCCAGAGATGCCACAGCAAACTTGGTCTCTTCTCATATGAAGATGTCATAAAACACGAGAAGAATGAGGGATTATTTCAGGAGTGAACGGAATAGAAGAAAAATGGGAGAATGATGTTAGATGTAATGGAAACCAGATCTTACTTGTACTACTCTCAAGAAAGCACTACTCTGTGGGGTTTTTGTTTCTTTCCACCATGGTATGGATCTATTTTCATAACAATGTTTGTTTCATTTTTTAAACATAACTAAAAGTTAATTAGTTCAACCAATTCTCAAAGAGATTTCAATAATTAAATAATTAAATCTGCAGAAACTGCAAAAAGTCCCACATGAAATGCACTACAAAATTTAAGTTTGTGAAAACTGCACATTATTAATTTACTTATATTTAATTAAGGCAAACTTCTCCGCTGGATTTGTAATGGGGTATTTAAAGCACTATGAAACTGTAGAAATATATATCACTAATTTTGCCAGTTCTTCCCTTACCCCATGTCTGTATTCTAAAAATACTTACACTAGTCCTCAAATAGCTGTAATATAACAGTGTTCCTTTCAATATAGCTTAAGCAAAATAGCATTTTCCTAGTAGAGTTAATAAAGCTCACTACAGTTTTCCTACCATAGCTCTACCTAATATAAAGGCAAGCAAAGCAAGTATGGTGTTAAAATACTGCTCCAATATCAATACTGAGATGTTAAGAATAGAGAAAGAAAGCCAACAAAAGACCTATTACTGAAAAGCAGACAGGTAAAGCCAAGGAACTTTTAAGCAATTTAGCATCTGCACAATAGGTAGCAAAAGCACACCAATGAAATATCAAATTAAATTTTGCACGTATGTAGAAGCAATAAGCATTTCCGGCATGCTGAAAATTTACCTGAATTATATGAATATAAGCCTTTATCTGGAAAACAAATATTGAAATGAAGTAGTGTCAGGGAAAAATACATGAATCAATACATGTAACAGGGATGATTAGAACCTTAAACTTCATTATAATTGCTGCCAGACGCTAAAGATTTTTATATTGTAGGCCACATTCCTTCAAAATAATAAAACTCAAGCGGCTAAGAGAAATTAAACTACAAAAATGCCAATTACTTATGGATCACCAGTAGTCACAGAGAATCAAGAGAGCGATTCTGGTATGTTCCAATTCTGAAATACAACTGCACACTTTTACTGCAAGCATTTAATGTTTTAAGGGCAAAATGTATATTCAGCTAGGCATACAATATGAGCTGCTACCCTTAAAGATATTGCACACTTCTGTTGGCACAACAGCATTAGCAGAACTTTCCCAAGTGGTTATGAATCCTACCTTAAATTTAACAGACTCAGAAATGCTGTTTAAGTCAATCTTTTCTCTCCAGCTAGGTCTTGATTTGGTAAATATATGCATACATAAAAACCTTAGCTACGTAACATTGTTACCCTTGAATTTAAGAGTCCTGATGTGATCTCAATGATTAAATACATACACTATATGATTTATTGTTTGTTTTCCTTAAGTCTGACTGCTTGTGTATTTTATTTTTCTATACAGTCATACCAGTTTTCCTAAACTGGACAAAATAATAGTATTCAAATTATGGAAACGTGAACTGCAACTTTGCAGTTGCAGATTTTGTAAATACAACTTCCATCAGGTAATATGAAAAAGATAGGAAGTCAGAATAACATTTATAGTATCTTGTCATGAGCAAGACATTATGAATATTTTTATTCCATCTAGTTGAACAGGTCACAGACAGCAACTTAAATAGAAAAGAGTGACAGTCCGTGAGTAAATGATGCACTTCAGATGATAAGATATGACAGTGTTAGAGGAAAAATGAAAATTTCAATTTCTTGCCAGCTGGTGCTGTTAAAGGATTCAGTGGATGACTAAGTACCTTCTGGCAAGTCACACGTTTTCTGACATCCAGGTACTAACTATTTTAATGTGTGGATCATATCCCTAAATCATCTACTTCTTACAATTTCTAACTCTCTGTACTTTCAAACTTGGTTTCTTGATAAATGTAATAAATTTTTATGTCCAAGATCCAAAATTCCATTAGGCAATATAATTTCAAAGAGAACAATACAGGGTTTTTTCAGCATCATTTACAACCTTTTAGATGTGATCTTTTACCTCATAACTTCTATAATATTTGTATTCCTTGTTACAAATCTCTTCCACTTATGAATTTAATTGAAAACTGACTCATATTTGGCTACAAAATTATGAAAAATGGAGTTTAGAGAATTTTCCTAGTTTATTCCAACAACATCAGAAAGTCACCAAAGTTTCAAGTTTGCCACATCCAACAACAACAACAAAAAATCAATTAGCATTGTCTAGGAATTATTTACATAGTTAAAAAATATGGACTTTCTGAATTTAACTGCTGGAAAGACCTTTAAAATGGTACATCTGGAAGAGCACAATAATATAAAAATGCTAAGATTTTAATGGGATTGAAGGCTAAGGAAGCCATGTTAGTTTCTACATTGTTACAGCGCAGAAAGAAAAAAATCAGAAGCCTATTGAAACCATTTGAAAACTTTATCACAACCAACACATATTTATAGGATAGCTTAATATTATTGAACAATAAAAAATATACATTTAGCCTAAAAAGGAAACTACCATATGGACCTATATCTTGTAGAATATTTTTAAAGGTCCTGTAACATGCTGTTTACTGACTGCCTGGTAAGGTTACTTTACTCTATGCCCTCAGTGGTTTGTTGATAGAACATTGTTTTTCTCTCATCATTACATGACAGAAAAGTAGTTTAATAACATGATTCTATCAAGTAATCAGAGCAGCAATGCAATAAATAATCAAATTCCCTTAAACTGCTTCAGAACAGGTTTTTAAGATTTTTGTAGTTTAATTGCATTTCAATAAATTAATACTTTAAGAGAGTTTCTTTTCTTAGAAAACGAAAAAATATTTTTATTGTTTAAGGCCTTTTTAGACACCCCTGTATCATGTTAAATACCTTTTTATTAAAGTATTTAATAAATCATAGATGTACAATAAATAAATAAATCATAGATGTACTATAGATACAATACTGGTATATATATCCATATTCTGTTAACAAAATATCAATGCATGCAAACAAAGACAACATGCCCAAGGCCTGTGCTTCATAAAAGAAAGAGAAAAATTAAGGAAGAAGCATGAAAGAGAAAAGTAAGTGTTATTCCTGCTCTCTAGGGTAAAAGTCTTATAATAAATTAATCATTCATAGTCTGTGCCATCGATCATAAAATGCTCCATATTATAATTTGAAAAAAGTCACTGATGCACGTTTCCATTAAGTACAATTCACTTACCTACTAGTGAACAGCATTAGTGTAATTTCCTCAAGTAAAGTTCAGTGACATTGATTGAAAATTATACTGACTGACCATACTCACAACAGTCTAGAAGGAAATTGCTGAGACAGCAAGATCACGATTCTGCAGTAAAATGAGACTCCACAGAGCTCCAAGAAATCAACAGCTTTCATTGAAGAACACTAGGCACCATTTCAAAGGTTTCACAGGGTAACATTTCAGATATATTTGTAATTAATTACTGTTAAACTTTAAGGATTTTGGTACTACTAAGTGTATATCTTGATGTTCTATGGTATAGACTTGGCAATTTTGCCATTTAGATAATGGAAGAGAGGACTTGATTTAACAGTTATAACATTCAACTCCTCTTTGATTTGGTGGGACAGCCATAGAACATTCAAAAAACATACCTTCAGTACCCAGCAATGACAAGTCAATATAAAAATATTTTTCCAAAATTAATAAGCAGTGAGGTTCTTTATTTGTGAATTCAGTCTATCAGGTTTGTTTTTTTCTAGTCAGATGTAATAATTTTTATCATGCTAAAGTCTCAGTGTTGCCCCAGAAACTACAATCTGACTGGGGAAAACGTACAAAGCTGAAAAGAAGATGATAAAATGTTCTATGCTATTCAAAACACTTTGTTTATGCATTACAGATTTCTTTTTATACCTATCTGGAAAAAAAAAAAACAACCCACTTTCAACTTTCCACGTAATCTATAGTAAGTTTCTTACCTAACGTGAGATGGAAAAGTAACCTACCAACAATGGGAAATCTTAAATACTCTTTAAAATTATTTTTCATTTTCCATTTACAATCTTTTTTCAAGGCAATATAAAAAGAACTTCATTTTGTTTGTAATTATAGATAATGTCTGGAATTCTTAATGTATAGATGATTTCATGGCAAATGTTAAAGAAAATGAAGCAACTTTAAAAGTTCAGTTCAAAAGTTTAACACACATTTCACGTACAAAAAAGCTTAAAATATACTCGCTGGATAAACACCCATCATTTATGAAAATCTGAAATATAGATAGCTGTATGACCTAGTAAGTCATAATCCTATGGTCTATACTAGTTCCAGTTTCTAAGTAGATGTCTGCAAAAACACAAAGGAAAAAGTATGGTAATAATTCTTCATCACTAGGAAGTTAATGGAATGTGTGGATTGGAGGACTGGGCAAGAGAAGGTGGACAGCTGACTACCAGTCTGTACCACAACACACTGCCCACTGAAAAATATTGAGATATAAATATATGTGAAAACTGAGCTACTGCCTCTGAAAGCTGGTTCCTAAAAAAATGGCATATGGGGCTCTGTGGGAAGCTTGCACTTTGCTACTGGCAATCTGTAAATAGGACTTCACTCTTCAGGGCTGACAGTCTGCTCTTCTTCAGAAACACTGCAATTCACTGATATTAAAAAGAGAATAGAAGTAAGTGGTAAGTGTAGGTGGTTCTTTTAAACTACTTTTAGAGAATAGCATCTAAGTATTGTCTTCAAATATATGTGTTTATCACTACTTGGCAATCATGAAGAAAGGTTAGATGTGTAGACTCGTATTTATACAAACAACAAACAACCTTGTAATTCAAAATATCTCTCCTCTCATTTCTCACACTAACAATTTTTGAGGGCGTTCAATAAAGTACTTCATATTGAACTCACTAATTCTATACATAGAAATGAACAAAATGGTAGGAGGACTGAACTGCTCAGATTTTTTGGCCCCAGAAATTGAAATCAGCCTGTTGTATTAACAGCCCAATACATGTTGTAAGATGTGCTTTGAAAGGCACAAACTTGCTAGACATGCCTTGTCATCATTCTAGGAATTTTATTTTTTTTTTTACATTGCCATAATGTATCACTGGGTAACATTTGCTGTATCATCATAAACAAGAATGTTATCGAAAGATACAAAAACATCTACAGGCATGAGGAACTAATATATTGTTTAGCTTAATATTCTTTTGAAATCTCAAAAAAAAGTTAAAAACACAGACCTCTATATGTTATTAATATAGTATAAATATTTTACTTAGTGAAGGAAAACAGTCCTAAGATGTGCTGTCTGCCCTTCACCATTTCCCTGGTGATGACATTTAGATTGGGAAGAGCTTTTTGGAGGCCATCTGGTGTAACGCCTGTTTCAGGCTTGGCCAACTTACATTGTATTGCTTACAGCCTTGCCCAGCTGAGTACTGGATCTGTATATTCCACCACCTCTTTGGACACCAAGAAGTACTTCTATTTCCATTTCAGAGGTGTGAGAGCAATAAAAAAAACCAGTAATTTTTAATTTCTAAATGGATTCTGCTGCCAGTACAGAACTGTGATCAGATGCTAAGTTTTCAATTGTTTCCCTTTTCAGTCCCCCAAAAGAAGAGATTTTAATTCTGAGACCTTGTTCTGTACGTTTAAAACTATCTGTTTAAATTATGACACACAAGGGTTCAAGACATGAATATATTCCCAGGATTCTAGAGACAATCCTTTATGGGATCTCAACCTCAGTACACATGAAAATAGCATAATTTAGTGTAGGAGTATGTGAATTCTCCAGCAATCACAGTGAATATCTGAAATTACTTGGTTGAAGTTTTCAGAACCTCAGGCTGGATTTCTATTCCAAATCTATAATATACAAGTTTCAACAAACCAGAAGTTTGTTGACAGGCAAATGAGATTGTTCAGTTGAGCAGATTATTAGTATTACTATATATTTGTGTTAGTAGATATAAGCATTATTGTTAAAAAAACCTGACTGACTTTCAAACTTTGAGTCAATATCATAGAACAGAACTTTAGTCAAGCATTACTAAAATACACTCGGAAATAAAGTGGTTACAGTTTGATTGGCTGTTATTTATTGCACGCACAGGCATTATTACGATATACAAAGGGGTTTGTTTGCAGGACTGAATATTTCCTGAAAAACAGATTTTGACTAGCTTCACATACAAACAGACATGTCCACCTGCAAAATTTAACTTCATAAAGTGTCTTAAAAGATGGAAGAAACAATGAGAAAACCAATTTAAAACTATTTAAACAACAGTCACGGTGCATAAGAGGACTGAAGAGAACTGAATTGCAATAGAACTCCTTACCTTTTAACTCTCAGCTTTTTCCTCCTTTTCTGGACAAGTATAATCTTATCACTTCAATCCTATGCAGTGATTACCCCTGATAATGTTTCTATCTCAGAATATTATGATATGGAGCATTTTAATTCTTCTCACCATCCAGTGCACAGAAGCAAAATAGATCAACTGCTCGAAATACTTATATATAATGGTTTATTTAATACAGACTCAACGTGGAAAATATCCAAGCTTGTTCGTGTGACCACATATGTTTCTGTGAGTTTGTGTAAAACATATGCACACATATTCACATGCAATGACTCAAAGAAACCCCAAATAATTCTTAGAAATTGTTTCTGGTCCATTGAGGTTCTTTAGTGTTTTTTTTTTATTTTTGGGGGGTTTGTGTTTATTTTTTTGGGGGGTGATGTTTGGTGATGGTAGGGGCACGTTTATTTTGGTTTGCTGCTTTGGGGTTTTATTTTTTTAGCTGGTTGGTTGATTTAGCATGTTGAAGTTTTTTATATAACTGCCAACTGGTATTTTATAAAGTTAGTTCAGTGAAGAACAGCCTTAAATCACTGACAGTACTGAACAGTTAAACTAGAGAAACAATTAAGTATTAAAGAAAGAGATTTTCTGTCTTACTCTTATGTATCGACTTTTATTAGCATATTTTAGATGCTTTATTTTCAAAATATCTACTGACACCTTCAAACGACTGTGGATCAAGTATAACAAAATCTACAAAACATAATTTTAAGAAAAATTTCATTTGTGAATGTAAACACATAAAGTAGTATCAAAGCAAGCCAACAGGCCATGGTATCAATTTAGCTATATATGATGTTATATATAGCTTACTTTAAGAAGTATGAGGTAAAAAGAGAGGCCCTGCACATTCATTTTAGGTTAAACAATGAAATGATGAACATAATATAAAAGATAAGATTTCATGATAAAAAGAGCACGTTGCAAAAGACCAAGATACTTTACTGAAGCTGAGGATCTGAACTGAGCTGTCTCATAAAAAGACAAACTGGTGTATTGCACAGTGGTCGATATTACCATTTGTAGCATATCAGACTCTCATCAGTAATCACAAATGACCTAATTCATAACAGCTACAAATTAACATAAAATTCTGACAGTTCTCCGTCTGCAAGAATTTAATATACTTTATTACACATTAATTCAAATGAACTATGCACAGTGTGAAAAACTAAACACCTACTTTGCAACCTCCGTGTGGGGCTCTCGCCATGGAGTTGTCTGCGTGGCAAATATGGTGAGGGATGGGGAAGTGGCAATGAAGAGACATCATGCGTTTGAAGTTTGTACCAGTGAGGTTCATCATCTAGTAATGCTGTCTCTAACTCAATAAGAATCTAAAAAAGAAAGAGTGGTTAAAAGTAGGAAAGCATTACGTGACATATTCTTTTCAAATCGGTATACTCAAAAATGTTATTCTATTATTCTCTTATTGCTAAGCACTTGGTCTGAAGTTATAAAAAAATCTTGGATTTAATATGAAAGAAGCTTCTGTGCCTGTCACAGCACTAAATACACAAAAAATCGTTCACAAAACCTTTATTACCTTATGACACTCTTTATATATAGTCTTCAGACATCTTGTAGCATGTTAGTAAGCAACATTCCAAAATTTTGGTAAAATACAAATATGGCTAATACAGATTTTAATGAACAGCTAGAAACTGAGAAACCATGTTCATGCTGTTACTAAAACAGAACAAACACAGTAAGAATCTCATACAATGTTATGTGATAAGTGCAAGATTACTATTTGTTTACTATTCAGTGAAAGAAGTACAAATATAACAAAAACAGTTTTGCTTTGCAAGGTAATTATTTCAACAATACTGTATCTATACATGAGTATGTGAGCAACTGTATTTCTATAGTAACTACTAATACTTGTATACCTCTCCTAAAAATTCACTTTCTTCCTCTCGAACTCGTGCTTGGTCCCAGAGAGTGATTTCTAACATTCGTTCTCTAAACTCTCTCCGATGAACTGGAGAATAAATAAATGTCTGATTCCACTTAGGTTCCAGTGTTTTCTTTACTGTTTTTGTTCTTCTTTTATTTTTATCACTGAAAAAAACAGTTAAATGTTAAATATGTTCAAAATAGCATTATACCCTACTAAGTATATAATGGAAAATAGGAAATCTTAAATCAGCAGTTCAGTTTGTAGGACCATATAATCTATTTCAGGACTTTTCCTTTATTGTAAAGTTCAATGCCTATATTGAGGATAATTTATAATTTCATATTAAAAACTAAGGTTAGGTGATTTTGAGTTCATGTGCAAATTTCTATGTTAAGAAGTTCCATGAAAACCAGAAATGTTTTAATATGTTTGTTGGGGTTTTTTTGAAACAGGAAAATGTACTTCTGTAACTGGGATTTCCACAAGGCACAGTCTGACAGTAGAACATGTATGCCGATAACATGGGGCACAGCAAAAATCTGCATTTCAGAAAAATGAGCCAGCTGGTTCACTCAGGCTTCCAGTCCTACAGCAGCTGACTCCAAGTGCGGAGCAGGCAGGAGCAGCTGGCACACATGAAGGAATGGCCGGGGAGCTCGCGGCAGTGCGTGGCCTTCTCTGGAGGGTTTCCTGACTAAAGGCTCCAGCTCCACAGCTGGCAAACCAAAAGCCCTGAGAATTAGTTGCATGTTCTTTTCCAGCAGTGCTGGAAGGAACAGTGTTCACAAAACAGCTCCCAAAATTCTCTGATCACTGCAAGGAGCCGCCCAAGTAGGAGGTGGACCTCCCCTACAAGGTGAGGTCTCCATGCAAGGGTACTGTGGCAGTCCTGGCTCTGGCTCCAGGGTGTTGTTGAAAGCAGTGTTCTGCAGAATGTTTCTCCTTGAAATAATTAATATTTTCTGATGGAAACATTTTTTTGCTGGAAAACACCCACACTCCTTCTACTGAGAATACTGACAAGAGTTCTCATAACAATGCCTAATTTTAAACCTGCTGATTGCTGCATAATGCATCTGCCATACTAGTTTATGAGGATTTTTTAATAGGCAATGCAGATATAGTCCATTTGTTAATACAACCATTGTATTTTTGAATTGTTACTTAGAAGCTAGATCAAATTATTAACTAAGAAATAATATATTTAGACATCCTGTTAAAAAATTAATGAAGTTATTTCTATCATACTAAAGATTTGTTTACCCTTGAGAACTGAAATGTTACATTATGCAAGCTTAAGTGAAAATTCTTTAATAAAAGAGAGTTCAGCATCTTCGTCTAATTAAATGCCTGACTTACTTAAGTGTATTTTACCTCTAGTACATTTCCCTCTACTGCACAAGAAATATATTGTTGCTTACTTAAGTCCTCAAATTTAGGGAAAGGAACATGAATTTGCATGTCAGAAAAAAAACACAGCTCTATAAGACAAATTTCTGATCATTCTAGAAAACACATGCAACAATTAAAGAAAAAATTCTCAATAGTTCTCATAAATGGGAAACACCATTATAGCATAATAAAACTTAATGTCTATGTATTTTTGAGTTATTACAACTTACACTGTGAAATGTTCTGAACACAGACACTTTTGGTACCTTTATTAATCTTGAAAAAGCAAGTAAGAAAATTTAGGCAGACCTGATTCTCAGTTTCTCACAGCTTCAGCAACTACAAACACACTGCAGCAGTTTGAATAAATGAGGAATCTAGACCAACAGTTCAAATACTGGTGAGCTCAAGAAAATCTTCCCAAAACCTTTTGTCATCAAATTAGGCAGTCAGAAAATTTGCATATCAACATATAGTGTACAATGAAACTTGAAAAACAGTGTCTTCCAAAATACTGAATAGTTAGTTCCTGCTGAAGTCAAATTGTACTGAAGTAGTTAGCATCTTCCAAAGTTAACTATCAGGAAAATCAAAGGAAGTAAAAATAAAAGTTACATCCTATTCTATAGAATCAGGAATCCTCTGGTCTATCTTTGCTATATTGAAGCACATTAAAGCTTTGAATTATTTGGTTGGTACACTATAAAATAAAGCAAAACACGTTCCCTTATTGACACAATCTGAGGAAACACCAGTTTAAAAAATCAACTGGAAAACACATTACCCCTTTGCTGTTCTTCTTTGTTGAAATGGCAGAAGATCATGGACTAGAAAGTGAAGCAGCTATTAAGGAGTAAGGGTAAGACTACAGTTTAATATTCCCTAAATGCACATATAATGCCAATCCAGATTAATATGAATCTTGTGCTTTAGGGGAAATTTTCACGGAGCATATGGGAAATCTTAGCTGAGTCCCCTTCAGCCTTAACTCGCTTATACTGTGATAAGAAACCTGTGGGTTTCAGATGCCAAACCTGTTTCTGCTTTGTTATATAAAGGGGGACAAACCAAACTGTTGGATCCATCAGTCCAGAAATCTATGAACCTAACTTTGCATTTTCTTTGCACTGAACAGGAGTAACTGTCATAGGAAATAAGGGCATTATAAACCACTAACAACATTCTCTGCAAGTAACAGACCCCCATTCAAAAGCATATGTTCATCTTTCCTTTTCTATTCAGTATTTTAGAATATAGGCAGGGAAAGCAAGTTTGTTCTCAGTGTTCAAAGACACCTTGCTGTTACATAGCATATTCAATACAGAAACTCCAAACTTTATTTTTTTTTCCATATAAATGTGACCCATAAACTCAGCTGTGCATGCCACCTGAGTATCAGACTAATTCTTATTCAAATGCTCCTTGTGTTTGCATTCACCCTACCTTCGGTCTGGAAGAAAGTAAATTTTAACATAAGGATTCCTTGGCCTCCCATCTTCCCTTGAAGGAAGATCCTTTGCTCCCAGTATTGTCACTATTAACTGATGACCAACCTTGTCATACCACAGTTTTATCTGAAAGGAGAAAATATTAATTAGTGAACTCATTTCTACAATGAAGTAGTATATTAGTCCTTATAAATTATTTTACTCATAAACTTCTATTTATATTGGTTACTTAGACAGAAAATATTATGTTCTACTTCATATTCATAACAGAGAATAAAAATAAATTAATATAGTAATCGTTTCAGTATGTACCTGGAGTTACTCTTTTTTTAAACCCCTATACAATGAGTACATTATTTCACACTAATTGTTTTTCACGTGGCGCTCTGGTTAGGATTATTCTCTCTTGTATTGTATTACTTGCATTACTAATGCATGGTATTCATATATATAAGTTTCTGCGGATTTTATGCACAATGAATGAATGAGTTTTTCATATCCTCCTGGGCTGAAAAGACTATGGGATAAGACCATAAATATTTCATACCACTAAATATTTTTCAAGATGTATAGACTTATGTTGACATCATATAAGCCCTCCAAAAATTGTAAGAGAGGGAGGCTCAGTAGTCCAATCCTCTTTATCGTCCAACTAACAAGGTAAAAACTATTATTCATCTGTAGAAATTATTATTAAGTGGTCTTAGCCTTAATTTGCTATCCTTTTTCACTACAGACATTGGAAGATGCTATTTAGCTATTTTAGTCTGAATTTGGCTGCAAATACATCTGTCAAGGGAGGGATATAGCTACTTTAAAGCAGTCACTGCACAAGGGGGAAATGATGCAGTTAGAACAGAACAGAGTCTTCCAAATAGCCAGGGAGCCATTATCGGGGGATAGCACTGCAGTGTCATTAACAGCAGCTTACAGAGGAGGCTTTCTTCATGGAGACTTTACCTAAGACATGGGACAAACTAAAAGAAATTTAAAGAAAACAGTGACCCTGCCTGAACTTAAGGGAATCAAAGAGGATAATGCCAAACTGCACACCTAACCAGGCAATACACCTTTAGGAAATGAATACCCTAGCTAAGGGAGACATAACCGGGGGCAGGTGCACTTTCTGTGAAAACCACCTCACATAATTTCAGAGACAGGGTTTCCATGTGCCATCATAGCTCCTCATCTTCAGCATTTCAGTCTCATAAAGAAAGGTCTTGATGGAATTCTCAAGACTTCTAACCCACAAAGAAGGGGCTTATTTAGCTCTCTGCCAATCCTAATTCTTCACTAAGTGAGATTACACTAAAACACACCAACTCAATCATTGGTAGCAGATACTTCTTCCTTCCCCACTCCTTCAGGTCTTGCAATTCCTGTACTCATCAACCAAAAGTGTTTGAATGGATATTAAAAAGGGGGGTGACGCCTGTCTTCTAGTATCATGTCATTGGTCTGACTGCAGACTTTATAGGTTTCTGGTGCTAACAGTTAAAGGGCTCTGTGGCTACTAGAGCAAAAATCTGTGTAAGAAATTATCCTTAATATGTCAAATTTAAGAGAGTTTTAGCTGCTGTTCCTACATTCCTGCAAACCAAGGGGCTTTGACAGTATTTTTTTCTAAACTGAGAATTATCTGGACTTCTAGGTGTCTCCATCCAGCAACAGATCACAAACAGAAAGCTTTTTACCAACAGTATGAATGCAAATCAAAGATTTGAAGACCTCCGAAGTGCAAGCCAACTTAAATGTTCCCTGACAATAAATGTATCCATTAAGCCAGCAGGCTTTCTTGGAAGTCCTCAGGCAAAAGGCAGATTTGGCTAGTCCCATATCCCAATGAAGACAATCTTCTTCATTTGCTTTTTTGGGGGAAATTATGCTTGCTTAAGGAGAATGCAATGTATTTGTGATCCAGACACTATCACAAACTGTGACTGACGGATGTGAAATAATCTAGACATGGGTGCCAAAAATAAAACCAGAATTATGTGTTCACATTTAAGTTAAATATTTCTTCACTATATTTGTTTCTGACTGAATTTTTGCATGAAAACTTCAGTCAAAATATTTAGAGAATTACTCTAAGCAGAAACTGAAATCATTTGACACCATTTCTTTGAGATGCTCTCCCAATTTTATTTTAGAACAAGAGCTCAAAATTTGCATTGACTTATACTTTCTACTTTTCTCTTGATTTTCTGAAGAAAAAAATGGGAAAAACTAGAACACAGTGGACATATTTTCCTTGTATTTCCTTTAATTTGGCTTGTTACAGGAGGGGTCTGGAGTCAGAATTATGACCAGAAGGCTCTTTCTCTCCCGTGTTCACAGTGCTAGCACTCAAATACACAGCACATGCACTTGGAACCCAAGCAGTCATTTGACTGAGATGCAAGGAGAAGGACCGAAACTGTGAGAGAATGGACAAAGAATCCCAAGAAGGGGAGAATGGGATTGCATTAGGGGTTAGAAGAAGGAACAAATCAAAAACTGCTTCATAATTACTGAGAAAGTAAAATATACACGGTACTTCTTGATGAAACACAGGAAGAATGGAGCCACTAACGTCAGGGACCAGAGAAGAACAGAGGGGCAAGAATAGACTGAAAGAGAGAAATGGCATGAGGGGACAAATGAACCAGCCATGTTTAACTGGGAAAAAATATGTTGAAAGAGAGACTAGGATGAAAGAAAATCTGACAAGAAGTCAAGGCAGGAAATTGGAAGGGAAAATGGCAATCAAGGAGTTAGATTAGCATATTGAATATGGTAGATGAGTTTGGGAACATGACTGATCTAATTCTGACTCTTTTGTGCATAAACATTATGACAATTTTTGGATGGTATAGTATTTTCCTACAAGAACTTTTCTATTCACAGGGAGAGAAAGGACAACCATGTGCAGTCCAAGAGAACTGGATTCCATCCCTTCCACCTTCCCAGAGCTCTTGTGTATCAAAGGGTGCATCCCTCAAAATATTTTGAAAGGTATTTATAACTGGCAGGTTCTTTGGTGTCTAGAAGTCAGGTATGAAATCCTGGCCCTGGATTTATGTATTAAATAAAGCACTGGAAGTGAAGTTTGAGGTGTTTATTATGCCTGGACAGAATCTGGTTGTGTCAGACTCTGGTCATAGTTTCTCAGTTCCTAATCTATAAATACAGGACAATTTTACCACACCTTACAGCCTACCATAAATATTTCATATTGTGAAATAAACACATGTATAACAGAAAAGTTGATGAGGATTTTTTTTTTACATATAGCATTTTGAGTAGAAAAAAGATTCCTGACACCAAAAAGTGAAGAACATTCAATTATTCAAGCCATAGGGTGAAAGTCCGCTATGAAAGAATGTACAGGTGTGATGGTCAGCAGCGAAAGACTTAAGCAGCTGACCAACAGCACAGAATCCACATAACTTCAATGCAACAGTTTTTTATAAATATACTTTTGAAAGCTTAGAACGTCTAAGAAACTGCAACAAAGCAATCCTGATGTAAACAAAGGAAAGGGAAGGCTAAATTTACAACATATAAAATGCACCACAGAAGAAAATATGCTGGCTGATGCTAATCTGGAGACCTACACCTGTAAGAAATTCTTATTGAATACGACTTTGTCCATCTAGATTGTTCAGGATGTAGGCACCTAAAATGCACATAGAAAGTGACCCAACCTGAATGCTTTCTGAAGATCTTCCTAATTAGTGCTGGAGTCCTGGAAACATATTTGCCACACAAATGCTCACATACTTTCCTCCCCCAGGCTCCTTCACTAGCCAGACATGCACATGATGCTTTATTAAGCTTCTTCTGTAACCTACATTCAGGGAAACAGGCTTCTAAATTCAATCCATGCTGAAATTATGAGCTGGCCTGTTATTCAGAGTGGTGCATCTGCTGTGCTCCTTCCTTGAGACAGGCTACCACGTAAGAATAGCTGCCACACAGAATGCAGGAAGCAAGAACTCTCCTGCAGTCAGATGATGGGGGGCAACGGAGATGAAGGTCTCGTCCCAGCTTCACAGGATTCTGTTTGTTTCTTAACTAATAGTGGTCTAGTACAAGAGAAATACTCATTCTGGGTAGCAGGTCTGGAACCCGCTATGCTAAAATTAAGCTTGCTTTGATAACAGCACACACATCTAGCCAAACTGCATCTCAGCTTCAGATGAGACCTCACACTCCAGAGAAGAAAGGAATGATAAAGCCTTGATGATAAAGGCACTCTTCTGAGAGCCAGGTTCAACCTCTTCAGTCTAAACAGTATTTAAATAGCAGATGTCCTGTTTCTGAAATGAGCTTCCTACACATACAACACCATATAAAAGCTGACTGCTGGAATTGTATCCTGAGAAGCAAGGATGCAGCTTTCTGGTATATATAGTACTCCTTTTTCACAGAATCACAGATTTGGCAAGGTTGGTCCTCTACAGTGTCAGAAGACGACTCCCTCTGGAGAATCAACTCACCCTCTGGAGAGCCTAAGTTTCAAATAGTATTAATGGGGCTAGTTGTCTTTTATTTGGGTTGATCACTCACTACAGGCATTGAGATACTTAGTCCCTTCCTTCCATTGCATAAGTCAAACCTCCTCCCCAAGGTACCTCAGACTCATCTGAAGATAGTATAAGTTACATAAATTAGGGATATAAATTCAGTTTATGAGATTTCATCTTTTTCTTTTAGATCTCATAGTCACTAAAAATCTTAGAGCATTGACTGAGGTCAGAGTTCTAGAAAATAAATAATCATGTATTAGAACTTATATTCTAATATATATGCGTAAGGGAATCAGAGAAGAAAATTTAGATAATATTATTGTTGCCACTTCCTATATTCCTATCTCCTGAATACTTACTTGACTGATTACTTAACTATGCAATTCTAATGTGGTTTCGTATACAACACATACAGGCACGACATACCATAAGTGATAACTTTAGATTTAGAAACAGAGAATATATAATGTTTTAAATTCTATGCTATGCTTTTTTCTTTATTTGTTATATAAGGATTTCTTTGTCAATCTCATGAAAAATAGGTATAACTTGTGCCACTGGGAGAGACTGTCTGCCCTGCAGTTTGATTTTTACCACTACACTCTAACATCACTGAGTTTGAGAGACAGCTGGCCAGATATTTTTGTTCTCTTGCTCATTATAATTTCTCATGTAACCTACACAGGTATTTATTAGTATAAAATATTGAAACTGAGATACTACATTTCTTTCTGCTTATTTTTAAATATTCTTACAGTAATCACTTTATTGGACTTAACCTTATGTAGATGCATAAACTGCAGCTGAGATAGGCACTGGATGCTGTTAAACATATCTCTACCAAATCCTGACTACTGAGGGTTGCTAAATCACACTGTTATTGCTATCTGCTTTAGCTGCTCTCTGATATGTTGTAAAAAGTACAAGAAAAGGCTGTCAAAAGTAAAAAACTTATAGGATGTTCTGCATTAAAGCAAAAAGGATGTCTGACATTTCTGAACTCAGAAAAAAGCCAGTGGTTTCATGGAAACTCTAGCTCAGAGAGACTCCACCAAGTAAACAAGAGATACCGCATAGAAAACACAAGTGTAAGAACAGATTGTTCCCTGCAAAGGTGCCATAAAACACCACTTTGCAAGGTAGAAAATTGCTGGTATGCTAAACTGAATCTAAAAGTTTACACATTTCCAAGTACTACAAAATTAGTAAGAGCTCAGAAGGATATATGATAGGGGAAAAAAGGAATTGAGTGGTTTTCTTCCCAATGACATAATGATGATTCTATGAAATCATCCAGAGATACAAGAGCTAGAAAAGTGAATGGAATGACATGGAGAGCAGTGTGAAAGAGCAATTTTTGCCAGAAAGGATCAGTTGCAGACTAACAAGCAAAGATGCAAACAAGAACAATGATGTGCATTTCCTGTTGAGAGCGATGAAATAAATAGGTATAAAGAGAATGTTTGGAGATCCTCATTCTTGTGAGGAATTCTACAGACACAGCTATACCATAGCCCACAATGAAATGTATACTTCCTGACAACTGTAAACAGCATCTCAGACCTCTGAGTTAGAGAATTTGTCATGCCAAAAAGTAACCAGAGTTCTGCGCTGCTTCTGGACTGCTTCTAATACCCTTGTTTAACGACCGCTGGAGAATTCCTGTTCTTCTGTGCAGTCTGCATGGTAAAAATATCTTACATTAATCTTTTTAAAACTATCTACCATCCCCACTAAACGTGGATGGATGGATGGATGGATGGATGGATGGATGGATGGATGGATGGATGGATGGACGGACGGACGGATGGATGGAGGGATGGACAGATGGATGGATGGACGGACGGATGGATGGATGACATTTTGTTTCAGTCTAGTTGTAAAGATATTGCCAAGGTCATAAGTTTGAGGTTTTCAGGATCTCTTGTCACAAACCTCTTGTGACTGCTTTGACTGTTACTGAGCTCTGCACATAAAAATCTGATAGAGAGGTGCACAATGACTCCACAGGCATTGTGGAGAAACAAAATGGGGCTAAAAATTCTTGTCTACAATATCAAAAATAATCCAACCAGAGGTGAGATAGTAAGCCTCATATACTTTCAGCTCTTGATAGATATTCTCTATCAAACATTACATTTCTTTTATTTTCTCAAATGACTACCATAACCATTTGAACAAGGTAATCATTTTTTTTTCACTAGAGGATACCGGTCTAAGTAGAACAGACAATTTTTATGTGTATTTATTTTATATATTATTATTAAAATGGGGAACTACTACATGTTATTTCTACATTACAGAATTTCATGAAACATGCAGATTTCAAGATGTTTCCTTTTTAAATTGAACAACCAACTTTCATATAATTTCTTAACTTATTTAGCACATATCTAAAAAGAAAGTAAATATTAAGACTATTTATGCCATATAAAATGTTTACCTATATGAACTACTTAAGAACTTGTGATTGTAACATTTTGATTTCATTATCGTGAGCAGAATCTAAATTTCTTAATCATGCTAAAGGATATTTTAAATTTTTCATACAAAGCAAGTTTATGACAGCAACATATAATAATATATTAACCTTAAGCAATAATATCAAGACATTACCTTTTTTATATCTTTCTATTTTCCTTAGGGGTTTTTTTATTATTTTGAATTTATATGTAAGTAGTTGTAAGGACTACATTTGGGAAATAATATGTTGGGAAAAAAAATTGTACTTTACCAAATATGAGTAATATTTGATATCTTATTTAGATTCTTATTTAGATATATATATTTCCACTTCAATATGAAATTTGGTCATCTCATTCTGACCACTTAGACAATATTTTACATCTTTCCTTGAGCAATTGATCAAACCAGAGAAACTTTTATACAGCTGGCACACAAAAGATTAAGATCTTCATAAAGGTATTTTGTAGGAAAAGCAGATAATATTCTATTTATAAAAATATCATGCAGCAAAGCAAGATAAGCACTGTAACATATTAGACAAACCTACTTTTGCATTAATCTATAATACCTTAAGAGCTTCCTAATGAAAAAAGGCAAATAACTTGTACCTACACAGAATATCAAAGCTAAATAAATTCAGTAACACCATGGAAGAATTCATTTTTTATTCAAGTAGGGTTCAGGTTATTTTGATGTACTTTAAAATGCAAAAATCAAGTGTCATACACAAGAAATTAATTTCTTTAAAGAAGGTACAAATTTTTTGCCCGTCTTCTACTCAAGGCGCTACTATTATGTGGAAAATGCAAAAAAGTATGTGTTAAGTAATGAATGATTTAAAGAGACATTCATCTTTATATAATGACCTCAAGCACAAATTTTTTTATCCTTCAACAGTACACAGATTTTATATGTGGGATGCAAAGCCACCATCACTACTGAAACCTGTGTGAGTTTAATATTGGGCAGACAGCAAAAAAAACTAGTTGTCTCTTTAAATTTGAATTTAGTATCTTAAACCCCATGCAGAATTTTACAAGCTGCTCACAAGATGACATGAAAGTTGTTAATATGGTTTAAAGAAACACACTCAAAATATGGGAAAACAGACTATAATGCAATGTTTTCCTACTATGCATTTTCCATAACAAACAAAAGAAAATCCCACAACTTTAGTCTCTGTCAGGCAGACGAAGTCTTTACCTGAACCCTAGGAACAAAAGGCGTTGTTCTTCTACTAAGGCTTTGGCTCTGGTAAGCAAAATTAAAGAAAAAGCAATAAAACAAAACCAAAAAGGACAACACGCTGGAAACTAAAAGACCAAAAGTAAAAACAAAGACATACAACTATTACTTTAAACACAGCCTTACACCAACAACGTATTTATCTAACACTAAGTATTTCAGTGCAATGCATAAATTAAATCTGCAAATCTGTTACCAAATCATATCAAAACCCTGTGCTGGAAATTCTTGCCTTAGGGAAGTCAGCAGGAATTTTACCACTGATTCCCCAGGAGCAAGGATTTCTCCTTGCAGGCCTATAGATAACTTTACAATAGATTTAGAAATAACATGTAACAAAAAGAACAGGTCAGCAAAATGTGATTTAAAAGTGGGGTTGTAAACATAAGTTAAGCTTGATCACATCTTTCAGGAAGATTGTAGGTGCATATTCAGAGAGAAACAAGCACAGCTCATGCACAAGCTTTGGTCGCTTTGTAAAGTAAAGCAAGTCAAGTAAAAGGTTTTTTCTTTTCTGCAACATTAAACGGCATCTCTGTAAAAAAACCCTCCTAAATAATTTTAGAACTATTAAATGAAAGTTAGTGCTGTCTGGTATTAGCATTACATGGGGAAAGTACAATCTATGTATTTCAATTCTCTAGCAATCATGACAGAAACGACATATAGTATCCATGGAAAACCCTTACATGAAATGGCATCTAGAGCATTTAACGAATGGCATACACAGAGACATTGATAACTCTTATTTTTGTGACGTAACTCTTCAGACCACATATAACCTTGTGGCTTCCAGTGGCTACATCAAGACTACAACAGTACAGGCAACAGTCCAAAATTCCAAGCAACAACTCTCAATCCTCAGTTTAGGGCAACAGCTAATAGAGTGGCACAAAATTGGTACAGAGTATGAGGCATGGACAGGAATAGGAGCACATGCTAATACCTCAGAGGACCAGTGAGTGGGAGAACAGGAGCATGGACAGCCATCTGATGGATTGGAATCTCCTTTACCTCCCTGATCAGTTTTCCTGAGATTATTGATCTATCTCAAAACGATACAAAGAAGCTACTACATAATATTCACTTCCATAAGCATGGAGATAGGCAGTGCAATAATGCTTCTGCCACCCTCCTTGTTTATTTGGCATGCAGAGATGCTGGAGAAATCTGTTCCACAAAATGTGTGAAGTAATCTGTTCTTACACCAAAGCAAGAGGATATATAAGAAAATTTGACAGTCTGGATCACGGGTTTGTCTGACGTGCTCCCTGTGCTCTGCAAGTGCAGTAGCTGCACCCTGCACCGCTCTGCATGGGCAGGACTGCAGAGCCCAGTGCTTGGGTGCCAGAATGTGACCTGCTCACATACAAGAAAAGTAGATCTTCAGCTTGTTTCTGCTCCATTTTACAAGGGAAAACCAGATATTCCCAAATAATGCAATCCTAAGAAGGATATCTCTTAGGGCATATCTCCCAGCATGCACCAAGGGTCCTCACCTGTCTTATTCTTGGAAATGGAGGTCAATAAGCATATTGTGTGCACTACCTAGAACTTTCCATGTTTTGATTTGAGAGCAACAGCAATTTAATTGTACAGAGGTAGAAAGGACAGGAAAGAAAAGGGGAAAATTGAAAAGGGGAAAGGAAACATGTCTCATACTTGATCTCATCCCCATAATGTGCTGACATATATGCCCTTCACAATGTACAATAAACACTATCCAATATGCTACAAATATTATAACTAGAATTAATATAACTGTATTTTTATTGCTTTATAAACAGACTATGTATGGAAAATCTAGTTAAGTGGTTCTATGGTTCAGGTGTACAAGGAAATAGATTAATTTTATAACTAACATCTGTTTTCTATTAGAATTTCCACTAGTACAAAAATTAAATATTGTAATTTTATACTTGGTTCCATTTACATGTCTTCTAGTTGTTTCATTATTCTTTAAACCTAACTATTGCAAAAGCATTCCAAGTTATACTTTTCATGCAGTAATGAAAAGGTAGCCAAAATGCAGTAATGAAGGTAAGAGCACCAACACACAAACACTTTTGACTTTTTCAAAATGATATTGAAGGAAAAACAAATCAGTGAAAAAAATACAGAAACAGGAACCAGACAAAGCAAATAATAATAAAACCATAATTGCAATAGCAGTCAGATACTCCCCTGAAAGAACAATGTGGCTAAAAAGGGCCATAAACAACGCAGAGAATATGGATAAATTATTTAAATACCTTAGTAAGTTATAGTGCACAAGAGTTAACTGAAGTTGCACATAATTTGTTCAATTAAAAATGTAATTGGACAGAATAATTATTAAAGAAAATCACATATCTATGTGAGATGTTTTACTTTGCATTCAATTCCATTAGTCAGCATCACTGTAACCTCAACAGAAGAAAACAGGTACCCAGACCAATGCCAATACAGAGGAAAATATGGAAGACTGAACAGACAAAAACATCCCTGAATACTAGAGAGGCATTGCTGCAGCTAAACTGGCTAAACCCATATTAGCACCATATAGCACCATATGAATAAGAAAGCATATGTCAAAGTCTTCAAATACTTCAGACCTCCATCCAAACTGCAGTACCTCCAATTCTGTCCACAGCTCTTATATTTCACAGTCTATTAATCACAGCTACCCTAACAACAGCCCTTCAGGATTCCATACTATTGTCCAAAAGAACAGAAAATACAAAAAACTGTTTCAAAATCTTGCTTATCATCTGCTCTCTCAGATTCATCTTCCCTGTCTGAATTCAGCCACTATCACGCAATATGCCACTGACCTGCCACTTTCACAAAGAACAACCTCCTGTTCCCATTTACTGTCAGGGTTCTGTAGTTATTCTCCTGCCTAGGCACTTACCATAAAGAGCATTCACAATTGCATTTGGAATTTAGTATTTCCTTTCATTTCCATCTTACTCAGCTATTTGGAATGAATATGTGATCCATCAATTGTTCTGTCAGAAAACAACTGATTAAAACAGGGAAATCCAAAATACTGCAGCACGTCTATTTTGCAGCTGTCTACTAATCTTAGATGTCTAAATTGTGACTTTAGACAGTTACAAAGCATTTCTGATGTCAGTGTCAGTCAGCTGGATCTGTGCATCCTCAGGTATCAGCTGCTCTCTGAGGGAAACACAGATAATGTGTAGCAGAGAGTACTGTATGTAATTGTAAACAGTACATAAGGAAGTACCAAAGAGGACAAAAGTAGGAAAGATGTTTGAATGTCTCTTAACATTATTTGGTTTCCTTAGATGGAATTAAACTTGTTAGTAAAGACATTTTTATATTGAAACAAACAAAAAGAAATAAAAATAGGAATTATGCCTTCTTGAGTTAAACACTGTATTTATATGCCATTCTGAGAAATAAAACCTTGGGATTTCTTATTCTCAGTAAATTAGAATACAGTTCCGAATTTCCCAATACTGAAACTGAAGTATCCTATCAAACCACTAAATCAACAGACTTACTAATTTTACTAGTAAATCCTAGTCTTAAAATCATGAAGATTTTGATCTGAAACTGAGGAAGTGAGAAAGTCAGTTCTGTGCAGTTCCTATTTGGACCATCAGTCCACAGTGTCGTGCATTGGTCATATGAACAGCTAACTCTGGATCTTGAGTTTCATGGTGGGAGCTAGGCACTGAAACTTTTTGACAGCCTAATCTTTTCTGAAGTTTAGAAAAAAGAATTTTTTTTCTCCCTGTCTCCACTATCAACAATTTTTGCTGTCTTCTAAAGCCAAAAGGGTGTTTAGAAAACTTGGTCTATTTTCACAGTCCATGTTCATATTCATTTTCATTTCAATGACATTGTTCATATGTCATTGTATTTTGTGCAAATCATTCTGCACTCTACAGCCAAGATTTCTAGTCTTCCATTTACCCAAGAGATTGAGTCTTTCAAAGTAGTTAAGTACAACAGTTACAGAAAATTAAAAATTATGTATTGTAAATGATTGTTCAGATGAGCAAACAAATAATGTCTCATGCATTGCAAAATGGAGCCAACAAGGCCACTGAAGAGACAGAAAGATATTCCTTCCTCTCTGCTATCAATACCATAAACCACTTCTGTGAGACCTATAAAGAGTTTGCTTCGATTTTAGGCATATTTTTATAGCACACTCAATCTATACAACTTGGAAGTAACAAGAATGCGACATTTACAGACTTGTTTAGCACCAGTTTTGCACTGCTTCTATTCCATTTACCTTTCCATTTCAACGTATGCTATGCCACAACAGAGCACTTTTGAAAAATCACACTTTGGAATTGTGACACAGAAAGGTTTACAATACCCAACTTCTTCAGTTTAGAACAAGAAAATTACCCTTTAAAAGAAAACATTCATGTAATGAACTCTGTTCTCAATGAGAGTAAAGAACAAAAGTAAATAACACTGGTACAAAGAATAGAACATCAGTAAAATACCAAAGGGATATCTGGGGAAGGCATATATGAAAGTGAGTGCTGAAAAATAAGCAATATTAATGTACAAACTCACAGATAATAAAATCTTACATTCAACAGCACAAATATAACTGAAGACCAAGATTAGACTTTTCTGAGAATTTGACTCTACCAGTCCAGCTTACCAGATAACTATAGATATATATACCTAATTTAACTTATATCAAATTTCCAAAAGCTATTAAAAGGTTATGACACTATGGTCCTGCCTACAGTGAGTTATATAGTATTAAACACAAAATTTATCTAGTTTTACAAGGAGTTTCTGTTAGAGGCAGCTTGCACTGCAGTTCGAGTTGTAAATGCTGCAAAAAGCACATCATTAATATCAATTAAATGTTTACATACTGAAAGTTGTCCAGACAAGAACTGTGGAACATCCCTTAACATGCCAGGACTCATAGGAGAAGTCACTGAAATAGAAGGTCGGTCCATTTTTTGAGATTCAAATGAACTCGAACCTGTAATTATAAACAAAAATATTTTACGAATAGTAGCAGCTATGTATTTTTCGTAACAATATTTAAATAAAAATTATAGAATTATAACCAAACACGCAGAAAAGTTGTGATAAATATAATTTTTTAATCTATTTAAAATTACCATATAATGATAATCTTTCGGTGTTTAGATGCAATCAAAGCTTTTTATATGTAGAATGGAAAATAATTTATTCAGATATTTCTGACTGCAATTATGTCACTAAGTTGAACGCCCAAAATTCCTAAATAGTAAACACTTTGCTGTGGTCAAAGGAATTCAGTTTTCTGACTTATTATCTTGTACAATCAGACTAATTTTTAACTATATTTTTACAAAAAAAATCAAGAAGTATATAATGTTTAATGTGCATTTTGCTTCAAATCTACAAGTTCTGCAAATGGTCAGAGGACAAGTTTTGACATATAAAACATAGAGCAAAAGTAAATTATTTTTATAAATACAAAAGACCATCCACATCTCACAGAACATAAAATGAATTTTAAGAGTTGGCTGCTGAATAAAAAGTCATTGGATGAGCTTTTCAAATTACTATAATCAAGCTTATTGCCATTTCATTTATTAATGGCATTAATTACAATAGAGTTCTAAAACAATGATAAAAAATAACTATGCTGAAATCCATCTTATCAGATCTAAGCCAAAGACCAAGTTATTTTTCCCTATATGAAATACTGGTTTAGTCAATTTAAGTAGTACTAAATGGTTCTAATATAGTTGAAGTATTCTGAGGTCAAAGTGGCTGTCACTCAGACTGTAAATAAAGAACATTTCTTTCCCATTTTTTAGTTTATAAGACTCAATTGAAATGCAAAACAACAAAACAGGAAATTAAAAATGCTCTTTATGTTCTTATATATTGCTTATAATTACGCTTTTCTTTTCAATCAAAACCAGTCTAAGCTTATAACCAAATGTCAAACGTAAATCAAAATATTCTGACTTTCGATAGTTTATTATTAAACAAAGATAGATAGATAAAACAGTAGATGACATATTGAGACAAATACAGACAATGAGACAAGAGCTATACTGACTGCAGATGACATTCTTGAATCTATTTGTGCTTACATAAAAGAGATAGAAGATTTTCCTACCCCACAATTGAAACTTACTGGACTCCAGCTGTGCATGTGTGCTGTCAGGTATTCTGGGAATGTCCCTGAAATCAGGAAAATTAAGTCAGGCTGATCTTTTATCTAACAAGCATATTCAAATTTCAGTTACACTACAACACTTCTCAGTCCACCATGGAATGCCTCAGGAAAAGTGTGTGACCTACTGTCTGTGTTCAGCCACTGGGATGATCTATCTCTTATCGCTGTATAAGTAATTTTAGTGTCAAATTAAATCCTACATAACAACTGGTTTGATGAACACAGGAGAGAGGCTGCACAGTCACAAATAAAATAATTCAGTAAATAAAATGCAATCTCAGAGTTAATGGTAGACTAAAACTGTGAACACTAGTTCTTGTTAAAACATCATAGATTATTTAAATTTACTGGACTCTAACTCATATATATTCTACTGCCAGTAATGGCTACCCCACAGTTCTTTATTGTGCTTGAACCCCAAATTTGAGCAGTCTTACCTTTTCCATTACTAAATAAAATGTACAAGTTCATATGGCAAAATGGCATACCTGCATGTACAGGACATGTTGCCACACCTGTAGGAAATTGTATGCACAGCTACATGATTTTGAAGCCCTGGATGGCAATGACTGAGCACCCAGTCACACCCAGTCACACCCACACCCTGCCAGGGAACACACCCTTACTCTGAGGGGCAAACACTACCGCATGCTAAAAAAAACTAGCAATATTCTAATAAATAATTTCACAGGTATTCGAGCAAAACCAAGAAAGACAAAGAGCTTCAGCAAAAGCAATATTTAAAGTCATGTCGTGTGTTTTGGTGCAGTTGGTTTCTTCAAGGCTCCACCAGGTGCCAGTGCCCCAGCACTGGCAGCAGTGCCTGCCCTATGCCAGGCACAGCCAGCACCTCAACCATGGAGGGGAACATGTTTAACAAAAGGTAAAACAGCTGTGCAGCAGCTGTGAGAGAAAACAGTGAGGAAAAAAGCCATGAGAGAAATATTCCTGCAGACATTAAGGCCACGGAAGAAGGAAGGGGAGGAGGACTGGGCTGCAATCTCCCATTCACCATCCTTTGCACTGCTTGGCAGAGGAGGAGGCAGAAAAACCAGGAGCAAAGGAAAGAATTTGAGCCTGTGAAGAGGGAAGCAAGGGTAAGGTGGGTTCACTTTTGGTTTTATTTCTCACTAACTTATATTCTAATTAACTCCTAGTAAATTAATCTTCCTCACATTGAATTTGTTTTGCCCACGATGGCAACCACCGTGTGAACTCCCTATCCTTATCTTGGTTCACAAGCTTTTCCATCTTATTTCCTCCCCATTGAGGAGTCCTTCCGAGGAGGGGAGAGGAGAAAGCGAGTGTTTGGTGTTCAGTCAGGGTCAACCCACCACAAAAGTAAATGAAAAATATAGATAGACATTGATGTCTATCTACTGTCTCATACAGTGAAAAAAAGAGTCTGTATGATAAATTATCTACTTCCTTTAGCATAGCCTTTCCAGTTACCTTTAATATACCTTTTCCAAACATTTTTCCAGATTCACTAGGAAGACAGCTTTACTAAGCAGACTGAGTTGATGCACAGTGTCCAATAATTCAAGCAAATCACAAGGCATGCAACTGCTGTAAGTGCCCACTGCAGACAAGGATAAATCTCTGGTTTTAGCAAGCAAAATCTGTCAGAACTCACAAGGGCTATTGAAGAGGCAAAGATTTAAGTTTGCATATTTCATATGTGCAGAATTTATAATGGGATCTAATACTCGCCTATTACTTTACTTAGAAATACACTCCTGAGCCCAACTTGTCATTCAAAAAACTATTTCTATCATATGAGTTTGAAAATAAAACCTTGAAAACATATAAATATCATTGTGAACAGTCTGAATATGAGTTTTCTACAGATAGCTGAAACAATAAACTTGAAAGTTGCCATTTATGTTCATAAAGCATAGAGATCCCAGCATTTCTTTATCTCTTTCAGGTAAACAGATGTAAATGTTCCACTGCAAGCAGATTGTATAGCATAATTATTAAAAGACAGTGCACCATTCCTACCAAATTAAAAACAGTGGAAAACATGAAAATAACATGCATTTTGAACTAACTATTTCTGGGAATTAGAAAGGAGAAAATAGGTAAGTTCTTGTGCATGAGGAACAGCCAGGTCACACTGAATAGCAACTTAGCCATCAATTTTTACTTTAAGATGGAAAAATTGGTAAATTACATGGCAAAATAATATGTTTTGTGCTGCTGGGTCTTTTTTAAAATGGTTTTCTGTTTTGTCTGGCTTTATCAGTTTAGCTTGTCATTTTAAGTTTTCATAGCACTCAGTCCATAATAAAGAGAACTAACAACTGTGTTGACTGGAATTTTTTTGTACTCAGAGTAGCAGGATGTGACAGCAGGTTCTCAGCCAATTGCCCATAACTGAAGATTTTTGGCATGATGTTGTTGCCATGAGACCATCAATAGACTCTACAAGTAATAGGCTATATCTCAATGCAAAATTAAGTCCTTCAACTGGACAGCAATTATTCTAATTGAAATCAATTGCACTTCTAACACCTGGTAAATATGAACTTTTAATGATTTTAAATACATTGTAACTCAGTTGCCCTGGGCAGAACACAAACATATGATGTTATGTTTGCTTGGGCAAGCATCAGGTATTAATTTCCATCATCCATTTGATTAGGAACTGAAATCTTCTAAACTGAGAAGCTAATATGGTCTTTCCAGTTCATCAGCTCAAGCCTCATGAAAAAATATTTCTGAAGTTATGTTGTCAATATCAGACTCCAAACAGTCATACACACCTAAGCAGAATCTAAAACCTTACCAGTTTATAGAAAGTATTCGTCACTGAGACTCTTTTACATCTACTGCAAAAACACACCGAGAATTAAACACACTGAACAATTCTTTGATCACTGATGTGGCTCAGTTCTTCAGGCTGTGAGGCAAGTGGTTAGTGCAGAAGAAGTCATCTTGAGAGCCCACATCACATTGGTTAAGGAATTAGAGAGGAGCTGCTCTAGTGACAGCAAGGGGAGCACATGATAACATAAGACATGATGATAAGGAAGGTAAACAACAGACAGCAAATATAAAAGCACAAGAAAGAATGCAAGAGGAATCACACAATGAAGGGAATGCAGAAAGATAAAAGATTTAGTATTTTCAAGATGTGAGAAGTTCCTTGAAACTTTTCCTATAAACTTCTGTTTGAGAGATACTATGAATGATTTGTACCTCCATGAAATTAATGCAAGACCTCTTTTTCTGTAACAATATTCTGCTAGTGATGCAGTCTGTCCTTTAGCATTACTATTATACCTACAACTCCCAAATTATGCAAAGGTTTTTAAGGATAGGACAGATGATATAGCCTTTACCCTAAAGGGGTTGCAATTCCATATGTGTATAGGAAATAATCTCTTATCTCACTGACAAGATAAAGTTTTTGTTATTAACAAGGTTGTTTAAAATTGTCATACCAAATTAAGTCCCTACACATTAAGTTCCTGATGTGTCAAATACATTAAGTTCCTATTATAACTGAAACAATAGCCTATTATCCTCACTGAAATTCATTCTTATAGGGTTCTAGAGATTTTTTAGTATGTATTAATTTTTAGTTATATGACCCGTGTTTTCTTATATAAACTTATGATAACTGTATGCCTCATATACAAAATAAAGGGATAGATATGTTTATTAAAATATAATATAGAATCCTTCCAGCCCAAGTTGGAAGCAATCTTGAAAGATCATGTGATCCAACCTCACATGAAAAACGCAGCCTAGATGAGATTACCTAGAACCCTGTCCAGTTGTGTCATGTACATCACTATAAATGCTGGAGGGGAAAAAAGGAAATTCTTAACAACTGTGTAAGCATCTTCGAATTTAGTGATAAGCATTCCCCTCTTCACAGCTCTGGTGTGATCTGGTACAGAACTTCCAATGGAGAGTAAAAAAGTGATGGATATGACTTTAGGGTGGAGGGACTTGGACGAAAAAGAACAGATGAAGAAGGGAAAGTATTCACAGTCTAATATAACAAAGCTACTATAGCTATTGAAGAAAAGTTTAAGTTTAGACACTGAGAGATAGCTTTGACGGTTATGAAAAATGGTCAATGTGAAGCACCAAAGAAAAAGTCCCTCACAGTTCTAGCTATTCATTCAGCTCTATTCTGTATTAGATAATATGCAAGAAATTAATAGATTCCATAGATGAAGATGATGCAAATGTGGATTTAGGACTTTCCAAAGCATACGGATTATCCCATTAGCATACTGTATTTTGGGCAAAATTCTGCATCGCAGACTTCCAATAAATAGAGTTCAACATCAGTCTACAGCCCAATTATGATCTTATATTTATATATATATTATAAATAGTAGAAAAATAACTATCAATAGTCAAGAATTACAAGAACAGTGAGTATAACCACAGTTAAAGAGCCAATATAGGCTGGCTCACCAATGGAAAGTCACAGAATGGAACCTATTTTTGACAATACCAGTAGATAATACCTGGGACTCTCAGACAATACAGGGTTTCACACCAGCTCTTTTTATTCACTGATCTATCATTCTAGCTATGCTTTTGGTTTACTGAGTTTTGCCTAAAGTTATACTGTTTACAATGTTTATGAATGTTTGATCTACTGTGCCCCAGAAATTAAATTTAGCAATACTTTTATTATATTTAATACCAAAAAACTCATAAAATTACTTACCCTATTGGTCTTGAAACTACAAGCTCCACTTGTGGCTCAGGTTTGGAGTCTAAAATGATGTTATACACCTCCTCAAAGGTGGCTCCTTGTAGTAGCCTTCCATTCCATTCTAACACTTCATCTCCTGAAATTTCAGTAATAGCACCGGGCTTAGGAAGTTTGCATTTACAATGGCAATTTAAGCCATTCTATTGTCAGTTTTCTGGATTGGGAAAAACTGTGTTGTAGAACAAGTTTGGAGGCCTTCATGCAGGTAAATCCTGAGTATTAAAGGTTTATGCTTCACATATATATATAGTTCAGTGAAACAATATCATCGGTAGGACACCCATTGAGAAAGATACAGCTCTTACTTGCTTTGGCAGCTGTGGCTTATGTGCTCTTCCGAAAATTCACATCTTTAAAACAGTATATCTCATCAACTTACTGTTTTGAAGATCCATTTACTTCTACAAGTTTAAGGTTCAGACAGTTCTTTTCTTAATAGTCAATATATCTCGAACATTCTCCGATCTAGCAATCTATGGATTGCGTGTTGGGATAGAAGCAGCTTCTTAGCTAAGCTGGTTCTGTTCATATATTTGTTCAGAGCTTGGTTTGCTCTAAATAAAATATACACCATAAAATGACTGGGCAGGATATCAGTGCAATATTATTTTGAGTATAAAAACACAAGTAAAAATGCTAAAATAGATTTTTAATAATATGAGAAAATATATTTCACAAAAGGAACGTTCTAGTAACTGAATATCACGTTGAATTCTGCACACATTTCATCACACCTATTTAACATAATTTCACATCTAATTAAACTTGTTCACTTGTTATCTCCTTCAGAAAAGCAACTCAGCAGTATAGATCTATAGTAAATACATACCTGGTCTAAGATGCCCCACTGTATCAGCTAAGCTTCCTTTTTTAACTTTGGTGATAAATGCGCAGAGTCGACCTGATTCTGTCATCTTTCCTCCTACTACCTGTTTCAAAGAGGAAGTATTTTCATAAAATGAAAATTACTTTAAATTACTTAAATGTTCAGGCAACAGAAAGAATAGTTCAGCTTTTCTTTGGGTTTTATGTAGCCCAGGTAAGACAGATACACTTGGAAAAAACACAAACAGAATTTGGGTTATGACAGGTTATTTTTGTTGTCATTCTGGTAATCTGTACAATTTAAAAATAACACAAATACAGAATGCTAAAGCTTTTGAATTTTAGCAAATAGTATTTCATTGTATTATAAATTGCCACCTAAAACAATGTAAGGTATTGGTCATTAGACTGCTTACTTCAATACTTTTTTAACTGGAAAAAGGTTTATTAATATAACAGAACTCACAATGTTCACATTAAGCATCAAACATCTCAATTAATGAAATTCCCTTTGGCTGGGCAAGTCAGATGAATATTCCTGTCTATATACTGAAGATTTCTCTACGGGAAGCTTCCACAGGTTTGAGCTTCACATTTTTCTTAGCATCAGGAGATTCACATGTCAGAATTGGTCATAATTGCATTATCTTCAAATTCTCAAAGTTTCTAAACAGTCTTCGTATTGGGATGTAAAACTGGTAATACCAAATCCAGTTTAGTTTACTTTCAATATGTAAATATTTGAAAATTGAGGTCAGGAATAACTGCTGAAAATCACTCTTTTCAGATATCTATTAAGATTAAAGAGTAGTTTATCTGAAGTAGTTAAATCTGAACTATTAATGAATCTCAGTTCATCTTCATAATACAAGATTTTAGAAATTTTAACATAGATCTTTAAACAAGAAGTACTTCATAATGGCACTGTTAGTCTCTTCTCTTGCATTTTCTGACACAAAGACAAAAATAGAAACACATAAAATTTGATGCCTAACTGGCTTGTCCACTGACTTCAAATAAAAATATTTGCCAATTAAATAAGAAATTCAAATACTTCCAAAGCTTGTTAGTATATGGTATAAGTAACTACACTGATTTAATCCCTATTAGTAGTGTATGACTACAGCCTAATCTGTATACCCAAAGTGAAGAGTCATGCTAAACAAAGAATGGAAAATTAAAAACTTCTTAATAATGTCTCACAACAAGGATGTGGAATCAAAATAAATACATGCTTTTTTCTTTCACTGTGTATAATTAGTTCTCATTCATGTACTGGTATTTCAGGAAACGAAAATAATATTACAAAACTGAGATCAAGATATGAGCTAGAAATAGCTTCATAATGGGTTTAAAGAGCACTGCATCATGAAAAAGAGCGGAATACAGGAAAAAGAGGTAAATACATTACTTTGTGATAAAAAACCAATAAATATTAAATAATTTTCTAGTTTGAGTTTTTAAAAGGTGGCAAATCAAACAATTGGAAAGGAGAAAAATCCAGAAAGAGGCTGTTACATTGGCAGACTCTGATCTGTATTGAAATGTCATTAACTTACAGATGTCCCCCAGGCCTTCAAGAGACATAATTTATTTTCCACTTTTCTCCTCTCTTTTGGGCAATAGACATTATCCCATGGTGCAATGCTCAATACTGAAGAACAAAGGCAGGACTTGGCTTGCCTAGCAAGGATGCAATTAGTACTTTGCTAAGAACACATTCTCGGAATACTTGGGAAAACATGTCTAGTCTTTCAGAAAAATACAATTTTTTGAGCCTGCCAAGGACTCTGTAAAATTGCTCTAGGTAATTGAATAGAGAATGTCTATTTTGTAGTTTTGAGAATGACAAGACATTATTGATATTTATATGCATACACTATATGAGAATACTTTTATCATAAAGGTAGATAGTTTAACTGAAGGAGTAGTTCATTTCAAAGTTATAATTACCAACCTTCAATCCGAGCATTGCTCCCGAATCTCGAGGCACACTTCCATCTTTTAGTCGCTTATTTAACAAAATCCGACCAATGAGACGATCTCCATCTTTGGATGGTTGCCAAGTTACTGGATGCTATCATATGGTGTTAATGGAAAATACAGTGAATAGGATTTCAATGAAAAATATTTCAGTAATACTTTTCATCTCCGGATATATTTTAAAAATACCTTGAAAGTATTATGATTACAATAATATTTAATGTGATAGAATGACAGAAAACTGTGCTGAGAAATATTTATTTGGATATGTAGTTCATCACAATGTATGTCTATTATTTAATAAAATTATCTATTTTTCTAAATCCAATTTGTGAGTATCTAAAACGATCTTTGCATCTTGATTTTACAGATAGAGACAATTATACATAGTTATGTACACATGATGACAATCACACTTGAGTACTGAGAAAAACAACTGTAGAAGTCTAGTCTAAGAGTAATACTGGAAAAGAAGTTTAACTCAAGCCAAAAATTTGATATATGAAATTTCTTATTTTTCCACTATTACAAACATGTCAATTTTTATCTAAGACTGACAAACATTTTTGTTATTTTACTTTCTCTTAGTAGTAGTATATTTAAAATTGCATTAAAATACATTAAAAGTACTCCATTTAAATATTCTGTTTCTTTCTTGGAATAATTACTTCACATGCGAAACACAGTTACAGTGAATGTTATTATTCCATTACTATATATGGGCACAGTTATATTTGTCTATCGGCATAATTAATAAATTTGTAAGAGTTTTTTTTGTGTAATCATAGTACTTTTTCACAGAAAAACACCATTTCATGCTCTATTTCATGCAAAATTAGCAGGCACAGATAAATCTGCTCCCATTACAACTAATAACTCTAAAAAGATTTATCATAATCTCTACAAAACAGAAAGCAAAAATAAAATATACCAAAGCAGATGGCAAAGCTTTTAAATCTGCACAATACTGCACCAAAATTGCATGGCAGCAAAACAAATGAACAACCATGACAGTGAAAGGGAAAAAAGAAAAACAACTTTTCTGTGCAGAGAGACCCAATTTTCTCCCTTTTTCACCTGGGCTTTAAGCTATTAATTTAATTTCAGCCCCAGGAGTTTCAACATAGTAAATCAAATAAGCCAATTGGTAGAATCCTTATTGTTAATTACTTTATGCTTTAAGGTAATATCATGATATGCTATTTTGCAACCATAAGAACAACATTCCTTTATGCATCTCAATTTTTTTTTCTCAGGCTGCCAAACGGTAAAAGCTGCAAGCATGCAAAGACTTTTCATTTGTTTTTCTTTTCTGCACCTTAAGAAATGCTATATTATCTCTAGAAACACCCTATCTTTTATTTTATGCACTATTTTAATGAGTGACAGAGAGCAAACAAAGACCAAATGAGCAGATTAAAATGCAGGCTCCGTAATCTCAGTACCTTCTCACTATGGCTATGTTCCTCGTTTAGAGTTGTGCTACTGCACGTATCTACCCCAGAGTCTTTTATCTGAGGCTCAGACCATTCCAAGTCCTCTTCCAAAGAGTGGCCACCAAAGCACACCATTTTCTTTTGCCTCTCGGATAAGGTGTTAGAATCCGACAAAACTGCCTGCTCACTAGTTTTTCTTTTTCCCCATTGACTGTCCCCTATAGGTGTGGGATAAAAAAAGGATACAAAAAAGAAAACATGCAAAGGTGTAAATAAAACCAAGGAAATGTGAAATGATAAAGGAAACTAAATGGTAAGGCTCCACATGTCTCACCAAAGACATTGGGGATGCCTCACTGCTATGCCAAGACGTATGGTCCAACCAGTTGTAATCCATGTCTCCTGTGAGAATCAGACAGACAAGATAGTGCAGTAAAGGAAAGGTGAAAGAAAGGACAGACAAAGATACAGCAAAATTGTAAAGACTTCTGATTATTCTATCTGATTCATAACCTCTGCCAGCTGAACTTGCAAAGGGCTTCCAAGAAAAAATTAAGGCTCCCATAGAGTACATGGAATATGAGAAACAGTGAGGAAGAAGACAAGTTTGTGTGTCTACATGTGCACAAAATTATGCACAATGTAAAGCATCATTGCTTCAGAATTTTTAAGTGTTCCTATAAAATTACTTACAGTAAATTAAATGAAAAGGCTAATTGCACTGTATTTCTAAGAGCATATTCGTAAGGGAAAGCATTTGAATATGGAATGAATTGCCATTTTAACATAAAGGAACATTTCTGACTCAAGGAAGTTATTTCCTTACTTTTCTAACACAAATTAGTATTTATTCTAACCATTTCAATAAAATAAAACAATGGGACTCTGTATTCACTGTAAAGTAAGTGACGTTTTAAGGAAGGTTAAATGAAAAACAAATCTAGAAATTATATTTAGAAGAAAAAACATATTAACTTTACTTTGTCTTCCAGTTAAATATCAAGAAGATTACTAGTAAGTACAGGTATCCCATAACTGGGAATGTGTAGGGTTATATATAAATATTTTATAGAATCAGAATTTAACCTGCATGGCAGACCTAGGGTAGAAAGAAGGGTTTGAAACACAGTTTTAAAGAAAAGGCCTAAATTAATGCTGCTGTCCACAGAATTGGGGAATGATTCATGTATTTTAATAAAAGATTCTCTTTCATGTAGGTATTTTAAACTGTAAGTTATGCCCACACATTTTGCTTTATTAAATTTTTTCTTTCTTTTTCCCTCACCACTGTTGCTACCTGTTAAATGAAAAACATTTTTTTACTACATGCTACATAATATTTTCACAATATTGTATGCGGGAAATAAATGTCTAGTTTTCTATCAAATTTCATGTCCAAAAGAACACTAAAGCAAAGTAGTTCTGCCCTTTTAAGTACAGACCACAAATAACATTTTTTCTTCCATTACTTCAGATCCTGCTTTGACGTTGCTCAACCTATTCCTCTGGAACTACACCAATAAGGGGGTGAAATGTGACTAACAGATCTTATCACTGTCTTGTCAATTGTCTAGAAAACTTTACAGAGCAGATATGAAGATACAGCCCCATAAAACTAAGCTACTAAAAGCCAATAGTCTTTCGAAAAGTAAAACATAGCCTTTTCTTTGATAAAAACTGTTGAAGGGTCCTCATAAAATTATTTTGAGGCTTTAAGTCATCCATATTTTCTAAATAATATATAGGTGGGCTGTAATCTATTAATTATGTTACTTGATTCTTGAAATTAAGACAACATTTAAAAACGGGAAATTCTTACCAAAACTTCTTTGCCATAAATGTTAACATCTTGACCATATTACAGATAAAAACATGGCTAGAGGGGAAAGAAATCTTCTTCTGAAAGCTAATAACATTTTGCTAAATGTACTTCTGCCATGGAATTTCCACTGTTACCTCTGCCTCCAGACATTGCTTCAGGGGTCCTGGGTGAAATCATCAGCGAGATCATGAAGATCTAGCACTTATTCATAAATATACATTTAAAAATAACCAGAAGATAGCAAGAGTTGCAGTCTACATATTGCCTGTTTTACATATTACCTGGGGCCTTTAAACATTGGTCCCAGGCTCATCTGCTGATGTAACTGATTTCTGCTGACTCCAAGAGTCCTCTCACTGAGGTATTAATGTATGGTCCATCCACATACTATATCTGCCCAACATTAGACATATTTAGCTGAGCATACTCAAGGCATTAACATATAGAAATTTTTTTTAAAAAAATTCAGTTATTTTGCAGAGACAGTTACGCTTTATCAAATTATAAGCCCTGAACCTAAACCTGCATGAAGGAACGAACACTTGAAAAGTTGCAAAAACTTGTTGCCTGATCAAAGCACTCCCACTCTACCATTTTCCCTTCTCCTTTTCAGTGAACATGCAGAAAGTTGACTTTCTTTTTATTTCAGTTGTGTCAGTTTGTGTAAATACTAATTATTTGGTATTTATAAAATGAAAATTAAATGAAAATAAAGAACTCCATTCAAAGATTGTTTTGTCTTTATCTGTGTTTTTCCATTAAAATACGTAGTTAAAAATTATCATAGAAATTAGAAATCATAAAACTCTTGTAGATCTTATAGATTTTGCCCTTAACACTGCATTAAGTGATCTAAATGACAGGCCTAAATATCATGCAAGCTAATAAAAACGGCTGTCTGGAAGCCCTCTAACATATTACATTTCTATGAGAGACGTGTACGGCTTAGTATACACACACCTTTTGAGGTAAAATGAACGGCTTGATAAAATCAATGGACATGAATTTTTCATTCCAAGTTCTAAAAATATTAAGACCTTGACTAGGTAAATGATTTTTGAAATCTCGCAAAATTAAAAGTAACACATGTCAGCCACATAGTTCTTTGTTTGTCTACAAGAAAAATTGCTAAGCCATAATCTTTCTGTAACAAAGACACTGTAGTTTTAATTGTGAGTACCAGGGAATGCAATTGCGGCTCTCAGGTACTTCTCTCTCATAACAGAAGATGCTTTAATATTGAGAATATGTACATTTAGAATAGGAAGCAGAAATTACTCAAGAGAAAAAATTGTTGATAAATTATATAATACCAAAATCATCTTTCATGGGAAAAGGAATTAATATATTACTAAGCAAGATACAATCTTAGCTAATGTCATTATAACAGCATTCAAATGCCCCATGAGTTCAGGAGTGCAGTTGGATAAAAGAAAGGACATATGTGAGGTCTGCTCTTATTAATGTCATTGAGCTCTATATGTATATGGAAAGCTTGCATGAACAAATAAGGTTGGGAGAAAAATCACATCAGTGGACTAGCTTTTCTGTATAAATGGTGTTAAGCTGAACCCTTGTAAGATTACCAGTGTTCAGTATGTTTTACTGATTTTCTTTAGACAAACCCAAACATGCACAGAAAAATATTTTCTTCTTCTATATCCAGGAACCCACAGCAGTGGGACCTTCCAGTAGCAATGGGAACTTCAAAGGTCAGTGTTTTAAAAGAATGCCAGTCAGTTTCTGTTTCCCTTATATTTTAATGTTTTATTATATGGGTTTTTTCTTCTTAGAATGGCTTTCCCACACAGGAGTATGGTAATTGAGTATCATTTATAAGATATAAAGGAATTTGTATGTAATCTACATGGTATGTGTCCATTCTTTAAGTGTTGTCTACGTTTATGGTCAGGTTCAAACCCATTTCCCAAACAATCTAATAGTTTAGACTTAAACCATTCAATTTAATTGGCTATCCTACACATACAGAGTCATTTTGATGCTCTAGGGTGCTCAAAATCTTCACAGAGGATATAAGGATGACTCACGTCCTTTCTAACTAAAACAGGACCTACCTAAACTGAAAAGTGTTTCCCTTAGTAAACTGAAAACATCAGCTTACTTTAAACCAAATAAACCAAAAACTTTCCCTCAAATTCAAATCTCACTGCCAAAGGTCATATAACTTTAAATTCTTCAAGCTGAGAAGTCTTACTTGACTTCGTATTGTATACTGAGCACATACTGCCTACTGACTACTTGAGCCAATGATGGTACAAACCACAGATGATTTAACCTTGCAACTGAGTGTATATTCCCCCTCAAAGCTAATTTTCAGCATAAAGCTACAGTGAGCTGAGCACATCACTGTCTCTTCATCCTCCTCTTAACTAAAAGGCTCCCAGTGCAGCCCCGTACCAGAAGGTCTCGGGAGAGAAGTAAAAAGCTATTGTAGAACTTTCATTTAAACAAGCTACTTTTTGTGCTTACAACACTATCCATCCGGACTGTCACACAGTGGGTGACTCCAAAGAGGAGCTACACAGCCAGAATTGCCTGGAGGTGATTACACAAGAGCTTAAACAATTGCTTATTGCTTTGTCAGCTCTGGACACTTCAGGGACATGCTAGCTTTTGGTACAGGAACAAATGCAAAGTTGCCTGGCACATGTAAAGCACAGAAATAGTTTTCAACAGTCACTAATGCAGTTTGAGCAGTGATAACAAGAAAAGGCATCTTCTTGCGTGTTTCAACATTTCTTATTCAGAAATAATTATTCCTCTGGATTTGTCAACTTTCCACATGGACCACCCTAGGAAAATGTCTGAAGGATCTGGTCCTACCAAAACTAAAAAAAAAACCCAAAAACCAAACAAAAAACAGACGCTGTTCTTTATGTAAAGGATATTAAATACAGTCTTAACTTTTAATACATGAAATACAGAGGAATGCAGCAAGTAGGAGAAAAATCTTCACTAGTGAAAAGGAAACTGTAGACCACATTCTGATGTATTTGCACTTAGCTCAGACTACATAAATCAGTGGCACCTATGCTAGGAGCTGTATGTAAAGGCCTGAATAGCCTTACTACTAGGGGATGGGAAGTCTCAGGGCAGCCAGATAATTAAATGCAAAAGATTTGGGAAATCTTTTGTCAGATGTCTCAGAAAGCAGATTTTGAGCTGCTTATAAGAATCAGTGCTGCAGTTTTTAAGAGAAGTCAAAGATGAAGTAGTGCAATCACGCTTCTACACAGGAGCTTGACAGGCATAAATGCTATGAAAATCACTGTGCACAATTCAGCAGAAACTCCTGATGTGGTGCCTAGAATACTAGCAGATGTAATAAGTAGGAAAGTATCTGTCACCTGAAAAGTAGGGCCAACCCACAATCACCTAAGGTAGAGTTAAGTTTTTCCATCTAAACCAGTTAGTCTTATCTCCATTCATCAGGCCTATTTTATACATCTACTTTATGCATGATTTGAATTGTATTCAAGAAGTGGTTTTCTTCAATAACTGTAAAAGAAGTCAACGTTATTACCTTGGATGTAGATCTCTAGTTTGTGGGTATTTACATTTAATCAGATGGAATCCCAGCCCTCATATATGAATCTGTAGATTTATAGGACCACTGCATGTGATAAAGGGTCTAAGAGTGATTTTGTGTGATCTTGCAAAATTGCCCTCATTAACGGTGAACATCCATGAACACTTGAATTTCTAATAGTCATGAAAATAAAAGATAAAAGAGGAGCTACAGACTGGAAAGACAATTGTGAATAGCAGAGTGCTGCATCCCACAAGGCAGGTGAGAAATAGACTGGAGGAGGCAGTACGACAACACAATGCATATCCATGTGGCCAGAATTGGTGACATTGAAAATGTGCTGGTGTTGAAGGCAGATATTACTACCAAAGAAAAGTCTTTGCTCTACATGGGTTAGTCAATTAGAATTTTAAAATATCTTTTTTTTTGTAGGTTTTGTTTTTTTGTTATTTTTGGGGTTTTTTTTTGTAAATGATACTTTATAGAGGAAAATCTTCTTAAAACTGAAGACCCTGCTTTACCTTCAAAGCCCATGTAACCACCTTGCTTTCAACTGTCACAAGTACTGCTTAACAGAAAAGATATTACTTTTAAAGGAAAAGGTAATCTAATATAAAGGTTGAAATTATTTCAGTGTGTCTATTTTGTTCTGGCTCTTTCTCAAACTGTGACTTAGATCACTACTAATAGAAGAATGTTTACTGGAAGTATTTTTTTAAGTATGTTTGGTTGGAAGGATTTAAATTGCAGGAAAGACTTTCTTAAAAATTACATTTACTAAAACAAAATTAGGCTCAATCTGTTAGTCAAATATATTTCGATAAATGTCTTTCTTTGGAATAAATTGAAAGAAAGCATATAAGTATGGCAAATAGATTTGTATGATAAATTGTCCACTTCCCGTAGAAAGCTATTGACATAATTTCTTAATGGAAGTCAACACTCACCTGACTCCCACTGGAAGAGATGCTTCCAGTCACAGCACAGCACACAAAATAAATTAGCTTATACACTTACAATCATGTCTCTCATATGGCACCTGGAGTGTGACTCTATTTCACACCATGACCTCTATCATGTGATCCAGTACACAAATTCACACTCAGCCAGGAAGAAAATGGCCTGGTACTGTTAAGAAGTCATGAAATTTTATACTGGGGTCCCAGTTGTTATCCTAATAATAGCCAAGTTTTTCGGGTTTGCACACTTTTGTCATATATTCCGTGCTACTCTATTTCTAACAAGATCAGGAAAAACTGGAAATAATTAAACATGAAATACTATAGATGTCAGTTGCATGACTGTCTTTAAGATTTTGTCTTAGGAAGACATTTATTTCAAATTACACTTTTGACCCTACTTGTAGCCTTTTCACTTTTTCATTTCTTCTATCTTTTGGCAGTAAGTTTTGAGCCTATGCCTGATAAAGGAAGTTCTCTCAGCAGAATACAAAGGAAAACACACACTGAAAAGCTCAGATAAGACAGAATTGCTGGATCACGCCTAGTAGTAATCAAAAGCAATTTACTGCTCTTTTATTATTATTTTTAAAATATTCCTTTTTTAAGTCCCTATTCACAGCTACAAAGACCATACGTATGTGCTCATGGGCTGACCTCACATGTGTTCCCTACTTATCTGTTATAACCATGCATGGCTTCACCTTGGGGTTGCAACCACCAGCTCCATGGCATGTTCTTCACCTTCTCAGGCTTGGAAGCAGTATCAGCAATACCAGATTGCCTGCATCGGGTTGAGGGAGCCATTTAAAGAGGAAACAAGCACTACTAGTAATGCAGGGGAAAATAAAATCTGTTAATCTCATTAAAGAATCCCATATCTGGCCCCTGTTTCAGCAGCTCAGTCTTATGTAACACTTATGTGATGATATTCCCATCAATTAAAACTCAGTGAGCACACATCTGACTAATCTACAGAAAATTAACAAATTCTTGGATATAATGTGTACAGGAATTAACAGGTGTCTGGAAGGTAAGAAAAAAAAAAGTAGAGTTTCCACAGTCACTGACTCAGAAAAATGTGTCACCTTGGAAAACCACTGCTAAGGAAGCACAGAAGAGCCAATGGTTCCGTGATGTGTTTGAGCTGTTGCACAACTGGGAACCAATCTGCACATGCAAAACAAATTCCCTTCTCAGACTTTGAGAACAGTCCAGGCAAATTCAACTGCCTTGCTGACAACAGCAAGGCAACAGTAAAACCTGACAAGCCAGTTGGAAACGAGCCTTATATCTCCCTGGAAGTGAACACAGTTCATGATTGGAGCATTATGGAAATTTGTGAGAAATAGCTCAAAGTTTAGGAAACAGGTTTGGGTCTTGTGTGCTCATGGTATCTATTTCCATCAGATTTTACTTTTCATTACCATTTTATGTACACTCGCTAAAGAAGACTTGGATAAACTGAAGAAATAAGTAGCTTCAGGGAAACTCTATTTAGCATTAGTAGACATATTTGCTTATGTAGTTCACTTTGTGGTGGCTTACCCTATACTCAGCTCTTGCACAGATATACACTTTTTTTACATCCTGAAGTTGTGACTTTGCCAAAATGACTATCAGAGAAGCTCCAGCAAGGCTGCCTGGCATCTGGAAGTCTTAAGACTGTAGGGTTTAATGCACATATACTGAATCCTAAATGTGAACTTATTTCTATTTGGACAGAAATACGAGCTCTCTACCTTTGAGGAGCAGTGTTTAACCAGGTGCATTTTGACTCCTTTTAGAAATGGACATCGGCTGAGAGGGAATCTAAAATTATGCTTTCTATATGCACAGTTCCTTCTAATATTTACTAGCAACAGAAAAACTACACCAACAAAAGAACCCCAAAAAACCCTTATATTGCATACTTACTTGCTTTCAAACTTTACTGTTTGGATGTCAACATTAATTAGTACAGAAAATAACCCTAAGCTACTTTGAATTACTATATCATAATTACTAAGTAAGCCTCAAATTTGCATAGTGAAGAGAACAGGAAGCCATGAAATACAACAAAGGAATGGATTCTTTATGAGACATGAAGTCAAATTCAGAAACGAGGACATAAACTCAACCTGTCATTTGTACTCAAGACAGAGCTGTATTAATTTCATCAAGAGAACAATCAACCATAAGTAAAGCTGAAATAGCAAACATGTCAGGCAAGAAAATCTTCTTAGCTTAGTTTTAAAGAAGCATGAACATATTTATTCATAACATTTTTCTATATTTTATGCCCAAAGACATGTAGACCTAATCCTAATGAAAGAAGACATTACTAACATAGTAAGCTATCACAGGCACACCATTATATGGAATCAATTTCCATCATCAGCCCAACAGCCACCCATATATTATGACTGAGGATCAGCCAGTTGTTTCATTGATCACATCTTTTTCCTTTCCCTCCACTGCTTCCAGTCAGGATCAATGACATCTTGCTACCAAAAAGTGATATTAGCAAGTACTTATCTTGTGATTCTTAGTATGAAATAACCAACACACAAATAATGTATCTATTTATCGAGTAGACTAGTTCAACAATAATAAAGATTGAAAAAAAATAAATTTTTATGTGAAAAAATCTTATAAAACAGTCAAATTAATATCTAACCTGATCTAACATTTCACATGTGAAATACCAATAACTTTCTGATTGTCTAAATGAGTATAATTTTTAACCTGCTACCTTCTCAAAACTTAACTGCAGGTGACACAAAATACGTTCACTTCACTGTTAAAATTATTTGATGTAAGAAGGAAAAGCTTAATCACAGCAGTAAATCCAAAGTATCATCCATCCCTGGCAGCACACATGCCATAAATGGTCTAGAAACATGCAGTGCATTTGCTGATTCAGTAAGCTGTAGTGACAGCAAAAAAAAACAGTGCAAGAGGGCTTTTCATCACCTTGACAGTGTAATAAAAGCCTTTGTAAACTAGTAATTGGATCATTAATTATTGATCTCCCCTTTAGTAGTCATGATGAAGAAAGCAATTTGCTATATGTAAAAACATCTATTGTTTTGAGTTTGGTTACATGTTATTTTTGTCAAACCCCCTTCTTTGAAGGAAATTCATTCTCTTTTTAAAGAGCAACAGAAAACCTGCAAACAAAACTGCAGTGGACTCCAGAAGTAAAAAACATAATGAACTGTCTAATTTAGGTTTATACCTTCTATGCACAGGCTTGACAGTGTGATACTACATAATCAAATTAGTTCAGAGCAGTGATCTGTTACACCTGGTTTACAGTTTAAGGAACAGATGTGAAAAAACAATATATGAATGACCATAGTTGTTTTTCAGATACCTTAGTACCTTCAAGGTTATTTTGTTCACATATATGTATGTTCATATGTACATGCAGGAAAAGACTATACACGTTACATCAAGAGGAAAGTTTGGATACAAAATTAAATATTAAAAAGGTAAAGATGATACAAGATTTAGCTTACTATGAAGCATTAATTTAGTCACTATACAAAAGTATTAATGTGTAATATTTCATAATATGATGATAAAGTTCCCCATCCCCACAATCATGTTCTGTGCATAGAAAAAAGATTAAATAAGTAACTAATCAATACCTTTGTTTCTTCAGTTAATGACCCCTTTCACTCGTTACTGAAGAAAGTTTAAATGCAGATCTAAAATTATTTGTCCCCTGAGAATATTTTTCTGGTGCTCTGGGCATGTTCTGCAGGAGTCAGGGTTAAATTCAAGGAATTGTTCTTTGTGGACTGTGTGCAAAATGAAATGAAGGGGATGCTATAATTACCATTCTAAAATGAGCTGCTGACATATAACATCAAACACTGTGAAATGTTCAAAACAATTTTCAGCGCCAAACTTCAGAAATATAGGACGTGATTTTTCTTTAATAATTTCTACCACCGTAGTTCTGTCTTTTTCTAGCTCTGTTATACCCATTCTTAATAAATGACAAGAATTTACAAAAACCTACTCACCAAATAAGAATTAAATCTTATTATATTCTTAAAACAAACAAACCAAAAAATCATCTTCCCAATATCAATCCAGGACTGCTCATGTCTACGTGTACAAGCTGGATGGAAATTTCCTTTGAAGAGAAATTGTCTAAGGATGTTCTTCAAAGTGAATAGAATATTGTGGAGATATAAGGGTAAGATTGTTACAGTAATATATTTAGAGAGACAGATACAACAAATATTCAAACATTAATTTTGAATCCTAATGATAAAAAGTAGATTTATTAACTGCAATTTTCAGTATCTTCATTATTTCAAAAGAATACAGAACAATGGAAGAGATTCCATGGAAGAATAGTTGATGTTAGCTCTGTAATTATTTCATTTCATTGAATACATAAAGAAGCACATTGCTCAGGGACCTTTCCACAGTCAACAGGAACTACACTCATAATTACAGCCTTCATGGTAGCTGAAGCTGTAATAAAAGTTACATAAGGGATTTAATCTTAGCCTCCTGTTTTTATATTATCACAATTACCTAAAAATATATCTCCTGAGGCTAAATATTTCCAGAATGATTTTAAGCAAAAGGTCAGTATTTTCCACTACTTTTCAAGGAAAATTCCCTCACATCCTCTACTTACTGATCTTTAAATTTCTGGAAAGTTGTGGTGAGAGGAGGAAAAAGTCATAATACTTAATGCCTACAAAACCAGCAAAGAATTCCACTCATAAATTGGACCAGGTCGTATATTATGAAGGCTCTCATTGCACAAAGCAGTCCTTCAGCCTATTCTTGTTAAATATGTATCAAGGATAACAAAAAAAAAGTGCTTCAAAGCCACCAAGTGATTTCAGCTGGAATTGTGTAGGACACTTGTGGTGCAGCCATTTTCAAACCAGCTTCTTCTCCCTTACTTCAGTTGCTCATTTCCTTAGGTGTGCACCTTACTTAACAATATAATTTATCCAGAATAACACAACTCCTCAAATGTAGGGTATTTTACTTTTGTCTTGTGACTCTCCACTTCAGTTTTATCTTCAGATAAATGTCTATTGCACTAACCCACTCTGCCTAAAGAAGACTAGCAGCAAATGCTTCATCTCCATCATCTGTACAGACAATTACTCTCACTAACTATTTATTCATCTCTGTGCAGTATAAAACTGAAAGCCCCTGATGTGGAGACATAGCAAGAAATACGAAAACTACATACAACCAATTTTCGGTATGTTTGTTGTTGTTATTATTATTATTTTAAATTAAAACAAAGAGGCTTCATCTTCTCAACATGCATTCTTGATATCTCTGTACAGGACTCAGATGTGAAAAAAATAGGTGTGAGATCCAGCTGGCAAAGGTGTCAACATGATGACCTTAAAAGATATGGCCAGCTGAACTTGTAAACACAGATGGATCATTCCCCTGATTAAAATCTGGCAGTGAATGCTTGAATGTTCACCCATTAGTCCCTTGGAAGACTGCTCCACAAATTTGTCTTAGACTCCCCAAAACACTCCTTTTTTTTTCTGCTTGTTTCTGCTCAGCACAGACAAAATAACATACAGCATCTTTGCTGTACTGTAAGAACTGCAGTCCTTGGCAGAGTGGAGGTTTTATTAAAAAAAAAGCAAAGCATGAATAAGCTGGAATATATTTATTATGATTAGAATTTTGTATTACCTGAATCTGCCATTTGTAAAAAGTCTGTGATAATATCTGTACTTTATTGTGTTTAGAAAGAATTTTAATTTCAGTATTCTTCTGTTGCTGCTTACTATTATGCAAGTAAGTTTCAACTATTTGTATCTACCAAAACAAAATAAAATTAGCTTAAATGAAATTTTGATTTGTAATACTGAATATACAAATAATGATGCTATTAACATTTGTTACTATACACTTTGTAATGGACTGTGATTTTGTAATTTCCATTCTAGAATTTGTTGAAATAAAGAGATCTCACAGGATTTTGCAAATGTAGGATTGGCTGTACTCACAGCTATACACTATAAACAACAAAAGCAGTTAACTTTTTAGGGTGACATTGCTTTTCCTGTCTATTTTTTTTAGATCATCTTCTGTCAAATCCGATAAAGAACTGGCAAGTATGATATGCTGTGGGAATAACAACTTTGGCAAACTACAGGTCTCAATGAAAAGAGTTACAGATTTTAACTGCATTTCTGCCACAATTCAGCATATTTTCTTTTTCCTTGCTGATTTCAAGTAAGATCTTATGCAAAAAAAAAGGCTTCTAAATTTCATAGAATCATAGAATGATTTGGATTGAAATGGACTTTAAAAATCACCTCGTTCCAACCCCAATTTCATAAATAATTGTGGTTTTAAGATTAGTTTCTTGTAAAATTCTTCTTTGCTTGTTTCTGCAACATCCTTTCTTTTATAAACAGAGTATAATAAGGCATTTTTTGTTTCTTGAAGAAAAGTCAGAAACAACAACAGTTGGTAATAAAAAATCTTCTCCCCAACCTTCGTATATTTCCAAGTATAAGAGTGTTTCAATGGGGAAAAGTAAAAGAACTCACTGCAGTTTTATTTTGATTTCAGGTATTGCACACACCAAGAACTCGGTACGAGTTTGCCTATCCCTAGGGAGAATAAGAGAAGTTCAATAGGATTCTTCAAAGCCTTTAACTCCAGTGTCCTTTGCAACGACAAAATCTTTTTTACTTATCTCCAAAAACTCTGTCACATGTCACACTGTGAAATCAGACATGGCAGCTAAACAGGTGAATGCAATCCTAGAGAAAGACAACTTTGGGTACAATTTTACTGAGCTACAACAGTTGTCTGTCCCAGCTTGTATCAAACCATGAGCCGATGCAATGTCACAATCCGCTCACTGCCAGTTGCAGCTTTCATAATTCTTTGTGTCCCTGAACAGACAAGCAAGCATTCCAGGGAACACTTTACAGTAATCCATAGGTTATGGGTTACCAATCCACAGTGCAGCAGAAGACCAAAGTGACCTCATCTTGACAGCTGGGGTACACTGAGACATGGGAGCTATCTCAGCTGTGACACTCATAATAAAATAGTTGACTCTGCAAGACTCCTGCACTTTTTTGCTTCTGTGGAAATTGTCTGTTCCAGCAATAAACACTTCAGAACTGTTGTGTAACCAGCAAACTGGGTATGGTGGATGTCAAGACTAAAGTCCTTTCCCTGGTTTAAAGGCACCCATCAGGAGAACCAGCAGGCAGACAGAAAAAGACAGTACTGCTGTGGATTGTTCTTCCTCAAATACTCTATAACAAAAGCAGACATTCCACACTGGAGACTTCAGGCCCTGTTCCCAGCCCTGGCCTTATACAATGCCTTGGTTACTTAGTCTGCTAGAAGAGATTAATCACAAAAAGAGCAAATTTAGGAAAGCTTTGAACATAGAAAAAAGGTTATGAAGTCAATGTACAGGAATGAAAAAGTGCTAAGAGAGGACAGCGAAATGGGTATCACAGTTTGCGAATTTAGAAGATTTTGATTTTTGCAAAATTTTACAAGACTCAGAAGAAGGAAGAAGACTAACATACAGAAAGTCAAAGAAAAAGCCTGGTGGATAGAGGAAAATCAACTGAATGCAGAAAAAAAATTAGATTCTTGTTTTGTTTAAATGTTTTGTGCCTGGATAGAACCCAAATTTTTACAAGTGACCCCTAACTGAAATCTGATAATTATAACAAAAGTTAACTGAAAAGTGGGTCTTCAGTTCTCCCCAAAACAGTAATGAGGAAAGAATTCAAAATACAAGGGATCTAAGTGCTAAGCCTTCTTCTGACAATGATCCACTGATTTCCAGTCCAAAAAATCAAGATAATAAAGCTTGCTTCCACTTACAGCGATAAAGGAATGAATGCGAGCAATTCAAATATTACTGATGATTGTTCTGCAAAGGACCACTAAAAAATTGGACAGTTAAAACAATCCAGACTCTTTTAATAAGAATTAAAAGAATAAATATGTTTCATTTCTCTAGGTAACATCCATTCCCTACAATGAAAAAAAGAGGTGCTGAAAAAGTACCTTGAAGTAATCAGCTGAAAGATATTGGTACAAAGGAAATATTTTAAGAAGCAAAGTATATCTGACCATGCAATCTGGATACTTAATTTTTTTAATTCATACATGATTCTGAAACCCAACAACGTTGTATCCAGATTCCAGTTCAAGGGAAGAAGTAATGAGAGATGGGCTCTGATTCTGTGCACAAAGGACCAAATGCCTTCTCAGAGTTGAATGCTCAGGGTTCAGATTCATCAGGCTGATACACAGAACCTTATTTTGACACACTGTGAATTTAGTTTTCAAATGTAACTTTCATTTTTACATCATTTTTTTTACAAAGCTCCTATATACAATTCTTTTTTGCTTTTGAATTAAATCACATTTTAGTAGGATAATTAGGGAAACATAAAGAAATTACATTAAGATTGCCTAGTTCATGTATTTCACATGAAGTTAATGTATATGAAATTACTCAGCCTATGTATAAATAAAATAAAAAACAAATAAACTTACAGTTATGATGTTTTGGGGTATACATGCATACTTTTTCACTCAATTTTGTTATTATTCATTTCAATATTAAAAAAAACTTCATTATACCTTAGCAGGTATTGTGTTCTATTTAACAACATCGAAATACTGCTCTCTGTCCATATTTGACATCAGCCATTTGTTGTCAGATTGCATTGCAAATACAGATGCAAGCAAGAATCTGGTCAGCATTTCTCACATTGTATTCATTGAATGGTTTATTTCTTCTGGCTTTGGAAAATAGTTGGCTTTGTTTTATATAGATGTAGTCCTTTTATCGTTCTATATAGATGTAGCCCTTTTAAATAAGTGTGATTGGGATTTTTTTGTCTTCTGCTAACATCATGGAAATGATGATTCAAACAGAAGTATTCCAATTAATTAAATACCCTTTTTTCAGAATTAAGAGGCCAAATATATTTCTTCATATAAAAAATTCTCATTTTGGAATTTATAAAATACAATAAAAATTAGAATACATCACTTTCAACTAGCAAGAGTAATTATTTTTGTAGCTTGAAACAATTCTTGGGTGACTACTGTCACATGAGTTATACTAAGCTGAGTGTGCAAAGTAGTATTGTTACAAAAGCCTTATGTTAAAATTCACAAGTTTCTTGGGTTTTCTGTAAGCACATAATGCTGTATTTAATTACATTGCTCCAGAACATCATGAAAAAGATCTGCTTACATTAAAACAATGCACATTTTCCAGATATTTAATACTGTTTTGTTAATCAGTTCCACATCAAGTATGTTGTTATTATTTAGCTCTTCCATACTCGATGCACATAAATCCCCGGCTGGTTTATCATTAAAACTTTCAGAAAAATGTACACTATTTCATGCACCCTATGGGGAACACAATGCAGTTGATAAAGAAAAATTATAGCATTATCAATCTGATTTATCATTATTATCAACAGTCAGCATTTTAAAATAGTGTCACACTGTTTCAATACTTATTCCCAGAAATGCATTTCTTATTATTTCATATTACCATATAATTTCATATTGTTAGCTACTGGGAGAATATGTAGTAAATTACAGGTATAAAAAATTTCACTGAAGTTCTAGCTTTGATGATACCTTAACATTATGCTTAGTTAAAAGATAGCCATAACCCATATAAATGCCTCCAAAGGAAATAGAGATATTCTCAGCTGACTTCTGAATTAATGACTTGCATATTCTGTCCTTTGCTCTGTCTTGTTCATTATTCATGACTCAGGATAATGGACACAAGTACACATTAACATTTCAAATTGAAAAGCAAATTCAATTTTTGTATCCTTTTCTACCAGCAGAAATGTTTTTCAACTACAAGCAAGAAGTATTTTTGTGCATACGTTAAAACCTTTCTCTAAAGCAATTTCCAAATTTTAATGAAGAGCTTTCAATAAGCCAACATATCATGTGCACTTCCCATGGATTTCCAGTCTCAATTGCTAGTATTTTTCAGCCATTTTCCTTGCAGTATTCTAAATGCCTGAAAAGGATGCTGGGTAAAAGACATCTAGCATCTCATTTCTTAGGAGCTGGCATAAGTAGAAACTCATATAACTCCTACTTTCAAAACAAGAACTTCAGAAAGTCACCTTTGCCTAAAAAAAAGCAAAGGTGACTGTCCCAGATAATAAGCAAATGTTGCCAATGAACATCACAAATAGAACTAAGATTTCCAGTCATTGCTCAGCTGAAAGGGACTATAAAAATGTGGCGCTCCATACTGAACACTCAGTGGTTTCTGTATGAAATCTGTCCACACTGCAATTTTAAAAGGCAGTTCTTGTCACTGTTTTTACAGGAAAATCAACCTGTACCTCAAGAGCCTCTTCAAGCTTGTACAACTCAAACAGTAACTTGCTCTGCAAATAGAACTTTGTTGATGTTTGGGATTGAGAAATGAACCATCTCCTTCTCCCATTTCACTGGGGTGCTTACAAGAAGCATAGCAAAAAAAAAGATTTGACAGGGATGACAGGTCTTTTCATTAAGATGCCAATTTTAAATTCATCTTTCAGAGAGAAAAAACCACTTTCAGCGGTAGCCAAAGATATAAAACAACAGATATTAAATAAATATATTGTGCAAAGAATACACGCTCATAAGTTTTATGAACACTGTGCTTTTTTTCTGGATTTCTACACTGAATGAGAGAGCAACTTCAGAGTTTACCTGTTTTCTGTATTGTAATTTACTTATGTGACATATAAATTAAACAGTAATAGGAGTTACCACTAAGAGTAACGCAATGAGTTATATATGAAAACAATTTTGTCATATTTTGTCAAAATTGTGAAGGCCACAAAAGAAAGTACTAAGAAACAGGAAATGTTTTGTTGGTGTCACGCTCTCTGTTTTGTCTCTACTTGTTATTTCTTTATTTGTGAGTTTTGTGTAAGACTGCAGAGATGCAAGCAAAAACACTTAGGTGAAGTGTACAGCAAGTTTAGATTATTGCATAGTATACAATCTGCATTTCTTCTAGTGACTTGACTGCTTAGGAAATGGAAAAAGCAGTTTTACTATATTTGTAATAGTTTGGATTTTTCTGGTTGTTCTTTACTGATGTTGCTATATTTTTGTTTTTTTTTAATAAAACAATTATTTGTATTGCAATTTCAAAGTTTGAAATGAGGGCCTTAACAGATAAGGTATAATGGACTCATTTCATATATAAAAAATAATTTTAAAATATTAGTATTCAACATGGATTTACAAATTCATCAGGACCAGTGTTACCTGCTATTCTCTTTATCTAACACCATTACAGCAAATTTCACCCTTAGAGTACTTTAAAAATACAAACATAAAGAATCAGAATGGTTTGGGTTGAAAGGGACCTTTTAAACTCCCCTAGTCCAAACCCCTTGCAATGGGCAGGGATATCTTCAACTAGATCACATTGCTCAGAGCCCCAACCCAACTGATTTTGAAAGTTTCCAGGGATGGGGCATCTACCACCATTCTGGGCAACCTGTGCTCATTGTAATAACTGTATTCCTTATATCTAGTCTAACTCTATCCTCTTCTACTTTATGACCATTCCCCTTTGTCTTATCACTACACACTGTTGGAAAAAGACCCTCTCCAGCTCTCTTGTAGACTCCTTTAGGTACTGGAAGGCTGCTCTAAGGCCTCCCCAGAACCTTCTCTTCTCCAGGCTCAACAGTTCCAACCCTCTCAACCTGTCTTCAAAGGATAGGTGCTCCAGCCCTCCGATCACCTTTGTGACTCTCCTCTGGACTTTTCCCAACAGGTGCCCATCCTTCTTATTTTGAGGGCCTCATATTGGATGCAGCACTCCAAGGTGGGTCTCATAAGAGCAGAGTAGAGGGGCAGAATCACTTCCTGGACTGCTGCCCATGCTATTTTTGATGCAACTCAGGATAAGTTTGGCTTTCTGGGCTATGAGTGCACATTGCCAGCTCATGTCCAGCCTTTCACCCCCAAGTCCTTGGCAAGGCTGTTCTCCATCTGTTCATCCCTATCCTGCATTGATACCCTGACCCAGGTGAAGCACCTTGCACTTGGTCTTGTTGAACCTTATGAGATTCCCACAGGCCCACTTCTTGAGCTTGGTCAGGTCCCTCTGGATGGCATCCCGTCCCTCAGGCATGTCAGCTGCAACTCACAACCTCATGTCATCTGCAAACTTGCTGAGGGTGCTCTTAATCTCACAAAATATTTCAAATTAGAAAGATTAGGTTAGGAAAAACACAACAATGGGAATTTGTATAGCTCTAAAGAGTATAGAATCTAACAGTCTTGAGGGAAAATATATTGCAAATTTTGCTTCACAAATTCTCTTAAAACTTGGTCATTCAAATATTAAAAAGAAAGAAGGAAGGAAGTACGCATTCAATTTGTTTGTATGCAGAACTGCTTATTTTTATTTCTATTTTAGTCCCTAAACTGGCAATGGGATTATTTTGATCTGATACACACAAGCAAAAAGATGACTATTCAGAGTACAAAATACATCTCATCCCTGCTACAATTCATTTTCTCTTCAAAAATATGTCACCCCATCCTACGTGTTGACCAAACCATCACTGGACTTGAGGAAATGGAACAGTGTTGAAGAAACTGAAATTGCAATAGAAGATTCAAAGTTCCAGAATCAGATAAATTGATTTTTTTCTTTTCCAGTGGTCATGCAGTGAGCAGCGACGAAAGAACCTGGCGGATTTGTATTAGCAATGCTTTTAGCCATTTTAGCAGTCAGACTCATGTCACTGACAGGCATTAACTTCACGATCACTGTTTGCTGCAGTGCAATTCTGTAGCCTTACGTGCAAATCTAGGGTGTTAGCCCGGATTTACTGCCCTCCTGTCCTACTGCACAGACCTACATCAGCCCTGTGGCCCAGTTCTCTGTGTTGCAAATGCCTCTTGCCAGGTCCGCACAGTTCCACTCGCCTTCCTTTTCCTTGCTACTGCTATTATTTTTTTCCTCTCTTTGCTCTCCACTCCAAATGTTTTATCCCTCTTTCTTTACTGGGGTGCCAGAAAAAGCAAAGACTGATTCTTCTGTATGACTCTGACTCCTCGGGCTGGCAGACACTTTCTGAATACCTCACTATCCATATTTTTTCATATTGTTTCATATAACTTCACATCATGCTAGCATCATTGTTAGGAAATAACTCACCAAGTGTTTCACCACCAAAATACCATGGGAATGAATCCATTGTGAACAAACTGTGAGCAAACCAGCATAAATTTTTGTCCATAATATAAAGGTTCCAATTTGCTCATTTCCTAATGTAATTTCTTTTGTGAATATGAATCCTTAGTTTGATCCAATCTTACCCAGAATGATTTCTTAAAAATTTAATTAAGTCATAAAAAGCCTTTTTCCTCCCCTCAAAGAAACAACAACAAAAAAGAGCTCAAGTTTCTCTGTTTGCTAAGTATAAATATTCGTAGAAATAAAAATACAATATTCTTAATAGTGGTATTTACATCTTACAACACAACAATTACATTAAAAATCTCTCAAGGGCAAGACTAGCAGGAGGAAAAAACCCAGAACGTAGAAAAGACTGAAGATTAGACACAGAAATACGTTCAGTTAAAAGGTGGTTAATCCCAAAGACTTGAGTTAGAGGATTATGGGGCTCCAGTCTGGCAGATGTTTGTTTATTGATGTCACAGAACATAAAAAGCACACAGTGGAGAAAAATTAATAACTTTTCACTGACTAGAGATTTTCATATCTTAGATACACCTACTAGTAAAGGTCACTCAACAAACCCTGGTTTGTCTACAGGCTTTGCAAAGGTACTATGAAGATTTGTTTCCCAGTTTTAAGTTATATTCCCTGACTCTTTACCAGTTTGTAACTATTACGCTGCAACTGCCCTGTGTGGCAAACCCTCACAATTTGCACTCATCAAGAAAATATTAACACTCAGAGAAATTATGGGATAAAAAGAAGGTCACAACTAACAAGTCTGCCCTTCTAAGCTCACCTCAGTGCCCAAGCACAAGATTATAATGACTGTATTCTCTCACCCTTTCCATTCTTAATAAATTGTGTGTTGTGTTGTTCTCCTCACTGCCTTAGGAGAACATCCCATCCCAAATGAACTCTTTCTGCAAATGTTAGTAATGGCAAAAAAAAGATAAGAATGTCTAGCTTGTTTACTAATAAGTTGAATCATAAAGGTAATTAGGAAAAATAAAAGTCCCTCTAGATATAAATGTCTACAACTGCAAAATAAATTCTGGGACAGAAAACTGGGAGATTTATTTAGATTAAGCACAATATTTTATTGACACTTTAGCTGAGCATATTATTAAAACTTTAAACTCTGCAATGACATTATCTCAACTTTATCATATTGAAGAATTTGTTGTGCCAAAACACTTCTTTATTACTTTCTAGTTGAAGTGCCTGGCTAAAAGCAAAACATGACTTACAATTATTTCTTCTAAAATTTATTCAGACTGTGAGCCTTTTATTACATAACGAATGCACATCATGGAAGCAAAACATGTCATATGCACAATTTTCAACTGTATTACAATCCTATATTCTATCATGACATAAATCGAGTTTTCTGACACAATCTAGTTTAGATAAAAGAATGTAGATGACATGCTTTTTACTGCTTAGTCATATGTGTGATGCTATAAAAAGATGCAATCCTTACAACCTTCTTATCAGAGAGATATTTTAACGCTGGACTTCAAAAGTCCATCTGTTATACACCACCAATTTGAATTTCCCTGGCTTGAATATTACGCTTCCACCAATATACTTCCCTTTTGTGCTGCTGAAACTACATTTGTGATGATACTGTTTTATAAATATTCTATAAACTGTCAAAAAAATTGTAAAGATAACTCACCAGCCTTCATATCAGAGAATTTGCTTAGATATAATTGAAACACTTCCTCTTGCAAATAACATGAATGTATTTCAAAGAAAAAAAAAGTCAATCAGTGATGAGGCATAGATTTCCACAAGCATTGCAGTCTGGGCACAATTAATAACTATGTGCAGATGATTTTCACAGCAGATGTATAAATGCTTTACTTAGCCACATCTGTACAGCCATTTGAGAACACACTTTATCTGGTAAATTCGTTATCATTTCCTTAGTAATGGTTCATCATACTATTAATTAATCAGGTTTTGGTTCTCCTTTTAAAGGAAATAATTAAAGGCAAGAAACATTTAATTCAAAATTATGGCTTCCTGGAAAAAAAAAAAAAACTAAATTCAAGACTTTTTCAAAATAAGTTAGGAAAAAATAAACACAGTCATTGAAAGTACACAAGCAAGCAGAATACCATCTTTATTTCTTAAGTTTTGCAGTATTAAAAACAGATCCTTCACATAATGTGGAGTTGCTATTCAGATATTTAAATATTTTTTATTACTTAACAGTCTTTTTTTCACTCATGCTTGTGCGTGACATTAAAATTTTCTGCCAACTTCAATTTGATGTTGTTTCACTTGAAAATCAGATTTCTTAAGAAATCTGAATCAAATGTCTGCTTAGAACCTACACAAACTGTCATGGTCAGCTTCTACTGGTATCTTACAGAAAAATCTATTCTGCAAGAAAGTGTCTGAATATTTGCATTTGTTAAAATAGGTTATCTTGAAGGAGCTTAGATTAACTGAGATTAATTTTTTGTAATTCAAAAACATAGATCCTCAGTCCAACTGATGCACATGAGAGACTTCCCACTCAATTTAGGGAAACCAAAAATATTCTGACCGGATGAATTCAACCAAAAATAATCTCAATGTCTACATTTTTATGCAAACTCTTCAAATATAAATCTAAAAATACAAGTTTATTTAAAAATACAATGTAGGAAACACACTAGAATCAGACACTTTGATGGCTTTGTAATCAGTGATAATGCCCCTCTCAACATCTAGACTGAAACCTGCCTGCCCCTAAGAGAGAACAAAGCTCCCACTGACTGCAGAGGAGCCTAGATTTCTCTACTGCAGAGCAACTTGGAGATCCCACGGGCCATCAGGGATCTGCAACTCTCCCCTTGTCATCCCAGCAACAAAACCTTTGCTTTTAGGCTGCTCTAATCACCACTACTCATGGCACAGCTCTTCTTACTGATTATCTATATGGGTCAGACCAGAACTCTGCAAAATGGTCAGTTAGATGAATCCAAAACAGCCTTCAGGGGTGTGGTCACAGTTCTTATTACATTTTTCTTCCTTCACCACATTCAATTTCCTTTTCTATTATTTTCTTGACTTTTACATAACCAGAAACAAAAGCATCCAGTTTTTGAATTGACTTCATGCTGTCACCACCATCATAACTAGTATGAGAAACTCAGATGTATTAAGCAATGTTGGTCAGACAGGTAACAAAGGAAAAGGAGAAGAAAAGCAAATCAATTAGTATAGTCCCAAAATAATTTCTAGAGATTAAAGCCTACCTATTCTCAAACAATACCTTACATATTCCTGTACCTATTGCACCAAACAAAACAATCACCAAAGGAAAAATTATTTTTGGGTGAAAGAAAACTATCAAAGGAGCTGTTCTGTTGTTGCAACAGTGAAAGTGAAGTGGTAACTTTGCACATATTATTCCCATCCTTATAATGGGTATCATCTATAGAGACAAAGGGAGCAAGTTTAGATCATGAGCTGATAAACTTCATTAAAAAGTTGTATGTGCACTTTAAGCCGCGCTGTGCCACAGGAGACCGGCCCCACTAGCAGATATGCACAGAGCCAAAGCTATGCTTCTCAATTTTGTAGAGAGAACTGCGGTTTTCTGCACCAAGGGCTAGTGATGTCCCGAAGTATGTGTTAAGCAGGCAGAGGAGATGGAGCTGAAAATGAGGGTGAGAGTACATTCAGAGCCAGGTTTGTTGTTCCTGCTTCCTTCAGGCCATTGCGGCTCAAGGTGGTTGCTCAGCTCATCCTCTCCCTATCTCCAGCAATCACTGCACCAAACGATAACCTCTCTTGCAGCAGCAACAGCAAGCTCAGCATGCCAAATAATCAACTAGGCAATTTCACCAACCCTAATTATTCTGGGCTGCTGCCTACTTAGATTAGTCCTGAAACCCATCCAAGACATTATCTACACAATCATCTGCAAAGTCCAGCATGCTTACATTTTCTTCCACTTCTGCCAAAGACATACAAACCAGCCCTCAGCTGGAAAGGGCATAATTGTATTTATGCGAACTGTGATCACGCTAGTAACCCCAGCCACTCTATTGAGCTTATTATCAGTCACACACCAACATGTAGAAACGGCTGCTGGAAAATGCCACTCTAGTTCAGAGCACAGAAGAGGCTGGCACTTCACTCTAAGGACACATTCAAGTGCTAAATACATCCATTTGCATCTTGTTAGGAATTCAATCCAATCCAGGTAACAGGTAACAGAATACATCAATCTTAGAGACAGAGAAAATTCAGTTCTTTTAGCAGACATGAAATACTTCATTTATTTTAACAGTCTCAATATGTTATTTCTACATGAAAAGGCCTTGCAGAGTACAGGGATGCCAAGTTTATTGAGTATCCATAGTTTACCTAAACTAATTTTTGCTTTGGTTCATTTCAAGTACTTTAGGACAAAGAATACCTTCACAAAGCATTTCAACCTTCAGTCTGGTGTTACCTGCTCACATTTTCAGAAAGGTCTGTTGATTCAGCACAAACCCTTCCTGACAACAGGCTCCCCTCAAGCACCAAGAACTCAGTACTTCCCACATAAGAGCTGCAAGAGACTGTCATCCTGCTTTTCCCTCCACCCCACCAGTGAGGAGGGTGGGGCTACATCAGGAGCTGGGAGGGGACACAGCAGGGACAGCTGGCCTCAGCTCGACCCACAGGGTGCACCATACCACACAATATTTTTTTCCCTTTTAAATGTTATCTGAACATGTTACATGAAATTATTACAGCTTTTATATTTGATGTAGTGAAATATATTGAACTTAAACAATCATAAATTAAATAATTGCAAGTAAATTTCTAATTTTCAAGTATATAGCAAACACTTAATAATTTGAGTCTAATTTATTTTCTGTTCATATAATTTTAGAAATTCCTCCCATCACTGATTTTAAATTCACCAACTATATTTTTTCAATAAAATGAATCATTACATTATTACAAAATATAACTTATTACTGGAATGGTAATGAGAGACATAACCATTATAATCTGATTTCTTGGAGCCTCCTTTTACACAGCAGGAAAGTACTTAATCTAAATGCAATTGTTTCTGAAATTTTCTTTTCTGCAGTTTCCTATAATAATTTTTATTTAATTTTAATATGTTTAAATAATATTAATCCATATACAGGTTTGCTAGCTCACGACATCTAGACAACTATGCTGAAAAGCCAAAACAAAACAGCCAGTTCATATGTAGCACACAACAAAGCATGTTCTCAAACATAAAAATCATTCTATAATTAAAACACAATATAATTTTCTCTAGTTATTCCTTCACATCTTTTAAATTCAAAGCTTCTCATATTAAAAATGTAGAAAAGACATCTACCTGAAAGCCAGAGCAAAGCAGTTAAGAGATCTGTTTAGGGATTGAACTAAGAATATTTTATCTTTTTAGGTAGGCTAAGTCCTCATAATTAGTAATGAAGATACATCCAAGTTTTACCATTTGCAGCAACCCTAAGAGCCCAGATTACATACAGGTATGAGTCTTGTTCTCTGTTTATGTTCCCACACAGTCTTAGGCAGATGCAGAAACTTGTACTTGATGATTAATACCACTGACTTTACCAGCATTATTTAGAATGCATAAAATTAAGACTGTATCTTTCAAGATGAAGGTTTAAAACACATGCAAGGCTAGATGAATGTTTTGAATGTAAATCTTCACCCTAAAAGACCATAGAAATCATCTATTGAAATGAACTATTAAGAGACATCATAGATTCTCATCTCTCCTTCACACAAATGCTGGATAACTTTCAAGAAATGCCCTTTGATCAAACATGAGATATTCTTCAGTCATACAAGTTACTGAACTCAATAACAAATTAACAGCATGTCACTGAATGGACTGTGATAAATAGCAGGCTGTGTTAGATGTTGTAATGGTAATTATTCATTCTAAATTCTGTAAAGCTGTAAAAAACCGTTTAGAAGAAACAGCAGAAATATTCTACAAGTCCTAAAACAGAGCTTTCCTGATCAATAAAACATTTCCAGTTGACCAAGTTATACTCTAGACAGCAATATATTGGTTCAATTGCAATAGCACCTAAATGCAACAGTCAGGCATTAGGGCCCTCTTGAGTATTCCTCAGCCTACAATGTGGAAATGCAGCGACAGTTTTATGCTTATGCTTTTATCATAAACAGTTTGCAAGTACATGATCCAATGGGGCTGTCTATTTCAGTAAAATCTGCTTTATTTTTGCAGGGAATGTAATAGCCAAAGCATTTGGTGGATTATGCTACATAATACCAAATTTAAACCTCTGATAGGCAGGCCAGATCCCTGGCCTTGAAAAAGACCTACTGTGCACTCCTAAGCCGTTGCAGTGGGCTTAGGTAACCATCTGATGAACTGGCCAGGGAGAGAAAGTTTAGGAGCAGCATAGAAGTGAAAATGCCATGTACCTGGCATATACTTGTGGAACCAAAATATTTCTACATCCCAGCAAGCCTTACCTAATAATGAATAAATTGCATATATCTACATTTCCAGTGGGCATTGGGACAATCCTGAGTGACACTTAGACTGCATCTGTATCCCCCATGAGTCACACTGAGACCCTATCTACTCTGTACCCCAAGAACAGCAAAGCTTGAGGGAGCTGTTGTATATACAACTTCAGTTACATATAAAATAAACAAACATGATGAGGTAAGATCTACAGATGAATACATATCCAAAGCCTAAAATGGAGGGGGAAACTCAAATCCATCAATCTTCTACAATCGAGTTTAATTCCCTTTTGTCATATACTATTAGCCAATCCATTTGAAAATTATTTACAATCCCCCTTGACAAATATGATTAGAAAAGATTTGGTAACTGTACTAGCTGCTCTCATACAAAAACAAATATTTTATTACTTCTACTCTTACAGCAGCAGAGTTTTAAAAAGCAAGCTGGAGAAAAACCATCCAGCTAGAAAGACCTAAAGAACAACAAATACTCAAAAAACTGTATACAGCAGCTAAAAGAAAAATGATAAAATGTATTAAAAATTAAAAAATTACTGAAATTTCTTCCTCAAAATGAAGTTTCTGAAGTTCTGCTTTGTGAACTTGCTTATCACATAGCTATAATCTGACAAGAACCATGTCATAGTGAATGGAAGAGATAGTTTCTATGGCTTTTACTGCCAAAGAAATCACTTAAAAATGTATTTTAGTGCATCTGTACCAGAGGTCTGGACTGTAAAAATTTACTTAAGGAACAATATTTCAAAGTCAAAAAGTTTAAGATAATGAACTTATTTAAATTGCAGAAAATACTATCTGAACAATATTTAACATAATTCTCATCAAACAATATCACCAGCAGGATGTGAAAGACATATGAAAAATACAAAATATATAGTCTTTCTTTTGTAATCCTGTACTGCCTTGTACTTGCCTAATACACTCTGGGCCAGTTTTCATAGTGACATAAAATGCACACCCTTAGAATGAAGGGGATGCACCACTTCAAATTAGTGCCTTAAGTGTTTTAACACAGACAGAACGAGGCATTTTCCTGCAGGTTCACCTTTCAAAACTGTTGAATTACATTTTATGAATTGTTTAAAAAAATCAGCCTGCAGCACAAATCCATCAAGTAAAACTGCAGCACAGTCAGTTTTCCCTGTGATAAAAACTACAGATGAAGTAGGAAGTCTGAGAAAGTGCTACGACCTGCATTTGTTATCTATAATTAGCAACTAAGTTATATAATTATAATGTACTTTCGTAGCACTTCTTACAGCGCATTTTTACCATTTGTCAATAAAAAGCCAACTTCAGCTTCACCCAGCTCTGTGAAATGCTCAGCGACCTGTATCTGTGCAGAGTCACTGAAGGTCATTGCCTCCACAGGGTGATGGGATTTCACACTCACACTACCCAAATGTAAATGGCTCAAAGAGGTAGGGCACTGTCTCTTTCCAGATATTTAAAAAGAACAGAGCTGTTAACTAAGCACTCTGTGCTTGCATTGAATTTCATAGGCACGAGGAGACACGGCACTTCTGGAAAATAAAGCTTTTATCTTCCCCTGCGATGCGTGTCGTCTAGTCATCTGATCTACTACGGAGTGACTACAAGGAAGGTGTTAGTGTTAATGCTAGCAAATCCAAATCGTAATGTTTTACACCTACTTTTTAGTTCCTTCTTACAGATAAAAGGAAAAAGGAACAACAGACAATCAGTCTCACAGAATGTCGAAGGGAATCATGTCAGGATGCTTTCTTGCATATCTATTGTTGCTGAATTCTTCCTTTCTTATAGAAAATGAATAGTGAAAAATGCAACAGCACTGAGCATATAATACATTTTTCTGGTACAAAGGTCACCACAACCATATATTTTGTGACCTTAAACCACGGCAGTAATACAAAGTACTGTCATTTTCATAGATGCTTTTTCTCATCTTACACAGGTGCCATAAAGGATTCTTATTTGCACAAGCTTACTGCTTAGAGAAGTCATCTTCTTCCAGGGACCAGGCCTGAAAAGCTGCTTATCTCCCAGGGTATCTGTACACCAGTACAGCCTCTGTAGTAACAAGGGCACAGGCACAGCAGCTCAGCACAGACTCGTCACGTGCGTATTTACCCAGGTCTCAGCAGTTGGCACTCTGCAGCTCCAGCGCTATCAGCACTTTAACTACCGCGCTTAAAACCAGTTCTCATCCGTCAGGATGAGCTGCAGTCATGCTTTGGACTGCAGTGCAGCCCTATCTTCAGATGAGATATGTGGTTTCAATTTTAGGAAAATAGGAATACCAAGAGGCTCTCACCTACTCTATCACCTCGCAAGCCTTCACATGCATCACCCTTCATAATTTGCAATTTTGCCTATGATGCTGCCAGTGTTGCTTGAAAGTCATACTATTATTTACAGCTTAGCGCAAATGTGGTCCATTAGGTAGCTGAGTTATCTAACAGCTCTTTGTCACTGGACATGGTATCTCATTCCTCTTCTCCATGCTGCCTCCAGCAGTGTGACTGCGGTCTTTTGTGCCGGTTCTGGGAAAGATGCAACATGCCATAGTAATTCTTCATCTTATTAAGGTGAAAGAAAAGTGTTTGTTTATTGTAGTGGTTTAGTTTCAGAACACTGCAGTGACCTAAACTGGTTCACTAAAAGTCCGGTAAATAATGGATTTAGTCCATATGAACAATCATGAGAGAGGAGGAGGAATGTGGCTTTCCTTCCAAATGACAACGAGCTGTTGGCTCAACCCAACTGGCCTTACTGACTCACCCTTCCAGACAAAATCTTGTGTTTTCAGTGTCTTGAAGTGAGACAATAGTACTTGGCAACTTTTCAGCTTTTAACGAGGTCTTTAAATTTGTTTAGCCAATCTATTGGCCTGAGTTTCCATGACAATTTTATACTTCTACAACTAAATTCCCGGTTTTGAAGGGATTAATCTTTTCTTGTAACACTACATACACAAAGCAGACAGCAGAAAATGTGCTCCAGCTACCTTTAGTTATACTGAATTACATATATGAAGATTTCAACTACTGACCAGCCTTGGATTTTGCAAAGGATCGTAGTGATTGACTCGAGGCAATGGATTACATGTCTGAAACCCAGGAACTTTCAACCTCATATATACACTTTCTACAGCAAAGAGACAAAAGCAATCCTTTCAATTGAGCTCGGCTGATTAGTCTGATGTTCAAAACTAGTTCTAGTGGCTTTCATCAGTGAAAAGCTTTCAAGAACAAATTCCATTCCTTCAACTTATCAATATGTTAGCTTTAAAATTTTTTTTCTGTAATTTTCTTTTTTAAAGTGTATTAAGATTGCAGTACGAAAACAGACCATGAAGATTTTCAAAGGAATTCAGCTTTTGGAAACTCTCAGTATGATCAGATTTTCAGAACTGAGCTTCAAAAAAAAATTAAATCCAAGCTATAATATGCAGAAGAAAGGGTAAAATTATTAGAAATTATAAAATCCAATGAAAAATACTGCATGCAGCCACTTCTTAGTTAAGGTACCATGTAATATTTAAACACCTCACATACTGCGTCATAAGCCAAGCCTTTCCTTGTTGTTATAGACATATATAAAAATGGCCTATAAATATGCAGAACAGTAAATAGTCATAGAGGTTTGTGATAAAAACTTTTATTTGATTCTATTTAGATTATATAACTAATGACCATATATTTCCATTTCCAAAGTAAACAGATTATATAACTGTGAACCTAAAACATATTCATAATCTAAATGTTCAGAAAGGTAGGAAGTATAAACACTGGGACTATTTCTTACAGACTGTTTCTCTAGAATACCACTGATCTGAGTACATTTCCATAAGAATTGCTGTCTCCAATTTGGTCTAAGCTTCAGTGTGTGACACAGGTATTTTTTATGTACATATTCATTCAGTTCATCTGTTTTTGCACATCTCAAAAGAATACCTTAACACAGAAAATAGTGCTGCATGAATACAGGCTATTAAGTTCACTTTTCAATTGAAACAGATGAGATATAAACCAGAAGCTCCATTACCACACATTTAATTCACAATCTACTTCTCCATGCTCTTAAATACTACTCAAACTTTCCTTGGCAACAAGTTATTTAATCAACAAAGTGAAATGGAGAAATCAGATACATGTGACTTCACAGCACTTTTGACAATTTAGTGAGTTGAATATTTACTAAAATAAACTGTTTTAAAAGTATCTTCACGTCTGAAAGCCTGATAAAGCCTGCTAAACCGCACGATCAAATGGTTACCTAAACTACATGTTTTTGAAAAAGAGGAAAGGGATAAAAAAAATATGTAAAAGGAAAATTAAAAATTCAGTAAAGGGGAAAAGAACCACTGAATAATGTAAAGACTGATGGGTTACCCAAAGCAGGACCAGGCTGCTGAGTAAGTAATGGCAAGATTGCCCTGGGGAAATCAGTGAAATTTTTATGCGATCTTTCTCCACTTTAGTCTTTCTTTTATGCCGTAATGATTCTGTGAACATGTAACAATGCCCAGACATGGTCATCTAGTTAGGACCAAAAGCCTGCAGCTTGATTTGTTCCCAGTATAGCTGAACATTATAAGATGTCTTTAACTACTTTAACAGAAAAGCATGATACACTTTATGGGAAATATTTTCAGAAGTATATAATAAAATAAATCTGTTAAATGCTTTCACATTTTAAAGCGAAATAGAGAACTTCATAACAGAAAAAGTGATGATTTATAACCAAGAAAAATAAATGTGGACTAAACATTACTCTTGTTTTCTTTGCGCAATAGTCTTTAACCTTTTCATGACAAATAGGATTAGTTCAGTAGAAAAGGTGAAATTGTTAGCATATATCTTGGCATAAACCTTCAGTCTTAAGAGAAATATACGTACGTTGCATTCCAAGGCAAAATAAATTTCTCAACACAAGTTTATAACAGAACAACTGAGCACTAATTTGATAGACTGCAATGACCCAATTCCCTTCAACCACTTTTATTTAAAAATTTCTTAGTTATCAGAAAAGTCATTACCTCACATTTATTCTATCTTGTCCCTAAAATTAGTATTTTAATATCAGAACAGTAGATCATCACAGGAGAAATGCATTAATGCTCCTCTGAAATTAATGAAAGACATCAAAAACTTCAAAACACAATTATAGGGTTTTAAATATACTTTTGAGAAAATGTTACTGTTGGAAGAAGTTAGCTAGAATTTTCACAAATAGGGTGAAATTGGGTTCCTAATTCAGTAATAAGATAGCGAGGCAGGTGGCCTGATTTTCAAGGCACTCATCATTTGACAGTTGCTTAGGGCTCTGACTGGGAAGTGGGGGCAGAGTTCTGCAGGACTGCAGCTGTGACTGCCCTAAGCTGCTGACTCTGCCCTCACTTGTGCTGTTGCCTTTATTAGAGAACCAACTCCAAGGTTTATATACCAGCTCCTGAACAGCTATAGTTGAAATTACAGCCAGACACAAAAGAAAAAAAAACAAACTAGTGCCATTTTACCTGGACTATTCTATTTCTTTCTGGTGACTATTTCTTTCTGTGAATTGCAATGGATGAGACTTGGATGGAGTGAGAATTGTGAAAATATGGAAAGGATATACTTTCCCCTGACAAACATATGCTTCCATCTCTCACCTTTGACAATATTCAGTTTAATCTCAAGCAGCTTCTGTGACTAGCTAAAAGTCTTGAATGATACATTTAGGGGAGCTTGGAACAACAGGGCTAAAAGACACGAACCCAGTTTTCAGGTGAATGACATCTCTACAGCCCATTCTGCTTATTCCACCTTTGTTTTGGTTTCTCTATTTCTTCTATACTGATTATCCTATCCTTAATGAATTACACATACAAATAACAACATAACAAGAAAAGCACATTTTGAAAGAAAATGTGAAAGAAACCCAAACCATATAATCGATAGAACAGTCCCTACTAAATAGTTATTTTTTACTGAGTTAACTAAAATTATTTGATGATAGCCCATTTGGTTAACTGGAGGAGTAACAAAATTACCTGCAAAATCCATTTAAATATGCCATAGGAAAATACTAACATAATTTAAAATGATACTGAGTCTAATCTGTGTCAGATAACTTTGACTGTTTTGTTTTACTAGAAGAATAATGATTTCATCAAAGTATGAAGACTATTTTAATTTGAAAAATACATGCTCCATATATTATGGAGCAGTATTTAGATAAATACTGCTGAAAACATCAAAAAAACTCCATGATGGCTTTTTGTTCTATTATGGCATTGTAAGGAACCAAAATGTTTTACACAGAATCCATCGGGTTTTCATTTTTGCCTTATTTGTGCCAAATCTATATGATTAATTGCACTTACCAGTGATGCAAGACTTGGTTAACAAGTCCAAATTTTTAACTTAGTTAAACTGAAAGAGTAATTTGAAATACATGGACCAGGCTGGATAAGAGAGGGATTACCTACATAGGAAGCCTTGATTTTCTTAGGATAAGTGTTTGTACAGGAATTTCTTTCATTGTTATTGAAAGGTTAATGAATATTTATTGATTTTATTCAGCAAATATTCCACCTGCCAAGATGTGAAAGGATAATGAGAAATGATCTTGGAACAATAACAAAAGGTTCTTTTGTTTTCTATTTAAATTTGAAAAAGATTTTTTTAAAACGTGTGTAGAGGAAACAATAATGCTTATTATGATACTTTTAAGATGGGTCACACAGATAATTCAATGGTTTACAGCTTAAACTGAAAAAGAAACATCTTTCCTTCAGAACAGAAAATTTTCACAATTTCCAGGGAAAAATACATCTTGTAGTTAGAGTTAAAAATATAAACTGAAGATATGTTCCAATGATAAAATTTTTCCCTAAGTTAAAAATACTAAAAATCATGTTGTCTTATTAATAACAAACTTAATCTCCTGTGGAACCATAGATAACTATAACAATTCCACTAAATATACTTTAATAATAACTCGTAGTTCTTCTGTTGCAGTATATGGGGAGATAATTAACCTTGTGCCTAGACAACATTTCTGCTTTAGCCAGAGATGCAGCAAAGTCCCAGAGTAAAGGGAAACATGATTAAAGAATTGCAGTTTTAATGATTTGTGTACATTTGTATACCGAAGATTCAGACTGTAATTGAGTAAAGGTTTGAATCAATAAAATTGAATATTAGACTTTTTTGTTTGAATCTCAATGTTATGAAATTACTCATGTCCATTTACTTATGATAAAATATTCTGTCTTCTCTGATTATCATACGAAAATATTTCCTCTTCTTTACTTCAGCAAATCCCTTTCTATCCTCAGATTCTGGTAAGGCATAATCAGTTACACACCATCATTTCAGCATGCCTTATACTATCTTAGAGGAAAATCATTATAATTTTATCAGGAAGCTCCAAATGTTAATATTTACCATCTTTTTTGCCTAATTAGAGTTACCCCACAAAAGTTTCCTGGCTTGATGCAGTGTGTACCTGCCTGAACACTTCTGCCAGCCAGAGTGATAATAAGGATGTGAATATGCAGCCAAGAACTGGGAAAAAGCTGGCCTTTTTCTAAGAGGGATATTATTGTCCTATGCCAAGTTTAAATTACAGTAAATTTATGATATTATACATTAGATTCCTCTAAATGCTGCAAAGATCACACCCTTTTCATTTATCTTCTAAAGAACATAGAAGTCTCTAAGTAGAAGAAGGTTTGGAAAAAATTTTAAAAAAACCCAGAAACATTCTCTACAATTAGAAATCTCTGACACTTGAAACATTCTAGTTCTATTCTCATCTGTCTGTGAAAAATATTTCTCAAAAAAATATCATAGCCAATACTAATATTTTCAAGTAGTAAGAAATCTTGTTCAATCTCGTTCAATGCTGTAAGAAGTACTTCCAAAGAAGTGACACTTATTGCTTAAACATATAAGGAGAAAGATTTAATATTTCTTATCTCTCAATATTTCTTATATTTGCACTTAAAATAGAGGCAGTTCATAGGAGGAAGCTTAAAAAATAGAATAATAGAATTCTGAATTGTCAATCAAACTCTTTATACATTAAAGCTGCATTTGCCCTACATAAGATTTAGAGGTTTCCATGAAAAATTGAAATATAAACACAAAACAAAATCTCCTATGCTCCAATATTAGGTGAAATAATAATAAGAAACTTTGTTACTCACTGAAATCTGGCTTTTAATAAAACGTATCAAATATTTCAGTATTTTAAATAATCAATTATTCTTCTTATGACCATTCAAAATTTCATTATTTGAATGCTAAGGTCTTTCTGTACTGAAACTGTGTGAATTTTCAAAGCTGTTTTGTTCAAGTGCTGCAGCTTGGTCCCGAATTTATGCCTTCTAGTATAATTTGTTCCAGAGAAGTTAGACTTTCAGGAACTCTGTAACCTGAATGAAGCAAATTTTAGAAACAATGACCTCATTCTGATCTAATTTAGCTCAGTGTAACTTTGAAGCCAAAGTTGTTGAAGATGTATGAAACTGGCACAAGCAGGATTGAAATCAGGTCCCTTATCTCTCTGAATTTAAAAGTGAGAGCACTGTGACGGAATCCCACTTGCTTGACATCTCTGCTCATGTAAGACATGCCCTGTTCTTGCAGTAGCACGCAGGAAATGTGCTTTCTGCTCCTCACACCATGAGCTACCATACTTTTTTTAACTTGTGACAAGTATATTGTTTCCAAACAGACTTTATTCTCTGTCAACCCCTAAACTGTATCTCTACCAGAGTTGTTTCAATATTGCAATAAATAAGTAGGTCCTGCAAGCTGTTCCAGACGTGAGGGCATTTTAATTTCTATAATGAAAAATGGACATTATTCATATGTTTGTAAATGACCATAACACGGCCAATGGAAGGTTATAATGTATGTTTTCAATGCACTTAGTGACAAAGAACAGTGTATTAACACCTTGTCCTGCATTCACACATTGCTGATCACGCAACCTGAGCTCTGTGGCTTTCAATCATTAACACAGGGGAGTTTTTTAAATCACTGAAGCCTATTTATCCGTATGTTGTGTTGGGGGTGTTGGTCAACAGCTGGCTGAATATGAGCTGGCAGCATGCCAAGGTGACTAAGAAGGCCAGTCACACCCTGACTGGTGTGAGAAACAGTGTGGCCAGCAGGACCAGGGCAATGATTGTCACCCAATGCTTGGTACTGGTGAGGCCATATTTTGTCTGCAGTGTTCAGTTTTGGGCCCCTCACTATAAGAAGGACATTGAGGTGCTGGAGTGTGTCCAGAGAAGGGCAACAGAGCTGGTGAAGGGTCTGGAGCACAGGTTTGATGAGGAGAGGCTGAGGGAGATGGGGGTGTTTAGCTGGAGCAAAGGGGGTTTAGAGGAGACCTTATCACTCTCTGTAACTACCTGAAATTAGGCTGTAGCCAGGTGGGGATCAGTCTCTTCTCCCAAGTAACAAACAAAAAGATGAGAGGAAATGATCTCATATTGTGGCAGGGGAGGTTTAGATTGAATATTTGGGAAAAAATTCTTCACTGAAAGGGTTGTCAAACACTGGAACAGGCTGCCCAGGGAACTAGTTGAGTCACCATTCCTGGAGATATTTAAAAGACATGTGGGTGTCTTCTACACTTAGGGACATGGTTTAGTGGTGAACATGTCATTGCTAAGTCAACGGTTGGACTTTATCCTAAAGATCTTTACCAACCTATGATTCCATTTCTATGAACATGAGTTTCCTTGATAATAAAAACAGACATCCGTGTAGCTCTTATGCTTTAATAAAAGAACAGTGAAAGCAAACACTAAACTTAAGAACTGCACCTCTGACAAAACACAAACACGTTTGCTTTTGCCACCACAGATTCCACCCACATCAGATGTCAGCCATCATTTGTGCAAAGAGACACCTCTCACAGGCTGCTGTGAAAGGTGGCTGGGAGCATGGTATGCCTGAAGTGTTTACCACCACTGGAAAATCTACTATGTCCTACTTTATATCTAGAACAAATTAAAGCAGTATTTACAGCTATCAAGATTTCCTTGAATGAATTCTCTTCTTTCTATGTAGAGCTTGCCACTTGCTGGAACCCTAGAGTTTGAGAGATTTATGAAGAGCTCCTGGACATGTAGGACCCTCAAATATCTGGGGAAGCTGGAGAAGGAACCCCAGCTCCTGCGCAGGTCAGCCCTCTGGTGCTTGTGTTCTGAGTGGGGGCATGACAACCCCAGGGATCACTGGCTTTCCTGAGTGGCCATGGTAAGTCTCTTCAGATTGGTCCTTTAGAGGACTGCAGGTGTGACAGTATTGCCACAAGGAATACATGGGCAGTGCTACTGTTTGATTTTCTAAATCTACCTGTACAGCCTATTGGCACACAGAACAAGCCTGTACCACTCTGCTTAATATCTGCTGTATGGTGGCTGACAAATTATGGTGACCCTTTCAGACCTCCCTAAAGGCCTATTCCTTACAGTCCTACTGACAAACATCTAAGTGAAAACGCAAACAAAAAAATACTGCAACATTCCCTCAAGAAGACACTTAATAGAAGACACTTAAATTGCTCAAGCAATGTAGAAAGCTTGGCCTAACTTGCACAGCACAAACCCCGCCTTTATTTGGAGGTGACACCGGTCAATGTTCACTTTACTGCAAATAACACCACAACTGTTCTCACTTTATAAACCATGTTTCTTAGAGCCTTGGAACTGAACCATGTAAACTGAGAGGGTTTTGGGAAAGAACTGGTGGACTTGAACATTTATAAATACATCATTATGATCTCTGGATTTACTAGCAGAGGATCTATTTTACTGCTATTTAACAGTTACAAAAGCACTGGCATTTCAAGAATTGCTTTTCCCTAACATTTTAACTGATGTTTATCTTTCAGTATTAGGGAACACAGCAATATACCTAATATTTTGATCCAAAATATATAGTCACCTTTTCTTCCTGATCTTCAGGACTCACAACAAGTGTTGCAAAGAAAGACACTTTCTTTGCAGTTTCAGAAGCCTGGTATTCACAGCAAGAGTAAAGGGTCCCTTAGATAATATGAGAAAAATGTTGAGAGCATCAGAAAATTTGGATAGCATCATAAGCAAGAACTGTTCATTCTTGAACACAGAAAAAGGCAGAGGCCACCTGGTAAATGGGTAAATGGGTAAATGGGTATTCAGTTATGTTACTCAGGACAACTTCGAGTGTATGAAGACCTGTGCAAAATTCAATCTGCAAAATATGTCTAATTTTGGCACAACCTAAGTTTCAGGTAATATCAGCTATGTCCATTTAACACCATTGTCATGCATGTTTCCTGAGCTTTTAAAGAACGAACTGGTCTGTCACAATGTATTCTCCTCACCGGGGTCTTACACCTCTCATCTCACCAAACACCCTCTCAGCCCTTCAGCTCAACACTCCAAGATCCATGTTCTTTGCTAAGGGAGTCTCAGTCCCTCTTTGCAAAAAATGCAAAGCCAAGCTTAACACTCCTGTCCATCTCTCTGAATGCCCTTTTTCCAGCCACTCATCATCTCTCCCAAACTGCTGACTGCTTCTCAGAATCCTCTAACCTACCATTCAGGAAGCTCCTGTTCTCATCTTCCCTGTTATCTTCATCAGACCTGTTTCCTTCACACTATCTGCTCTTCCCAAACTACAGGCCACAAGTTTTGCCTTCTAGATCTGCTAGCTTTGTTCTTCCCTCTACTTCCAGAGTCTCAGTTTCCGTATCAATCATTGGTTTCCAGACACCTAATGATGTTTTATTTTGCCGTTCCTAAACCTCCTTCCCATATCTGCTCATCGTCCTGAAGCCTCCTGATTCCCATTCTAATATTCTAGTCCTCAGCCTGGCATATGACCCAAATTTCCCTGTCCACATATATTAGCAATACAAAAACTATGCAGTATCTTAAGAACCTAGCTCTTCTTTTCTGCAGTTGAACCTCCATTTACGACACATTTACAATGTTTCATGTGACTGTCTATGGGGTACCCAAGTCCTGTCAGGGTGTTCATCAGCTTTCCCTGTTCAGAGTTTCACTAGTCCCCCACAGAGGGAAGGTAGGAGCATTCCAAGGCAATGGTTTGTGGCCATCACCAGAAACATGCAGAAAAATAATTTTGCCTTTTCCCTTCCCTGAAAACAAGTAGATTGCACTTTTTAAAATCAAGGAAATATTACCTTGAGGCAGACAGTTATTGAAATGAGATCAGACCCAAACACTGAAAGTCAAAGGCATTCAGCAATAATGGAGTCCCTCAGCCAATGGATATTTCAGGTAGGCAGCAAAGAATTGGCAATAAGAAGTCCAAGGGCAATTAAGGAGAGACTTCAGGGCCTTGGGATGACTGGTTAAGGGATCAGGAGCACAAGGGCTCTTCTCCTCTATCATTCCAGTTGTACGGAATGATAAGGGAAGAAAGGAAGACTCCTTTCAGATCAGTACCTGACTCTGAGCCTGGTGTCACTAGCAGAATTTTGGGGGTTTGGATCACGTGTGTTGTTTACATGACACCAGGACTGCTAACAACAACCTGTCTCAAAAGAAGAAAAGTATCTTTGGGCAGGGGTTAGCAGGGCTTATTGAGAGACCTTTAGACTAGGCCTGAAGGAAGAAAGGCATAAAACTAAGCTTGCTACAGATAAGCCTGGGGGCAGCACCCCACTGCCTGAGGGTCATCATGCTAGTGAGGTCCTTCAGTCTGCTGTCTCAGTGGAGGCAGGGGATGGAGATGCATGCAGCAGCGAAGACACAAAGGGTTACTGATGTATTAGAAACCATGGAATTGCTAGATTAATGTTTGAACTCAATAGTCTTACAGGTCTTTTCCAAAATAAACAGTGCTATGTTTCTATAATCCTAAATATGTATGTTTTGTATGTTATATGTACAAAAAATATTTCATTTTTGTATTATTCTGTATACTGGGTTCCTTATGCTGAATTGCCACAAATATACACTTTCTTACTACTTTCCATATATTGATTGGGCCTATTTTCCTCAAGGTTGCTTGTAAGAACAAAATCATGAACATCATAAAGTTGGTAGAAGTCTTTTCTGCTCATCAGGAAGACTGAGGGGGTCAAGGTTTCAGCACAGTTATTTCACATAAATGCATCTGCCTACTTTGACCAGAGTGAAATTTCCTTCCATTCTACACTACCTTGCTCCTTACTTATCAAACCATGGTTGCTGATATTGATATATTGAAAATTCAGAGTTATTTCACTAATTAATTACTTGTTGAAGAACCAATTGGATGGTAATATTGATAATAAATAGTAACAAATCTTATATTCCCAATCCACAACAGCAGATGACCAGTCTGGAGAAGTAGTAGAGGTTCACTAACATAACAATAACTCAAAAAAAGGTTAAAACTATTGTACTTTAGACCAACAACATACATGACAGTAAGCAAACTAACAATACTAATTTGATTGAGTTTAAACTGATTGTCCCCAATACTTTCCTAAAGTCACACATTACATTTGCATAGGATTGGAATCATTTCAAAGTTAGCTTTCCTTTCTGACAATGGAGTAACTCCAAGATTAATCCTAAAAAGTACTAAAACTGAAAAGCACCATAGCACCAGCACAAAATTGGTGTAAACAGCATCAGTAATTTTAAATTTGTTTCCAAACTTGAACGGATTAACTTTATACACACAAGTCTTATTGCAGATCAGACACTCTTTAACCTGCAGCAGCCAGCATGAAACTGGCATAAGGTCTGCATCATGTGCTCCAGTTAATTCAACAAAAATGCGGTCATGCGCCCACACTTGATCCAGATCAAATATGCACTCATTGTGATCCAGGAACACGCAAATCTGGTATTAATGGACATGAAACCATAGCCTTGTATGACAGAACAGCTTTAGATATTCTGCAGATTTCATTGACAGGTTTTTCAATAGGCATGTTTTTTCCTTTAACATATCCAAATGCTTCTAATAGCTGTGATGTTTTTTTCCACATAAATCATTAACTTTAGATTTAAGTAAATGGAACACAAAATCAGGAAAAAAGCCCCAACTCCCAACCCAACAAATTTGAGTCATCTGTGAAGGGCTGTAGGTAAGTGGTTGCAATAAATTTAAGCAAGTAAAAAAAAAAAAAAAAAAACCAATGTGTGGAAACCAAGTCCCATCTAGATATTGAAACAATCAAAATTTAGAAATCTTACCTTTTTCACTAACACTTTCACTTTCAATCTCTACATCATCACAACTTGTATATTCTGGAGTGGATGCCAATTCCTCTTCTGAGCTACTTAATGAAACCTGACGCATTTTACCTCCCTTTTTTGTTTTATGGGGCTTTGGTGGTGGAGGTCTGACAGATTCAGACTGGTCTGAGCTAAGTGAATCGTTCCGTAACATGGTCTCCATTTTCTCACGTTTTGTTTTCCGTACAGCAGAATTGGGATCCAAATGGTGCTGTTTCCTTAATGAATCAGAGCGCCTCATGTCTGGTCTTTCCAGAGGAATTGGACTCCTCCTAGGTGTAGGAGGGCTATGATTTGTGGTCCTCTGACGATTGGGACTTGGCCCCTGAGCCTCTCGAGTTCTTTCCATAGAGTATGAACGTTGATTTTCCATGACAGCCCTGCGCTCAGACACTGATCTTTGTCTTGACGGCCGTTCCATCCGCAGCACAGACATCCGAGAATCTTCCAACTCTGTATTTGCCAATGAGACATCACTATGTCTCCGTTCATGACGTGCGCGGGACACTTCAGCATGAATACGCATTTGTTCCTCATATGGTTGTGGCTTGACTGGATAACGAGCCAAATTAGGATCACTTCTGTATCGTGCCTGGTATTCCTCTTCCCTCCGCTGCCTTTCATATTCTTCCCTGTTTTGTGCATCTTCTTCTTCTACCGGATACTCCTTGGAACGCCTGCGGCTCCTTCGGTTGGAATCTCTATAATCACCCAGTTCAGGTTCTTCATATAACTGAGGCCCACGCTGTGACCGTCTATCTGAATAATCTGATGGTGACCTGGGCATCGCACTGTCTGATGTAGCATACTGTGAATATTCGTCTCTCTCGTCCCTTTGGTCGTATCTTCTGTTCTGTTCTCTCGATATTGATGGGCTTCTTTTCCTAAATAATCATGACAAGAAAGCAGAAAGAGAATTCTGTCAATATATTATGCAGCACAAATATACAGTTAATGCTAAATGATAGAATGATCAACTGATGGAAGAAAATCCGTTCATCGCATTTCTTCGTGAATTTGCTCTCACATTTTCTGTATAAATTAAAGAAAGCATGTCATGCTGCAAATATGCTTTTGGTGCACAGTTTAAATAAAAAAACAACTTTGAAGGAAAAATGATAATACCACATTATAAAATATAGAATACAAATGCTACTTTGTAGTCATAATTGCTTTACAAGTACCAACATTTTATAATCCTTTGTAATCATTTTACAGTGATGTAACTTGACCATATTCTTCTATTTCATAAGGTTTTATAATCACCATAGAAATTAAGGCTAGAAGGACCATTCAGTTAGTTTGCTCTTTTAGCAGCCACTATTCCTGGAAACCACACATTTCAGTTCCCACAAAACTATGTGTCGCTAAGGGCAGAAAACAGACAAAGATCCAATGGCTGCACTTAATCAGATGAACTCAAAAGTCCTGAACTCAGAAATCAAAACACTTTTTTATGTTGCAGAGAAGGGAAAGAGCTTCAAAGTTCTATCTGAGTAGACAAAAGAATCCTTTCCATCCCTATAGGGATGATAGTAGTCCAAATATTTGAGAAAGACACAGCAGCCATACACCAGAATGGAGTTCCTCTACCACATAAAGCATTGACTCTTTGTCGTAGATAACATCTGGCAATTGACAACTCCTGAGGCTTCAGAGGAAGGTAGAAAAAGAATTATCAACAGATATTCTTTCCTGACACTGACAAATGGTAGATTGAAGCATGTGATTTTTTTCATATATAACATTTTAATAAAGGGTGTTTCTGGAATATGTTGTGAATGTGTTCTGTTAGTTTAAAACAATATCGTTTGCTACATGATTTAAAGGGATCAGTTAAACAGGGAGTAGGGATTCACAGGGGAAAACAAACTGGAGCTTCAAATCCTGCCTTTATCAATCCTTACAGGGTAATGAGCATTTAAAATGCTACTTCCAGGCATGTGCTGATTTGTACTTGGCTTTTCACCCTAGATGGATCTGAAGAAGTTACCTGTAGGAAACTGGAGCAAAGATCCCAGATGTGGATAAAAGAGACAGGGATGGGATTATCTGGGATAATATAGATCAACTCAAGCTTTAAGCCATAAAAATACATATATGAAGCTATTTTTGTGTTGTCAGTCCTTTTTTTCTTATATTTAGTTCTATCTTTATAATTAAGATCCCTTTCTAAATGTTTTCTACCCTCACAAAATGGCCACTGATCCTGAATGTCAGCCTTGCAGGGAGCAACCAGGAGAAACTACCTGTGTTTAGAAGGATGGGATAAAGGTGAGCAAATACACAGCCTTGTTGTTGCCACAATGGTCCTAGAAGAAGAAATTAAACACTTCCACAATTTAGTGATGGGGAGGAGAAACAGGCTCTCTCTCAGTGCCCAGGAAAGTATAAAGGGCCCTGTATCTAGCTGATAGGAGAGAAAATACCCTTCTCACAGCCAGAAATGAAATGCAGTCTCTTCTCAGCAAGCAAAAACGACAACAGTCTGAGCAGAGTGTGTGTGCTGGAGGTGATTGGCAAATTGGCATCCTGTACTGCCTTAGGTCCCATACAGGGCCATTAAACTGTGCTTGAAAGATTTTATTTCAGTCTTGCCTTGTAAATGTTAAAGTACTTTAGTTTTACAATGGCATCTGCAAATTAGAAAACTGATTAAATCTTGCAAAAATTAAAATCTTCCTGCAAAGCATGACAAGTAACGTAAGCATCGTGCAGATACCTATTTGCTAATGGTGAAGCTAAGTTGTCCTGTCTTATTACAGAGTCAAGTAACCAGCACAAATCATAACCTCTGTAAGTTTAATAAAATATCTATGGATTCTGCTACTGGCGACTCACGTGGAATCGCTCTAATGTGACACGAACAGAGTTTCATAAGTCTAAAACCAGAATGGCCAATGGGAACGGACAACTAAGACAACAGAACTACCAGAATGCACAGTTTGCAAAGACATAGTTGTTATTAAGACAACAGAGATTAAGTTCAGAAATGCTTTAAGGAAGAGAAATATTTTTTGCTTAAATACTTCAGCTGATGAAAAATATGCCATATCCCAAAATAAGTAGTTCCAATAGCATTTTACCTAATCCCTGAAAATTCCTGCCATGCTTATAATAAAAATTTGTACAACTTCCCCTGCCCAATTGTGTATCCCATGTAGGCAAAATCTTTTTATCTCTAGGCAAGCCCAATTGAAATAAATGGCACTCAGCAGATACAGCTGATACGTTCATTCACGTGCATTTCATTGCAAGATTGCATTACCTTTAGATCAAGGTGAATTCACTACCACAGATTTTTGGATAGATTTGATTATCCAAATCATTAAAACACTCTAGTAAGCATAGTTTATAGGATCAGCTCCATGATGTATTGTGTAACACACAAAACTATACAGAATCTAGTTTGACAAATCTCACACATGCCTTGGAGATGCTTCAGTATTAAACATCTGCATACTTGTGCCTACAGCAATATAAGCAAGAGATTAGAAGAGTTGTTTTAGCTACAAATAGGAGATTATAAAAATACAATCCCACACTCCCACATACATGTATATATATGCATAAATATATATATGTATGACCACATGTCACAGTATCTTCATGTGGATGCATAGAATAGTAGACAAATCACTTCTGGAAACATTACTGCTATAATGTCATGGAGGGAAGACTGAGGGGATTAAAAAGATGCATTTCTGTATGAGAAAAACAATATTGCTGAGGTAAAATATATTTCCCTCAGGAAAATACATCATCTCATAAACTGGCACAGGATTTACTGAAAAATCCACCTTTTTTCTAGCACATACTATGTTAATGAGAGGAGGATGTGACAATTTAGCATTATATTTTCACACCATTTGCACAAACATTTTCTAACCTTGGGTGCTACATTTACCAGTAGTCATCTTCCATCCTCCATTCTGTTGCTATGACATGAACATAGGAACACCATATGACAGTAATTCAAGTAGCATCTCGATACCCAGTCTATTGCAACCTTTTGTGAAGGAAAAAGCTTTGCAGAAGTGCCCTGCATGTGGCAACTGCTAGGCCATATGCAAGAAGAAGACCTGCCTGAAAATGTAATGCTTTTCTTCAGAGAAAGCAGCCTCATAGATAACAGCAACTAATTTAATTCCTGGCCTATGCTGACTGACACTATCAGACTCCCTTTCTAATTAATTTCATTCCTGTTGAAGGCATCTAACTTCACTCTGGAATCAAATGCCAGAAGTTAATCCTATCCATCCAAAATATATTAACTGTACTTGTACACTTGATCAGCCAGAAACCTTGCTGTCAGGAGAGGGCTCATCCTGCCCTGCAGTCAGCACACCACTTAGTATTCAAGCCTATCATTCTCCTACTGGTAATCATAGCACAATTAGCCCCCCTTTACATTCAACAGTTTTTTAATTTTTAAAAAATACTTGCTATAAACATAGTTGTACAATGCATGCTATATATTTTAAACCAGAGTTATGAAATCATGGTGGGAGGAACAGTACTTGTGAAAACTTATGGCCAGTCACTACTATTAAAAATCTGCTGTTATTTTTAGATGGCTAGCTAATTCTCCCTCACCTTCATGAGCTTCTGTCTAATCCATTTCTCACCATTAACTACCTTAAAGATACTTGAATAAAAGCCTTTCATCACATACTTCCAGCTGGATGCCCAATGGAAAATGACTATTCCTGCCTTTCCAGGACTTTCCTGGAACTTAAAAGTTAAGAGAGCTTTAATGGTGTGATACACACCTTCCAGCTGCAAGCTCAAGCACTATATAACTCTTGTCAGAAGAATTACCACCTTTCCTGAAAAGGCTACCACACCACTGAAAAATTCTCCAGGCCATTGTGATTACTGCTTGTTTGAAATAACCACCAAATATAATCTCTGTTATGGTTAAAAAACTCTAGAACCTGCATGAATCTCTTTCTCAGGCACAGTTTATAAATACTAATTTTTAAGATGTAGAATCTGAAACCTACTTTTTCCTAATTATTACTGTATTTTTTTAGTTGTAATTTATCAGTAGAAACATTTTGTCTTTTAACACACAACCCATAACCTTACGCTGATGGAAACCTTATTTGCAGTGGACTACAGACATCACTAATATTATGAAAAAGCAAATAGCTTGACTGTAACCTGACCTCCTGCTTATAAAGTTAAATTATTAAACTCCCCCACACTACAATAGAATTAAGTGCTTAAAATATGATATAGAAGAATATAAGACAGCTATTTGGCCTTGATGGCTCTGATTTCAATAAAAGAACTAAACAGCTTGAAAGTCTTTGACATTCATTTGTATTCTTCCTCAAAGAGAAAACACTCTTCTGCTTTGACTTAAATTTTTGAAAAATTAACCCAAGTATACTGTAGAAATGGAGATTTAAAAAATAGGTTTCTATCACATTTCAGAAGTCACAGATATTCAAAAACATTGTAATATGAAAGTATTTATATCACTGTCAAAACCAGATGTCAGGTCTTCCTGCTACTAATCTTGTTCTCAGACTAAGAGAAGACACACTTGAACTTGAAGGGAGAAAACGTTCATGAAAATACTATTCTAAAGATATGTTTAAACATATGGGTACCTCAATTAATCTACATCTACTTGAAAATGTCTATAAATTAGAAGTTTTGAGTCAGTTAAAAAATAGCAAGGACTCAGTGTGCCTGAGCCATCATCTACTACTTGAAAACTGAATATTGGTCACATACTTGTAAGACTCATAATTTAGAAATATATTTGTAAATATACTATTTTGTTTTCTGTTTCCTATAAATTAGCAAGGAATAAAATTGACTGAAAAATTAAAACTGAAAATATTTCTCCTGTGCATATTTCAATTTTGCTTATCCCTTTTCAAAATGTGATCTTTCAGTACATGAAAGAATAATTCAGAGAAACTTCACATTTACCACTGGAATTCTGTCACAAAAACCATGTAAGAGACAGGGCTTCTGTTAGAGACCTCATCAAATATCCTGAGCACAGCTTTGTCGCTCCACTACTATGTGGCTCCTGTCAGGAAAACAGCATTTGATGGTTCCTGAGTGACCATTTAAGAATAGTTCTTTTACTATTCAAAATGTTTATATTTCTATCTGTTGTATTCAACAGACAGTCAGGCACTTGGTTTAAAATAGTGGTGAAAGGGAGCAGGTAAAACACCATCACGACACCTTGCAGAGAGGTTTCTAGGCTGCCAGAAGGTGAGCTGAACGCACTCTGGACCATATCACCAAAACTCCCCATGAGTGCAATGAACCCAGAAAACTTGCTGTGCAAAATTAAGGTCTGGCTGCCTCTCCCAGGGAGGGTCCTCCTCTCTCACTTATGAAAGCATTTCCACAGACTTCCATTGCCATACTAAAGAATCTGAAAATTTTTTTCTTTTTTTTGGCAGTGTTTTTAAGAGATTGGCTGATATTGATTTCACTCCTTTTCTCATTCTCTGCTTGTAACTTTTGCTTTTGCTGAGTCACATTGTGCATGAGAATTCATTTTGCTCTCTGAAGCAGCTCTGGCTCCAGCTCTTTGAAAAAAGATCTTTTTCTGACTTCTAAGCAGTTCCAGTTTCTACAAAGATCTCTTTTAGCACTTCTTCTATGCTGTCTAGCTTTATACTAAATTAATCTTCTGATCTGTCTGTAGCCTCTCCTTAGTTTCTCACTCCCTCAAAACAAGATGAAGAATGTAAGCAAGCAATGCACGTTTCAGAAGTTAATTAATTTATACAGCCTACTCTGATGAAAAAGGTGTTTATTTCATTTCTTGACCAATACAGTTGCAAATACATTGCTCCGTAGTACATCTACAAGTCAGACACCTAAGCAATTCACTTAGTAAAGTTCCATTTCCCATTCATTCCTTAGTAAATATTCCATTCCTCATTTCAGCCATGCCTTGAAAATTCTATTTTATAGAAATCATACTTCGGACCATTAGAATATCTTCCACCAAAATATCTCCAAACAATAATGAATTAAGTTTACAATTGTTAGAAAATCTACTGAAGCATGAGACTGGTAGTGCAGATGCTGATCTCTCGTAGATTTTATCTAAAAATATGAATTCACTGACTTCAGGCTTGTATGAATGGAATGAAAGGAAAACTGTAGCAACAAACCATTAACATAATTAAACCCACCACTGATAAAAAAAAATTGCTTTGACCTCCACATTATTGCACAGACATACAAAACAATACAGTTCTTTTCTATACAAGCAATTCAGAAAAAATTCAGCACTGCAGCAGGGCTAATTTCAATTTGTGTGAGGAAAAGAGTTATAACATGGAAAGAATGAGTAATTGTTGAACAAAATCTAGTGATTTTAAGTATCATTTTCTAATCTACAAACATTTAAGTAATAAGTTTGTTTTGTTTGGTTTATTAAGCCCAGCACATCACAGATAGGAAAATCAGTCTACTGGTAAAGACTACTTTGTCCTCCTTTACTTTGACTGAGTATTCAGTGGCCCTGAATATATTCTGATTTTAGAGAATTGCAAGCAGAGAAATAAAATAACTATATTTTAAACTGAGTATTCATTCAGCTAAATTGATGAATGCTTACCTTTTACAAGGAAGTGGTACGTTCTGATATTTTTCTTTATTTCTACTTTTGAATATTTCCAAAATTAGTATTTTGCTAATTGTTTTCACTTAATAGATAAACAAGAAACATCTCACCTACTTTTTCAATTAAAAATTAGTGTCAAAAAAGTAGCTAATCTTAAAAACATTAGCAAATGGATTAAATTTTATTCAAGCATAATTGGCCAGAATGTGCATTCTCCTTATCTGTATCAGTACTGACACCACAGAAATATTTTGCAGAAGGGTGTAATCAATTAACAACTGTCATACAGCAGGATTCAAATTAGTTTAAAACTTATGGTGTTAAAAGAATAGCAGGTCACAGAAACATTAAAACACAATAAGGAGTAAATACAACACTGAGCTGTTACTAAAAAGCACAAATAATATAAAATACAAGGACATTTCAAAATTCCACATATACTGTTTCTATTGAAAGATCTTTTCAAACTAAAGTACAAGACTTTGTTAATGATAATATGCTCATATATTTGAAGCACAAGAAAAAGTTTTTCAGTACTTCTATTGAGCTTTTTTGCTAAAAGTAAAAAATATCTTCCTAATCATCCCCCAAAAGAACAAAAAAATGCTGAGTGTTAAACATTGTTTTCACACAACACATTCAGCGTCTCTCTCCCTTGCTTTACCTTTTGATCAGCCACTGCACTTCTGGGAAGGAGGAAGCCTCAGGTTCATGAGAATACATCAATTTCTGTTCTCGCTAGCACTTTCATTTAATCCTCTGGAGTCAGTGAAATCATATCAGTCTCTTAATTTTGAGACAATTTTTCAGATGTATTTTACAATCCTTTCTCTTCTCCAAAAATACTATCACAAAATATAAGGCATCTAGGAAAAAAATAAAGTCTAGTATATGAAACAACAGCAATTCAAGTCAGAGAGCTGACCCAATGGGAAGCTATTGAGAGCATGAGAGGAGGGTTATAGTTTAATGCTGTTACCATGTGCTGTATATAGCTGGAGGTCAAGTAAGAATTTACCCTATAAGGAGGATTATGGTACTTAGCTGATTAGTGCCTTGCTACAGTACTATTGCCTACAAATGTACATGCTGGTCAGGACATTTCATTTAAACCATTTTTTAAATTGTGCAGTTCCAGTATTTCATGTTTTGTAATACTAGTTCCAGCATTTGCTTTGCATTCTAGGCCTCAGATTAAGTTATATAATATCTATTAATCTTAGTTTGTAAGAAGTCGAATTTTGACATAATTTTCAACCATTAGGCTAAAATAGCTGTGCCATCTACTTCAGTCTGATGTGCTTAACATACTCTAAAAGTGAAAATACCTTTTCTTACATACTGCATTAAAAAAGCCAACCAAACAAAAAAAAACCCAAAAAACCAGTGAAAATCAATAGACTAATTATTTCCAGTATACACATTCAAAATACTGTGAGAATGAGAAAATAATAGAAAGCATACATGTAGACAGCCTTATTTACATTAAATAAATTATAGACTCATTTTTCCACAGCATCTTCTATCTATGCAAACTAGCTTACAAATAAATTATGTTTACTATAATCCACCATGCATAACCCAAATTTGACTGTAATAAATTTAAGCCATGATAAAGTGGCATGACATGGGAAAAATACAGACTTAAAAGCAACCTATACTTTTCTCCTCGATACTAGTGAGTTCAGACTCCTACAAAAGGCATTCTGACACCAAAGTTTTTTCCCTCAGCCATCACATAAAATATGTCATAATACACTTTTATGTTTACATCATTTTATCTCATTTTGTATCTAATCCTTTTAAAGTGTTTCAGTTTCTTAATGCAGGAATTGTTTAGCAGGTGCATTTACTGGCAGATGAAAATATCTTATTTCTTCAAAGAAAACCTTTAAGTCTGATGAAGAGGAGAATTTTCTTTCAAAGAAACACTCCATTATTACTAGGGTATTATCACCACTATGTAAAAATTATAGCTTCTTCAATAATGACCAAACTAAGAAAATATAAACAACATGAACGGTCATTTGAGAATTGCTTTGCCTAGAAATGTCTCTAGAAGTGTTTTGGACTGCTGAACTCCTAAAACTGTAATTTTACTAATGAATGTGAGTCATTCTATCTTTTCTTTGTTTTTTCCCTCTCCATTGTGTCCACAATTACAATATATATATGATATCATACAATGAACTTTAGTTTTAAAATATCTCTGTGATTCATATTTCAGTCTGAAGGAGATTAAATAGATCATACTAAGCTGTTTTGATGCCTCCACAAAAGAGCAAGTAGAAAATCACCACTGTGGAAATGTCCGGTTTCTTCAGTAATGGGAAGTAAAGACCTATCATTAAATCTAGTGAATTAAGTCTGTGGTGGCTCATCAATGAACGATGAGCTGCCTGCAGCAGCTTCTCCAAGACAAGGCTGTCAGACTAAATGTGTTCATGCGAGGGAACATAAGCTGGACCACTACAAAATGAGACAGGTGCGTTCAATAATTCTTAGAAATTACCTGAGTACATAAAACTCTAAATTTCCTATTCAATTGTCATTCTCAACACACTGGTAAGATAGGATTAAATGCCAGGATTTTAAAACAGCACTTAAGTCTATGTAACATAGAAGAAGATCACAAATTTATGGAAAAATTATTCAAATTTATATAAAAAGCTATAGCGCCTATAACATGTATTAGCAGGACATGTTTCTACAATGTTTTTCAAGCAAAAGAATTTTCTCCACAGTAGATTAAGCAGTCAATTCACAAGCCACAGTCGTGTGAACCCAAAGGTGCAGGATCGAATTTAGGACTGCCTAGACAGAACTCCTTCAGTTTAGATCTCCAGGCTCAAACAGAAGGTAGGAAAGTCACCATGTCTATGCTACCTACCTGGGTTTTCAGAGACACCATGTAGTAACAACTTCATGTGGATGACAATGACCTGGTTTCTGAAAGTTTGAAAGGCCATCCTTAGATACCCAGTTGAGATGCCTGAATTAGGTATTCCTAACAAAGCTACTTTGCTTTTCTGCAGAGCTGAGACCTTCTCTGGATGTTGCGCCTCTGGATCTTTGATCTCCTCTTAGAGATATCTGCATTAGAAAGAGATGCAACGTGCAGCTTTCCAAAGAAAAAAACTTACTCATGCATCTTTTTAAGAATCCATATGGAAGATCATTAGCTACTCTAGAAGGTGTGTGGAAATGAACAAACACTTGGAAGTGAAAAGGATAACCCTGGCTACCTACAGCTTTTATACAGACAGGTAGCACTCAGTTAAGATGACAACAGTACAGAACATACAGAGGAAAATACTGACCTCGTCTAGCAGGAAGCAAACCAGTGTTAATGAGTCCTTATAGAATTACTAGAAACAAAATAGCAATGAATAAAATTCACTGAAGTACATAACTAGGTTTCTTCCAAGAGAGCTGGGTGGGAATCTGTTTTAAAGACACTTTAAAATGAAATTTCTAAAATAAACCTAAAGAAGCCCTTAGATGTATTCTGCATTCTATTGCAATAAAGGTAGACTTAATTACTCTACTTTTACTTAAAAAAAAGAAAATAAGACATCAGCTTTATATATTCCACAGGAGAAATGGATACTCATTTTGTAACTTCATGTGCACATAAACATCCCAACTAATTCATGCTTTACAGTTCCTATCAGCAACATTACCTGCTTTAACCAATAAACTAGTTTTCAGCAGATTTCTGCAAAGCCAAGGTACAAATGATGAAATTGTAACCAAAGTTAAGGCTATGTATTAACAGATTTTCGACCTAACATTGCTCACTTTTTCCATCAATTGCAGTATTTACAAAAAAGGTATGAGAATAATCAAAAGGCCTGACAATACCAGCTAGACTCAAGTGGCAAATGGTTAAGAAACACAGAGAGGGAATTGTTCAAGTCAAACAGTTTCTTAGCACCTTCAATAACACAAGCGCAGATGATACAAAACCTGGAGGAACTACTGACTCCCTCGAAGGCAGGGAGGCCCTTGAGAGAGACCTCAACAAATTAGAGGGCTGGGCAATCACCAACCAAGTGAAGTTCAACAAAGGAAACCCTGGGGTTCTACACCTGGGATGGGGCAATCCTGAATGTGCATACACATTTGGGGAATGAGATGCTGCAAAGCAGTGCTGTGGAAAGGGACTTGGGGGTCCTGGTTGACAGCAAGTTGAATATGAGTCAGCAGTGCCCTGGCAGCCAGGAGGGCCAACTATGTCCTGGGGGGCATCAGGCAAAGCATCANTAAGAGCTGGACTTCATGATCCTTGTGGGTCCCTTCCAACTCAGCATATTCTGTGATTCTGTAAAGCCTATTATAAAAGTTACAGAGCATTCTCAATAAGTCTTAAAAAGAATGTGATTAATCAGCTAAGGAAACACAGAAAGGAACAAGAAAAAAGTAACAAAACAAGAAAAAAGTAAAGGGAAATCATGATTTAAAATATTTTGTGAAGACAAGAAATCTTCTCAAGGCTGATGACTTCATCACTCTCAGGACTATTATTACTCATATGAACAGCTTTCAGAAGTGAATAATCACAAGTGATTTCAATGGGGACACGTGAAAAGCAGTTTTATAGCCTGATTCCACGACCAAGCTCAAGCACCAGCTTAAGAGGGGGTTTTTAATACATATTACTTCCAAAGATCAAGAGACAATTAATCCTCTGAACTTCTTTCTTAAGCTCACTGACTATTAAAGGGAGCTTCAACACAGACTTGATTTCCTTTCCTGATCCCCTCTATTGTCAAGTTACCTGCTGTCTAACAATAATTATGCGAGTTTCATGTAGCACAGCAAAAGGTAAATACTCCAAATATTCTAATACAGAGGCTCATTTTTTCTGGTGTCCAAAAACCAAACTTAGGTTTCTTCCAGTAACACAACCTGCACATCGGTTTTATTGCAAAACCTGTTTTCTGCTTATGCATTTTTTAAACGTTCCAATTCTTGTTATGTTTAGTAGTTGACTGGCATATTGAGGCCAATAATACCAGGTGGCAAAAGAGCAAACAAATAGAAATGCATCTTATATAGATATGCTTTCCATATGTTAGGTAGTCTTCCTGAATCCACATATATTCCCGTTCTTTGCCATCAAAAGCATCTTGTGATCATGGCAAAATCACAACATTACCAGCACCAGGGATCCATCTATATACCTGTACCACTTTTTAACAAGAGGGTTTCAGATGCAGTGCTGTGATTGTGTCCAACTGCAAATCAGATCTCTTCTATTAGAGAATCTACATCAGGCCTTCCAATAAAGCATATTTTTAAAGCATTTATCTTCAGAGCGTTTTCCTGAGAGATCATACTATCTTTCTGGGTCATCTTTTATGACACTTTCTGAGGATAGGCAACAAAAAAAAGCAGGCATTGGATTGAACAGTATCTCTTCATATGAACTGGACTAATGGAGGCTTTTTTCAAGTGATGATTCAAGATCAGCATGGGAGATAAAATTGAACCACACTGGTGTCAGAAGTGGATAATAAGCAGATAGCAAGACTGAAAAAGGCAATTTAAATTAGAAAACTCCCAGAATTCTTCGTTTGAGGTGATCCACACAATTTTCTTACAGTAAGTAGTACACTGAGGAATAGCAGTACAATTACTCTACAATTAACAATTACTTTTACAGTTAGAAGGATTTAACATGCTATCTTCACCATTCGTATGCAATATTGTGTTGCAGATTGCAGAGTGGAAGATGCCTTGACTTTGAACACAAGTTCAGGTGATATCACAGCACTTGAGCAAAGCCTCCAGTGCTGCAGTTAGAGGAGGAAGTTTCACTGCTCATTGCCCATGCTCTCTTGTACGGAATCCATACTGCATATAACACCAGTGCACAGGCACTCTGACTAGAAATAGCACTTCATTCTTTAGATCAAAAAGAAGTCCGTGGCAAATAATAAAACCTTTATTTATAATTCAGTTGGATAATGCAAAGGAGGAGAGGGATTTATGACTCAATCTTCATGAAAATTTCAGACAAGTAGTTATGCAATAGATGGGCTACTGAGCATACAGAACGTGACCACGTTCAGATTGCTTTTCTACGCCTTCAGCATAAGATGGAATGGAGAGACAGAAGAAAGAGGGAAAGATACATCTGCAAAACTTCAAAGAAAAGGCTGTGGGAAAAGAAATAGGAAGAGAGGAAAGAGAGCATGGGAAGCGCAATCTGTACCTACTGTAAATGAAGTGCTCTTCATTATATTAGGAGGCCTATTTAGCGGTTCTGATATCAACAAATATACTCCAGCAAGAAGTCTGAGATTTTTAAAAATGCCTAATATCTCAGTCCATATTTCATGGTTTTCCCAAAACCATTACTTAAAGACAGATAATCTTCACCAGAAAAGCTATTTTCCTCTTATTACTTTTATCTCAGTAGAAGTGCTGCTGTAGGGGATTTAAAACCTCTTTATAGCTTTTCCATAATACTCAGCGAAACAGCACTCTGAACTTCAGAAATCTATGTGAAAAACTGTTTAAAATAAATATTTCTTAAAATAATAACCTCTGACTATAGTATCATAATTTTTTTTGAGTAAATTGTAACATGGAAAAACACTAATAAGTCTGAATATTCTTTTTGAATATTCTGTACAGAAAGTTTAATGAAAAAGTGAATGGTTGAAGTAAAAATTTTGTTTTAACAAACAAATTCTTGAAGACTTTATTAGCTAAATTCTAGTAATATCAGCGATTTTCTGTAGTGTGACTGCAGAACATGGATTGCCTCATCTTTGAAGGATTAGTCACCCATTCCTTGAAGGCTGATGTTCCTGTCGCATGCTTTGTAATAGTGGTTAATAACAAAGTTATCCACTCAGGTTAATTATCAGCAGACAGTAAGTTTTAAAAATGAAAATCATGAAATCAAGTGCATGTATTCAGTCATACCCAGAGAATCCAAGAGAGTTCAACAAGATTTAAGATTGGGATTTTTACAAAAAGAGAACTGATACAGGAAATAATTACTCCCTGTATCTCTGGATTTTTTTCATTGTAGTTGACTTAACTAAAACTTTTCATGTGCTTCTTGCTCTTGCTATGATAAGAATAAGAAAACAAATTCAAAGTATCAGGCCAAATGCAAAATGGTACATTGATAACAAAGTTTAATATGACATTTATTATCTGTGATCATCTCCTACTGATATCACTATTAAGAATAATGTGACATCCTCTACAGAAATCTAGATGTCTAAATCTGGAAAAATAATCCATTAAATAAAAGGGAAAAAAAATCTGACTGCTAAAATCTCACACTAGAGTTTCTGATGAAAATAGAATGTCCGGGGGGAAATAACTCTGTATGGGTAACTGCAGCCTTTACTTTATGTGGTTATAATTCAGTATTGGTGGGAAGACTGATTTTTAGACGAACAAAGATATCCAAGCAGACATAACTTTAATTGTAATTCCAGGCATGATCAACAGATATTGCCGATTTTTAAGAGACATCCAGAGATCTGTTAGCAAGATGAAAGCTGGCTGAGACAATGGGCAATCATGCCATAAGTTTAATAAAGTTTCAAATCCTTTAACCAGTAGAGTGTTGACAATTCCATAAGACAGTTTCTCTGTAAACCAGTTTTCAGGGCTTAAACAGCTAACATCAAAACGCTCAATAAATGCATGTTTATGAACTCTCTGGCCCACTTTGTATAGATCAAGATTTATACCCTTATATAAATCATAATATTGTTATTTTACCACATTCTTATCAGTAAAACAATTATTTCTGTTACATTTTTATGACGAATATAAAACTAAGCATGGCAAGTAACTGTCTTTAGAATTCAAATCTCTTTTCCTAAATCCCTGATTAAATTAATTCTGAAACAGGAAACAATTTGCCAGTGCTTGTAAAACACTTTTGAAATAAATGAAGATAAAATGAAACATGTTATGCTGTTGTAGTTAAAAAGTGCAACTGTTTTTCTTCTCAGCATCTAATGAGGACATTGTGCAGGGCATAAAATGACTGCTGGATCAAAAATGCAAGAGGGAGAGGGAAGAAAAGATGCTCCCTTATATACTCTGGAATATTGCACTTACATTTGTCAAGTTTCCAAAGATATTTATATGGAAATTTCTCAATTATCTGAATTCAGTATGCCCCTGAAGTATGATCGTCAGGCTTAAAAAGCCTTGGACATTTTTACATATATTTTCTCTCTTGAAAATCATACTTCAGTGAGTTCATTAATTTGAGTTTTCTACGCATCACATCTCTTTAAATCCATAGCATCCCTTGTTTCCATGCCAATGAAGTTGGAACACCTTTTATTATTAGCGTAGAATAGAAAATATACCAAGATACAAATAAATTATATTTTCTAGTATTGAGAATGAAAATTACTTTTAGAATAAATAAATTATTATTTTACTAACATTTCCAGCCTTCTGGCATAGATTATTTAATTATTTTTACCTATCTTCCCCCAATATTAATAATATAATGAAAAAATTATAAAAAGTAACCAGATTAGTGACAAAGTAGTTTTATATCCTACTAATATATATTGGGTTTGAATAGTTAAAGGGTTGGGTTTTCTCTCAGAAAGGGGCAGTTTTTAAAAACAACTACAGTATTTAGTCGATATTCTCTAAAACTCCATAGTTTTCATACTGGAGAGTACATGCTGGGGCTGCATTGTACTTTCCAGTTGAAAGAACAGCAAAAGGAGACAACTGCACATTTATTCTGATATTCACTAGAAAAAGCCTTCAATCCCTGCAAAACAAAAACCTTACATGTTCACTCCAAGGGACACAATAAAAATGTGAATATAACATCCTTTCAGCAAATAATGACTCATGCATTTAGTCTTTGTTCATTTTCTCTTCTGGCTCATATGAAATGCTACAAAATACTGGGTCACTGAATATACAAAATATAACTGCACACTAGTATCACAAAGACATGCTCCTTTACAGCATCTTTTAATAAAAGGACAAGGCTAACCAATTCAAAATATGCAATGCAGTCTAGTGAATAAACCATAAAAGTGATATGTCTCAGTCTACATTGTGGCTGTGCTTAAGAAATGTAATTAACTGGTGAAGAAACAACAGAAGAATCTAATAAGAAATAGATTTCTCAGAGAATTCAGCGCTCTGTACAAACGCAGATGTTTTCAGAAGAATCCTCAGAAAAAAAAAGTGAAAATAAAATCATCAGAGCAAAATATACAGTAATAAATAATCAGCCTGCTTTTTGTTTATTTTCCAAAGTGCATACAGCAAAAGAGAAGAAATATCTAGAAAAATGAAGGTACTGGATCACTTATTCAGAAGCATTATGTTCCAAGAAAATTTAGGATGACCACAGAATTTAAATTCTCAAAAGGAGATTGAAATATTTTGAAAACTATTATCTTTACTCTTCTATGATCCACCAGATATTATGCAATAGTCTGGATACGTGAAAACATACTTAGTTCTTCCACCTGTGCATATAATAAATATTTCATTTATCTACTTATTGTTTAGCCACTGCAGATTAGGCAGAAAAATAAAAATTTCACAGGTAGAGGCAGACAGACTTTTTGCTACTTTATTTTTAAGTGTAAAGGCTGAAAAAAACCCAAATTCAAACTCTATTTTTACAGATAGATTCGCAGTCATCACTTTCTTAGATAAACCCTTTTACTTATCTATAGGGACTTAATCAGTTTGCCTTTTTGTAGGAATAATCATGAGAAAAGAAAAAAAATAAAAAGAGAATAATTACTTACCTTACAGTAATTGGAGTTCTGTGAGATCTATCACTTTGGTGCACAGATACCTCAGGCACTCAACATGTAATCTTAAGGCCATCAATATTTGTTGCGGCTGTACCTAAGTGCTCTGCCCTACTCCCTACAAGGCTTGAAAGGGGCGATGTGAGGTCCTGCAGCTCTCTTGCCACTGCAGAATCCAGATTCCTCAGTGGTGAGGAGGGAGGAAGGGCCATGCCTCCACACGCACAGGATGCCTCAAGGAACCACAGGTATTGACATCCGCTTTCTTTTCCAAATGACAGGTCATCAGCAACTCATTTTTGCTGACTCACAAACAGTAACCTGATATGCAGAATCTAGATGCTCCAAGTCGATCTAAAAATGACTCATACGATTCTGCCAAAATGAGCAGCGTACCTATAAGCCTCAAGTTCAGCATGCTGATATTCTTTTGAAATAATTCACTGAAGAAAAAAAAAAACTGTCCCAAAACCACCAAATCACTCAATGATTCACAGGGCTTTATTCTAGACAGAGTGTCTACCCAGAAACAAACAAACAAAAAAAATTAAAAGGGGGAAAATGTTGATTATGCTTCTGTAAGCTTGTTTAAAATTAACTACAGGGAAACATCATAGAAAGCTTATAACTCAGGGTTTCATAACTTTCATCATAAATGTGATTTACAAAAGTAAATTTGAACATAAAAGTGATGCTGTCAAAGGGACATTGAATTTTAGTCTTCCTAGTAAAGAATGATTTTCTATAGCATTTTGCTCATTGAGCCTTATATTGCATTAATCCTGTTATCCCTATCTGTTTAAAATAATTTAATTTCTATTTTACTGCCAAATGACATCAGAAATACAAAGAGATTATATTTTTTCTTGTATTTTGAGTTATGTATATAATGGTATTTTAGTAAATCATGTTTACCTCACAAAACGTGAATAAATGCTATACCTAACATTATCAAGACTACTTGAAGATAAAATGAATAACAAGATAAAAACCATGAATAAATAAATTTCTCCTGTGTTCAGTAGCAATAAAATCTGATCTGTAATAATGAGTAATAATACACATAATGAGAATGTGTATTTGAAATCTCCTAGCCGAAACCTGGCATGTAGAGAAAAAATCAGAACTAAAAAACTAAATAACACATGTACCCCAAACCATATCATTCTGTGCCTTAAAATAAAATTCAAATCTAGTATATTTTACCCTAGAATTAACAGATTTTACTCCATCTGACATGCTACACTGTGATCTGCTTTTAAAGATCCTGCCTTGCAAAGAAAATAAATTTTGGTTCATTATCTCTGTACAATATGGAACAAGAACCATAATTTTCAACATATACCTTAATGGGTGCACAAGAGTTTCCAGCACATTAGATTTCTCAGTGAATTTACAAGGGGATATTCAAACACTCTGTAAGTTAGACTGGAGAATCTGCTCTCCCCAGGTTCCCTCTATAGTCCACGGAGAGAATCCACCTCTCTCCAGTGACTATGAACAGAACCAAGGGAGATGAGCTCCAAGCTAAAGCTAAACTTTATGAACTTCTTGCATGGTACCACATTGAGTCAAGTGTGCCCATAGTCACATGGCTAAGAATTGGCATCTACATCTCTTTTGGACAACGCTTTGTGAAAAAAAAAAAGAAGAATCATTCATTTCCATAGAAAATTTCCAAAAGTACTAACTGAAATTGAAACTTTTGCCTGATACTGAACATTGCATATTAAGATGCCCAAACTGGCAATTATCATCGTCATCATTAAGACTCAATTGTAAATCCAGAAGAAAAGCAGCCTAAAAACATCATCAGTGTACTTTTCAATAGAACAGCCGGCTTTTTTACATTAAAAAATATTAAATTTTCATTAAAACAAATGGAACAACAAACCACAGACCCAAACAACTGGGTGATCTCCCCTCACTGGAAAAAAACAGTAGTTTAGGTACTCCAGAGCAAGCTCCCTAAACCACCAGTCAGTCCCCTAAACTCAGAGAATCTAAGAAATTTTAGATGTTTCTCCTGGTAAGAGATTAATTATTTTTCCCTAAAACTGCTTTTTTCTCTTCTTTTACTCAAAAGGAAGATTATACAGCTAAGATACCGACTTTTAAAGTCAAACAAAATGAAGCCAAAACCATTATTTCAACCAAAAAAAAAAAAAGAGAAAAAAAAATCCAAAACAGCGAAAGGCAAAGGCAAACCAATCATGTAGGAAAATAGTGAATATAGGAATAGGAAAACCATGCTCTAAGCTGTAATATACATGAGAGAAACACAAAGTTTGTATAGATATGAGTACAACAAAAAAAAATAGACCTTTTCTTAACTTTAGGATCATTATGGAGTAGGTAGGGTGGTGGAGTAGATGTGATGCAGCTTCTGCATCATGAACTGAGACCAATATTTTATTGGTCTAAAACTAAACAAGTAGCACTACCTGTAGTCATACCTGATCTGGATGCTGTTTAAGAGTCTGTTTATTTCTAACATTTTGTCAATGATTACACAACTTCTCATGGCATGAAAAGTTCAAATATATTAAACAGTATTAAAACAATTTGTTTAATAGGACCCCTGCACATCTAGGTCTCCTTTTGATGGTGTTCTCACTAACTAACAAGAATTGCATAAGCAGCTTATTTATTACTGGGACAGAGAGCACTTCATAGAAACATAGAAAGGTTCACATTGGAAGAGATTTTAAAAATCCTCCTGTCCCAACCCTCCTGCCACGGGCAGGCACGCCTTCCACTACACCAGGTTGCTCAGAGCCCCATCCAGCCTGGCCTTGAACACTTCCAGGGATGGGGCATCCACAGTTTCTCTGGGCAGCCTGTCCCAGTGCCTCACCACCCTCATCTTTTTTTTCTTTTTTCCCCTTTTGTCCAATCTATATCTACTCTCAGTTTAAAACCATTGCCTCTTGTGTTGTCACTACAGGCCCTGGCAAGAAGTCTTTTTCCATCTTTCTTATAAACCCATTTATACACAGAAGGCCTCAATCAGGTCTCCCTGGAGCCTTCTTCATTATTTGATATTTCTCTAAAATCTTTCAAGATTAATTAGAGTCCTAGAAAACCATAAAATCTCTCGTAGTACAAGAATTAAAGTTCATAAAATTTAGTCTATTTTTACATCACCTCATGTTGCACTTTTATATGCTGTAAAGCCTAGCACACATACATTGATCTCTGAGGTTCAAAGGGTACCTGCCCCGCACTGGTATCTATTCCATCATTCTGAAGAAAAAATAAAAGAAGATATGTTTGACATCTATAATTGTTGCCTCTGTCTCATTTCTCTTCTTGCTGCCTAACTCACATGTTGTCTATCACTGTTACATATCAGATAAAAGGGATGAGACCATCTGGCACGAATGTTCTTTCTCTCTCTGAATAACTGACAGCCAGGATGATGACATTGCCCTCCAAATGTCCAATGTGAACTTTGAGACAAAAAGAGGATTGACTCAAACCTCAACAAGTTTAAAGCACGATCTTAAAGCAAGGCCTCTTTTCCTTGATAGTGGCTCAGCTGGTTTTGGATTATTTTCCAAAACCATATCAAAGAATTTTTGCAAAATAACTCAGAGAGCTTTGAATTTATTTTAGTAAGTGGCTTCATGGAATAATTTAAATGTCGGGAAACACTGAAGGATTGATAAAACAGTTGTTACAGGATTGATGTATCTTAAGTAAATGTTTTTAAATTTAAAATATTTCTTCTTAGTTCATGTTAACAAGATTTCAAGACTTCTAAACAGGCAAATATTTTTTTACATCTTTTTATCAAACGTTCATAAAATTTTACTGGAAAATAGCTCTAAGCCAAAAGACATTTTGTAAACTGAAAAGAAGCTGAGTATTGATTAAATGTTCCTGGAGGGTTCTGATTTTTGGATTGATATTTAATAAAATTAGTTTGCTTTATTTGCTCAATATTTCAATTTTTAACCCTGAATTATGAGTATCTCAGGGCTTTGCCTAAAAATATAAGAACGATTTCATGTAACTGTTTACTCTAACTGAGTCAAAATTAGTATTCTGGATATGCTATGGAGCCTTAAATGACATATAAAGTGAATCATAAAATAATAGATTGGTTTGAGTTGAAAGAGACCTTAAAGACCATCTTGTTCCAACCCCCGTGCAATGGGCAGAGACCCCTTCCACTAGACTTGGTTGTTCCGAGCCTGACCTTGAACACTTCCAGGGAAGAAGCATCCACAATTTCTCTGTGCAACCTGTGCCACTGCCTCACCACTTTCACCAAAACTTTTTTTTTCCTTTTGTCTTATTCTAATCTATCCTCTTTCAGTTTAAAGCCATTGCCTCTCACTATTGCTATGCTCCCTCATAAAGAGACCCTCTCCATTTTTCAATTTATCAATGCCAGTTTAGATACAACTAAGTTAAGGTCACTGCAAAAAATTTTATGGAAAATTCCAGATTTTGTTAAACAAAGACACAGCTGCACTCTGTTTTGGTCAATTGACCCGCAAAAGCAAAACAGAGAAATAAATTTTAAAAGTCAGTGGTTTTAGTGTGAGATTTTCCTGCCAATATGTGTTTTTAAATAGTTTGCTGAAGTACTATATTATTACCCCAAATACAATAGCCAATCCAACAGAACAGTTTCAGCCAATTTACAAAATGGTAAATGCTGGCAAGTATAACAACTTTCTAAACTGCTAGTGAAATATAAATTATTATTTTTCTGAGAGACATCCAGGCACTGCTCATTACCAACTGACTTAAGTAGGCATCTTTTGCAGTCAGTTCCCTAACAGGGTCTGAACTTGGATGTCTTCATTAAGATATTTTACTGAGTTTAAGCATTAATGTGAACTGACAGACTGACTGACTGGCTCATGTTCACAAGGTCAAAATGCAGGGCCATGTTAAATACACATAGGTACACAGTTCAGGAAAGAAAGGGGGTCTTGTGTGAGTTAATTTCATTTCAGTAGAATTTGTAGTGCTGTATTGCTTTCTGCACTTCCTGACTAAGAGATTCTCAGCTGGTGAGTCAAGAAAAGCATGTTTCCTAAACAAGCAATGCTTAAATATACACTTGAAAGTCACACATGGTTATTAAGGAACCATTTTTGTATTACCACATGTAATTTTTATTTACTGAGATTACACCCAATAACACTCACAGCTGTATAAAAGATTAGCTATTGCCCCTTATCTAATTTGTTATATCTCCTCCTTAATAAGCATCTTGAGTCACCTTTTTTTCCTCTTTATTCAAGTTATTTAATAAGAGATATCTTTAAAATTCTTGCAAATCATTTGCAAACTTCCTGTGTTATGCAGCCAAGAGGAAAACACAGTTTTATTACCACTAATGTACATCAAGCCAAATCACTTAGATCCAAGTTTTAAAACTTTTATACTTCACTGACTTTTCACACTTCAGTCAAACTGCAGCACATTCTTCCCCAGTTTCAACACACTCTCATGATGGGAAATTATGGTACTACTCCAAAAGGACTTCATTGAAACTTGCCTTCTTAAGAGTCCTCAGAATCCAAACTTAAATATTTATTTATATTTTGAAAGAGAAAATGGTAAGTTCTGTAAGCAGCTAATGTTACACACACCAGGTATAAGGATCAGAAGAGTAAATATTTAGAAGCCTGGGAAATAGCTTAGATAAACATTCCTTTCCTCATCGTCAGTTAAAATATGCCCCAATATTATTTGCCTGTAGACCTTCACAGTAATATATATATATATATTATGCTTTATATGATGCCTTGAAAGGGCG